>NEWO01000059.1:1633794-1695506 GCA_003013225.1 Phalaenopsis aphrodite | reverse complement strand
CCATTTCTTGCCCATAAGACAGACAAATCCAATGGAGAAGCTAGCCAAGTTGTATGTGGATTAAATCGTGAGATTGCATAGAGTGTTCAATTATCTCCGACATAGATGACAGATTTACTTCCAGATTTTAGAAGAAGGTTTAGGAAGCGCTGGGCACATGATTGACTTTAAGTACAACATTTCACCCTCAGACAGATGGTCAGTCAGAGGGGAATATTCATACCTTGTAGGATCTACTAAGGTTATGTGTCATTGACTTTGGTGGAGGCTGAGAATCACATATACCTTTAGTAGAGCTTGGTTGTAATACAGTTACTAGACTAGCATTGTGATGGCTCCATATTAAGCTTGTATGGAAGGAAGTGCAAAATACAATTATGTTAGCAAAAAAAGGTCAAAAAAGGTCATCGAGCTGACTTGGTTGATGATCTTACTGAGAATATTAGACTGATTAGAGACAGATTGAGGGCAGTGCAGGATAGAAAGAGAAAACATTACGATGCCAAGCACAGACATGTTGAATTTGAAATTGGAGAGTTTCTTTTTACCAAGGTCAGTCCATTGAAGGGTGTGCAACATTTTGGGAAGACCGGAAAATTGAGCCCCAAATTTGTCGGTCCATTTGATATTGTGGAGAGGATTGGGAATGTAGCTTACAGATTGGCTTTACCATCTCATATGCAAAAAGTGCATAATATTTTTCACATTTTTTCACTCAGAAAGTATATTGCAGTTGAAGCTAGTAGACTCATTTTACATACAACCAGATTTTACTTATGTTGAGGAGCATGAAGGAATTTTGGATTATGATGTGAAGAAGCTGCGGAACAGAGAGCTCTTTTATGAAGATTTTATGGACGCATGCATTGGAGAAGGATGTTACTTGGGAGAAAGTCTCTGAGATGCAAGAAAAATATCCTCGGCTTTTCATTTGAGGTATGTGTACTTTCATTCATTATTTTTTGTTATTTTAAACTAATATTTTAGATTTAATTAATTAATTAAAGATGTGTGACATAAGAGAAAATATTTATAGAAGACTTGGTCAATCAAAAATAAGAAAAATTTAACAGTTTTACATTACTTCATTTTTATAGTGGCTCTTTCATTATTAAAATGCTAGTTATATAAAATTAAATTTTCATTGTTCAACCGTCTGTACCCACCTTTGTTAATTACAAGTCCCGAGTCAGGACGTGACAACAATAAAACTAAAAATTTGAAAGGGAATCAATGGTTCAAAATGAAGTAGATATCAACAGCTCATTTACTAAGACTCGGAAGTCGGTAAATATCAATTATTGTATTTTTATTAACCAATAATAGGTTATAAAGCTAAGTAATCCATCCCCCTCTCCGCAAACATTTTGATCTTCCCTTATAATTAATTTCAAGACTCCTCAAATATGAATTACATCAAATCCTAACAAAGAATAATAAGATTAAATCCAATCAATCTCCTGATTAATTGCACTCAACTAATTAAATTACAGAGTATCACACTTCTTCAATATAGGCCCTCAACTACACAAAATTGATCTAAAATGATCTCTCAGATAGATACAAAATCAACTCCAATAAAGTTCCTTGAATATGAAAAAAAAATTCTCAACTTAATTCTTAAGGAACTATTTTGGATCAATTTTTGTAATGCTTAGGGAACTATATTAGATAAATGTGATACTCTATGATTAAATTGCCTGCAATCTCTTTGAGATTTAAACTCAGAAAAATCTAGCCCATTAACTAGCTTGTTAGATTATTGTTTCTTGTAAGAGTTAGGTTGAAGTCCTCTTTGGACTCCAATATAAACTTCATGTCCATCCTAGACTCTACATGTCATCGCAATTCCCTTCACTCAAGAAGACCAACCATAGGTCTCCATTGTTTGAATCAAAGATTAAGTAACCAAACAGTAGTTACTACTAAACAAAATAATGTGTACAAGCCTATGACCAAAGCATGTATGCAAATTATTGTGGAATTTTCTCGGCTTTGCACCTCCTCTGCATTTTAACTTTTTTGGCACAAAAAATTTGACAAAAAAAAAAAAAAACATTGAAGGGCCAGGAAAAAGCTTTACATTCTAATAGAAATGGTAAAAAAATAACAAAATAATGTTGACAAATCAACTAATCTCACTGAGAAAAAATACCTCCATCATCATACTTAAATCGCTGCCATGTTTTCTTTGGGAAGATTCCATGTGTTACATAGGCACTGATTTTTGCCGCTCCATGCGCTGCTAGTACTTTCTAAAAAAATTGCGTACAGATGCAAACTAGAGTCAAATATAAATATAAAAGTATAACTACCAGAAAAAAAGAACACAGGCAAGCAATTGTGAAAAAGAGAAGACAGATATTTTAATATAATGAGCAAAAACTACGGAACATAGAATTTCAGAAAGAACTTTCATACCTGACATTCAACTAGAGTGCTTCCTGATTGTACAAAGTCATCAACAATAACAACATGGCGACCTCTTGGGTCTCCCTCCTTCAACCGTACAAATCGTTGGTCACCTTCCCTAACTTTGGTACAGACAATCTGAGCATCAAGATTTCTCATAATCAAAATCACATAATACTGCAAGACAGATCATTCCATTCCATGAAAAGGATTTCTTTGACTGACATATTACCACTGGGAAATGCTGAAGTTGTTTATGAAATCGCTTCCATGAGCCATCGTCAGGAAAAGCAATAGATATCTGAACGACAAATTTTCACAAGCAAACATGTGAGATTAAGAAAAATTATTTTTTTTTAAAAGTAACATTTTCCAGTTGCAATTGTCATTCAATAGAATATATAAACCATTCACTTCAAGGAAGGCAAAGAAACTTATAATCTCATTTAAATTAGAGCAAGCCAAATGATATGGATTATATCAACACATCTGATATATCCATGTTGACCTCATTTTTATAAGGTCTATCTCTTTCTCTCTCTAGAACTTAGTGTCTAGCCTCAGGAATTCTTAGTGGCTTTACCTAGATGACTAGTGTTGGGACCCATACCAACTACAAATTTGAATTATTTCTTGACTCCTTGTAGTTTTATGCATTGAAACTTGAATCCTCAAAATTTGGTTGAGTTGATTAAGGTCAAATTATTGAAACGAGTTAAGTTCCTATAGAACTAAAATGCCTAGGCAACATTTTCAAGCTTAGAGACTTGACTTTATGCTTTAAGTGTCTTCCGACCTTATAGGAATTACTCAATTAAGCTTAATGTTTGCCCTTAATTCACACATTTGATTCGAAATGAATTTGAACATGTTTCGAGTTCACTTTAAAAGGCATGGTTGGATTTTAATTAAAAATGGAAATTTTAATTGATCAAAATAAAACTAGATAGTGGATTTGAATACATAAACCAAAATCGAGAAATTTTAAATTCAAAGAAATTAATAAAAAAAATCGCATCTAAAAGAAATCAATCAAGTCATATAATTCTAAATAAATTTTTAGTCAAACATAAATAAAAATTAAACTTCAACAGATTTGTAATTAAATAAAAAAATAATAATAAATGATAATAATAAAAGAGTTCTAAGCTTTGAGTATTTTAAAGCAATTCCGAATAAAAAAATTTTAATAAGTTTAATCAATGTAATAAAAGATTTAAATATAAAATTAAAATTATAAACAAAATAAATTTAAAATATAATTAATCCAAATTCTAAAATGACTTAAAATTGAATAAAAGAAATACTAAATCAATCAATATAAATTTAAAATAAAATTGAAATAAATAAGAAATAATAATAAAATGATTCAATTTCAAAAAAAATAGAATGATAAAACTAAAGCTAACATAAAGTGCAAAATAATATAATACTCTTACATAATTAATTAAGCTAATTAATTGATTTTTCCTTCCCTTGCCACCTCGATGCCAACTTAGCGCCACCATGGCATGCCACATCAGCCCAAGCCTTCCCTTGGCTATAAATAGTCTCTTAAGCCAATGCCTTAAAAAAAATAAATAAATAAAGATCCCCAATTCATTTTGTTTGGCCACCTTCGCGAGCTTTCTTTCTATTTTTGGAGTTACACGTAATGAGCTCCTTCCTATGATCGTCCAAGTCGGAGAGAGATGCTTCATTTGATCGTCCAAACCGCGAAAGAGCTTCTTCTTCCTCTGATATCCCCAAGTAACTCGTGTGACATCGTGTTGTATGCCGAGATCCCTAAGGCGTTGTTCAAATTATCAATGATAAAGTTGTGTTAAGTTTAATAATCCAAAAAAAATAAGTTCCAAACAAAATGTATAAGAGGGTTCTAAATGTCAGAGTTTCATATTCAAACTCGCTAACATTTAAAATGTCAAGCTAGAAAATTTGTGAAAATATATAAGCTTCGACAGTTAAGTTAGAGAAGCATAAAGTCTCTTATGCTATAAAGTCTGAGACTCAGACGGAGAACATACTCATCAAACCAAGAGATGATTGAGATACTGGTTTTTCTCTTCACTACCAGCCAATGTCGTAGTGAAAAGCCTCATTTGTCAATCTGATAATGATAAAGCACAGGAACATTTACTGCTAAAGTGAAGGATTCAAGTGGAGGCCAAACTCATCAAAACAAGAGGTGGTCAAGTTATTGGCTTTTTCTCTTCACTAAACAAGCCAATGTTAAAGTGAAGAGCTCTGTTTGTCAGTCTGGCGATAACAAAGCACAAGACTATTTACTACTAAGTCTAGGACCCAAGCAAAGGCCAGACTTATCCAACCAAGAGGCGGTCGAGTTACTGGTTTTCACTTCACTACCAATCAAGGTCACAGTGAGCGTCATTTGTCAGTCTAACACAACAAAAGCTTAAGTCTACCCAGCTTAACAAAGTCAAGTATCTAGATTCATCAAATCTTCTCACTTGATCTAAAAATGAAGATAAATGTCAAATAAGATGATCCTTGGTTATGGAGACATCAAGCCAACCGGGAGCAACTTCTTCAATAGGTATGAGCAAGCATTATGCACTGACTGTAGAAGTTCCTCTCTTCTTCAAAACGTAGGATTAAGTGTGAAGTATAAAACAAAAAAAGCTAACTCAAGCTTTGTATCAAGCTCAAAGATGGCATCTGATTTTCTTTGTTCTTAAGATAAAAGGAAATGCATGTATTTATTTGAGTTGACATTGACCTCTAAGCTAAGATTCTCAGATATATTTAGCTAGGATTAGGATTTCCCATATTATCAAGAAAAGGGGCAACTTATATCATTTGGTTGACATTGAACACTAGGTCGATATCTCCAAATATATTTTTCTCCTACTATTTGGGTTAACATCGAACTTCAAGTCGAGATACCCAAATATATTCTATGCTTCATCATTTTGGTTGACATTATGTTGGACGTGAGTCTCCAATTGAATTTTGTACCATATTGATACCAAAGTTATACTCTGTCAATTTGAGTATAAATAAGACAATCTCAAAGGTATTGATTCGTCTCTCAGACTTGTCATAATTCAAAAAGTCAAATGAGAGAATTTGCGCTGGTGATCTTTAACATGTCAAGTTGGAGAAGCAAAAGTTTGATTACAACCCAAGTCTCACGCACAAGCAGATCTTGAGGGTCGGACTCAACAAGCCCAAATATCACTGAGTCGCTAACAGCTCTTTTCACTTAACATGTCATAAGAAAGTACGTAGTGAAGAAGCCCCTGTTTTGTCCATCTAATGACAATAGTTGTCTTGCTTGAACTTATTCAGCTTGATAAGTTAAGTGATTCAAATCTTGAGATTTTCTCAACTGATTAAATGAGTCAGACAAAATCAAAGGAGATGATTCTCGATTAAACCCCGTAGGTAGAGGGGTTACCAAATTTATGTTAGTAGGATATGACTTCGGTCATTCCTCACTCCCCAATAAGTCGATAATAATTGAATGAAAGATTTTATCAATTCCCGTTGGAAGAGGGGTCATCAAATGCAAGCTAGTAGGAGTTTTCAGTTGCTTCTCACTCTCCATTACAAACACATCAACAATTCCCGTGGGAAGTGAGATCATCAAATGTAAACTAGTAGAAGTCAACTTTACTTACTCCTCACTCCCCTTTACAAATCATTATGCAAGCCCAACAAGAAGCGCATCGAGTTGTTCAAAGAAAAGATAAACCAAAAGAAATTATAAAAGATATTTTCCTGAAATAAAAGAATGTGTTTCTAACTGCTCATAAAATCCCCCCATATGACAGGAGCATTTTTTTAGTTTATTTGGATTGATATCGTGCATGATGTCGAGATCCCCAAATGTGTTAATGGGATAATGGGCTTCTCTTTTGAGATTGAAAATAAATTTATGGTTGGTATCCTCAATGATAAATGTTGACATCATGCCTAGCAACGAGATTTCATTCCTTTTGGGTTGACATCGTGCTTCAATGTTGAGATCTCCAAATATTTGCTCAAGAATTCTGCTATCTAGCAAAATATGTGTGATAAAATTTAAAAGGCCATGGTTATTCTCTTTGGTTAACTAAGAACTTGAAGGTTTAACCAAGAAGTTTTCGAGATTTGCAAGCTTTAACAAGTTAAGTTGGAAAGAGCTCATGTCTATGGCTCAAGTGGGTCAAAATGGCCGAACTCAACAAGCGCAAAATATGGTCTTCGCTGATAGCTCACTTCACTCAACAAACCACAAAAACGGCTGTAGTGAAGGAGCAAGCTCTTCTTACTCAATAAGCCAATAAAACGACCGCAACAAGAGAGCCTGCATCTTGTTAGTCTATGATGAGAGTTGTCTAGTTCCCAATCTAATCAAGTTTGATGAGTTCAAGTGATCTAAATCCAGGTGACATTCTCAATAAATTGATAGATTAAAGTTAAATCCAAGAGATAATCTACACTCAGAAAAGGACTATCTACACTCAGAAAAGGACTCTGCAGTCAAGTCAAAACATTATCAACTATATAAGCTCCAAGACCTTATGATATAAGAAAAGAGACTCACAAGTCTATAAGCTCAAGCTTATTACGTTGAAGAAGCATAACACCCTGTAGTCTAAGTCTGAGACTTAAGCAGGTCCCAAAGGTCGTACTCAACAAGCTCAGATATGGCAGAGTGGCTAAAAACTCTCTTCACACAATAAGCCATAAAAATAGCCGCAGCGAAAATGCCCTTGTTTTGCTAGTTTGCTAGTTCGATGACAAAGACTGTCAAGTTTCAAGCACATTCAAATTGATAAGTTCAAGCGAACTAGATCAAAAAGATTTTATTGAATATTCAAAAATTCAAAGAAAAACCAAGGAAATCATCAAGCCAAGCTTGATGTTCAAACAAAGAAAACAATACGTTGTCAAATAGTCTGATCAAACTCAAGGCACGGACTGAAAGAATTCTCTTCTTCAATAAATTCAATAAAGCGGAAAGCAAAGGACCGAATAAGTTATCCCAAAAGTTCATTCAAAGGTCGATATTGAACTAAGGGAATTCAATCATCGACAAGTCCAATAAAGCACCAAGCACAAGACCGAAGATGGCTTGCCACTGACTCAACAAAAGCCCAAAGGCTGGATCATTGGCATCCATCCCTCAATCAATCCACAAAAGCAACAGCTAGGACCGAAGGGCAATCCCTTCAACAAGTCCACCAAAGCACAAACTAGGATCGAAGGTATGCTTATTCACCTTACAAGCCCGTGTAGACAATTCAGTTCAATTCCATCAACAAGTCTGTCAAAGCACAAAGTTAGGATCAAATGTATGCTTGTTCACGTGACAACTCCGTAGAGACAATTCAGGTCAATTCTTTCAACAATTTTCTCAAAACATAAAGTTAGGACCGAAAGTCGATATCTTCATCAAAGTCCAACTAGCAAAAGTATAGAGCGAAAGATAAAGCTTGATTTACCATCCAAATGAGTGAGAAGTCAGAGGTTGTGTTAACCAAATTTGGCTTATAATCTTATAAGCCTGCATGTCCAACTTGAAATTCATAATTTGTGTTGACATCCGGGACCATTCTTAGATATCCACAAAGTTAAACTCTCAGTGTGACATCCATCTAAGTTTTTCGAGATTCGCATGACTCATCAGTTGCAACAAACATAGTCTGCTCTAGACGCGCACCACATTTTTTGGGGGTCATTTGTTGACCCTCAAAATTAAATTAAATTAAATAAAGAATAATTAGCTAAATTAAAAATCCTGCCCAATCTCGCCTCAAGAGGCCCAAACTACTCCAGCTCATCATAATAATAATTGATGCCCCATGCCTACTTGAAGCAGGCCCCCGTTCATTTGCACGATGGAACCTCCTCGTTCCCGAAGTCCTCCTTCCCTGCTTAAGGTAACAGAGGAGAGCCTCCCCACTTCTTCCTCTCGACCGCAGACATCCGCCTTGATTCCTCTCTGTCGCGACTCCCTTCACGATCGATCTGCTAGTCCCTGACTTACGTGCGACCACTACCACCTTGTCTCCATGATACTATTAGGATCAGGGCTACAAGAAAGTTAAGATGAGATGGATGTGCACAAGGTCTTCGAGACCCTCGCCTACTTCTCTCCCATCTGATCTCACTCTTAATACAACAGTGGTTATAGAGAACAGGATAACAATGAAGGGATCGTCAGCGCATAGAGAGCCACCGAAACTCCCCTTTTCTTACGAGTAACCCTCGTTGAAACCCTCACTTGGTCCCTCTCTGCCGTGAAGCTTCGCTTCGCCGAAATACTCGCCTTCACCTCTCTTGCTCGAAGGATCCACTTACAGTCGCAATTAACGCTAACTGGGAAGGCAACAACGGGATCGCCCGCATACTGAGACTCGAAACTCCCATCTCTCTTCTTCTCCGCTCTATCTTACAATGACAGACTTTTTTCTGTTTTTGTGGAACCCTTGACACATTCATGTGTCGCCAGGACAACATTGTATCTTCAGCAGCGGTGGATGGCGTTCTCCTCCTGGCACTGTTTGGTGGACATTTGCTGTCAATGAACTTAGTGTTTCCTTTAATAAACATTGGTGCCCAAGTCCTATGATCACGTATCAAAAGGCTGCCGAGGAGAATGCAATAATAAATAGTTTAGTGCATAAGATGATGCACAGGAGTGTGCAGGTCCTTCGGCAAAGGGTCAAGAAGCAATTGATCTTGCTCTCAAAGCTTATATGGTTGCTTTAAACACAGCTGTTACATGAAAATGGCCTGATTCATTGCATAAGAAACATCTCCTGCAAGATTCTATGGTGAATACGCGAGATGCGAAGACATTACTTTAAATTGGATACATTAAGAATCTGCCTTTTGTAGCCGCTACAATGATCGACTCAAACACTACAACCGAATACTGGAAGAACAGAACGCATGAACGTTTAGGTATCCAGATGCCAAAAACTTATGCTTTTCATCTAGCAAAT
Organism: Phalaenopsis aphrodite; assembly: GCA_003013225.1. Taxonomy (NCBI): domain Eukaryota; kingdom Viridiplantae; phylum Streptophyta; class Magnoliopsida; order Asparagales; family Orchidaceae; genus Phalaenopsis; species Phalaenopsis aphrodite. The sequence goes on along the minus strand of NEWO01000059.1, from coordinate 1,686,138 downwards.
AGCAAAGACTGATGGAAATTGCTGGAAATTATGATGCTCAGAGGGTTCTGGAGCGTATATGTGAATCTCCTAGAGTTTGAAATGAAGATCTCTGTCCTTATAAGCAGCGTAACACGTGGGCAGGGACAAGTTTTATTTCTTCAGTCATTTTATGAAAGTCTTCAATTGATCTGAGAACAAGAGTTTGAAGCGCCTGCAATTCATACTTTGGTAGTTCGATATGAATTGTCAGATAAAAGTTTGAAGGAGAAATAAAAAAACATCGAGGCAAGACAAAAGTTCACTTTATCAATGAGACAGCTGCTCCATACTTGACTGCAATTGATGTGCTTGTGCGAAATTCTCAAATCGCTGATCCAAAAGATTATTGCCCTCAATACCATCGAAACTTGAAAAGGTATAAATGTAAGGAAAATTGGGTTTTTATCATTTTATGCAGGAAAAGTGAAAAGCCACATGTGTCATATAAACCGGTGGATTAGAAGATCTCTTCCGGCCGAAAATGCACGAAAAGTGAAGACCTGCATGTGTCTCATAGACCGGTAGATTAGAAGATTTTTGTCGGTTGCAGTGTCGTGAGACACTGACCAGCGCGTCTTATAGACAACCGGGCAGGCAAACACCCCGATGCAGCCCCCTAATCGGGAACGCCGTCGAAAGGCTGTCCAAATTTTTGGTGATCCTAGACTTGTAAAATAATTTAAGATTTGAAATTTTTAAAGTTCTAAAATAGCCAAAAATTAAATTATTTGAATTTTTTAAACAAATAATAATAATATTTGAAATTGGATTTTCAAGACTTGTGAATGACTTTCAAAGTTTGAATTCTTTGAGTTTTCAAACGACATAAATGTAAGAGAATTGGGGGGCTAAACTTTATTTGAGGCTAAGCTTAGGAGGACGAACTTAAATTAAATGCCAAATTCTATAAGTTAGGTCATGTGACCCGACTTAAATATGAAATGTCATAAATTAGAAGGCTAAACTTGAATTGAATATCAAGTTCTACAAATTAGGGGTTGAGCTTAGCCTAAATATTAAATATCATAAATTGGGGCTGAATTTAAGACAAATGTTATTTTTAAATGTTGAAATGAAGAATTAACATGTCAAATCTGCCACCGGATTCGCAACACTCCTACTAGACAGAAGGTGGTGCACAAAAAGTCCAAAATCATAATACTTTTGCAATATTTTAAGTTCCAAATAACTTAAAAATTTATAAGCTTTCTAGTTATTTCTTAAGTTAAATGCAACATCTTGAAACATGACCCCACACTTTTAAAACTTAAAAAAGGTTTCATTTGAGATCTTTTGTAAAGTCATATTAAGTTATGACTTAAAACTCATGCAAGTCTTTAAAGCTTATGAAAAGATACTCAAATATATGAATATAAAATGCCAGCATGTGCTCCAACCAACGTGTAGAAAATTCAAATATTAGGTTCAAGAATGTTGTGCGGGTTAATCGGGTCGTCTTGTCAATAGGATAAAGTTGGAAGTCCCACCCAACTAGTCTGATCCTTCTCCCCACAAGGACTTGAATTGACGAGTCTTGTAATTTTAAAATAAACATCCAAATCCTAAAATAAGAATTTACAAGTTCAAATCACCAAATCCGATCCTCTTTTATATAAAGACAGGAGTCGATAGGGCTTATACTTATAAAAAAAGCGTAAACTAACAAAACTAAATGTCCCCCACTTCAAATATAAAAGTTTTAAATGCTCAACTCCTCGATGATGGTTGTGTTGATTGAAAATTTCACCAAAATGGTTACTCTTTTAAATCAAGATTTTCAAAGTGATTAACCAAATATTCCAAGAAAATTCAATCTTTTCAAAGTGATTAACCAAATATTCCAAGAAAATTCAATCACTTAAAAGCTAAAAGTAAATTTCATCCACCCTCCACAACAGTTTATCAAGGGTGACAAACTTCTGATTGACTTCAGCTCACAAATAACAAATATTATATATCAAATGTATAAATATATTCACAATCAAAGTAAATGCAAGTCGGTAAGAATGTGGCTTGAGTCCTTTGTCTGAATGGTTTTGCAGCAAAATGGCTCCACAAAAGTAGTGATTACAATTAGAACCCTCTGACCGGGTAGTTTTCACCATATGACACCATTATATTATGGTCACGACTGCAGCGCATAAGTTCCCCAACGGCTTTCTACCCTTTGAGTTGTGAATCAAAAGAGTACAATTAATTGGCACAAAGTCTTCTGTTAGTTAAGGTCGACTTAAATTTGTCCTCTTAGACAAACATTCACCCCATATCTATAAGAATCTTTTGAAAGACGCAAACCATGACTGTTGGCAAAAATCCTTTTGACATGTTGGGTCGACCACCTCCTCTGACTAAGTATATCAGGGACAATGATGACCCAAGATAACGAAATCATGAAATCTTTATTGAATTTCGTCTTCATTCCCCCACTATCTGCTTTTAAGTTTTAAGTGATGAGTTCTACAGCTAAAACCATGTGTTTGTTGCTATTATATGTTGAATATTTTTATTATTGACCACCCTTAATCGAACGTGCTCTCCCATTATCGAGAGTGGTAATTCACTACAGGGGCTTGTCCCTACGAGAGACCTCGAACCCGATTAAAAATTCCTCGCAAAATGAGGGTTTATGGGTAGTGTCTTATCTACAATCCAATCTACCTTCTGAAAATTCAACTCTCCAAAACTCTCTCAAAATAAAAATAAAAATAAATGCACTGTTTTGTTCAAGAGGAGCAGTAGTTAATTTTTGGAGCCCAAATTTGCAACCTTTATCTCTCAGACACCGTTATGTTATGGAAGAAGACGATGAGACGGAGAAATGTATGTGATCATATCCACCTTCGATGACTTCAAGGAAGAGCTCAATCGACAATTTTGTCCCAAGAACATGGAGGGTGAGGCTAGAGCCAGGCTATGAAAGCTCAAACAAGCATGATTGATTCAGGAATATATTAAGTAGTTCACTAATTTGGTTCTTGAAATACCCAACATGTCAGACGATGATTTTCTCTTCAACTTCATGGATGGACTCCAACAGTGGGCAAAGACAGAACTTCGGAGGCGTGGAGTACAAGATCTTGTTATCGTCATTGTCGTCGCCAAAAGCTTAATTGATTATTCAAAAAAGTCCACAAAGCTCGAAGACAAGAAGAGTAATTATGTCGAACGTTGGGAAGACAAAGACTATCAAAAGAAGAGATCTGCCATTAATCGACCTCATCCAAGGGCAAAGACAAAGTAAAGCTTAATAACAACAAAACTAAGTCGCATAACAACTGCTATTTTTATGGAGGATCTCGTTGGGTAAGAAATTGCCCTAAAAAAAAAAGCTTTGAACTCTCTCCTTGCAAACCATCATGAGGAAGGAGGTGATATGAGAGCACAAGTGGGAACAATACAATTCTTCAACGTGGTGGAATCCTCTCCAAAACCCCCCAGCAAAAGTGCTACTCTTCGTGGAGGTGGTTAAAGGTGAGACAAATACAAAAGTAATGATAGACACTACTCACAACTTTATCTCTATTGAAGAAGCGAAAAGAATGGGTCTGCAAATAACTAAAGGAGGAGGCTCCCTCAGCGGCTAGGGCAATTCATGGAGTGGTCAGAGGAGTGAAGACCACTATTGAAGCTTGGTAAGGTAACTTAAACTTCTCCAGTATCCCAATGAACGATTTCAAAATAATCATTGGGCTAGAATGCTTTTATCAAGTAAGAGCATTCCCAATACATTTTGGCAGTAGCATGTGTATCGTGGAAGGTAATCAAGCTTGCCTAGTACCGACAACAAGGACTAGCAAGCAAGAAGTCAAAAAATGCTATCAACCGTCTCATTCAAGAAGGGCATCCGACGAGCTGAAGAGAGTTATTTGACTATTCTTCTTGACTCTAATGAAGAACTAAAGCCCCAAGATGACATGTCAAGAGAAGTGGTAGCAATACTTAAGGAATTTAAAGATGTTTCACCATCAAAATTACCAAAAGAACTACCACCAAGAAGGTAGATAGATCATCAGATTGAGCTGGAGCTAGAGACTAAGGCGCCAGCAATGGGAGCTTACGATGTGGCACCTCTAGAACTGACAGAGTTGCGCAAAAAATTGAAGGAGTAATTGGAGGCAGAATTCATCTGACTATCTAAAGCCCCAAATGGTGTCAATCCTATTTCAGAAAAACAAGGATGGTTACCTTCAAATGTATATAGACTATCATGATTTAAACAAGATTACTGTAAAGAACAAATATCAAATTCTTCTCATCACTGACGTTTTCGATCTACTTGGAAATGCAAGGAACTTCTCGAAATTGGACCTTCAGTCAAACTACTATCAAGTAAGGATAGCGCAATGGGATGAACTAAATACCACTTGTGTGACCAAGTATGGGTTCGATGAATTTTTGGTTATGCCTTTCGGGTTAGCCAATACCCCTACTACATTATGTACCTTGATGAATAAACTATTCCAACTATATTTGGATCAATTCGTTGTTGTTTACTGAATGATATGGTGGTGTATAGCAACACACTCCAAGATCACTTAAGTCACCTCCAAGCAGTGTTCAAAGTACTCAAAGAAAATAAGCGATACATCAAGAAAGAAAAAGGGCAGAAGATAAATGATGAAAAGCATATGATGGAAGAAATCAAGATCAAGGCATCCAAGAGTGGGAGCATCCCCCTACAGTACATGAGCTAAGATCCTTCCTGGGGCTTGTAAACTACTACCGACGATTCATAAAGGGCTATTCCGCAAGAGCTGCCCCGCTAACTGGCCTACTCGAGAAGAATAACTCATGGAAATTGATTAAAAAGTGTCAAGAAGCATTTGAGGACCTCAAAAAGGCAATTAGTGAAGGGCTCGTACTTAGTCTTCTTAATCATACTAAGGTGTATGAAGTGCACACTGATGCATCTTACTATATAGGGGGAGTACTCATGCAAGACGGACATCCAATTGCATACAGAAGTCAGAAACTCAGTGAGACAAAGCGTCGCTACACAATCCAAGAAAAGAAGAAGACGATAATCATACATTGCCTTAGAATATAGATACATTACCTACTTTGCTCTAAATTTAAGATCATGACAGATAATATGGCCACCAACTACTTCCAGACCCAGAAGAAGTTAAGTCCAAAGCACACAAGATGGCAAGATTTCCTAACAAAATTTGATTACATCTTAAGAGTATAAACCAGGGAAGGCCAATGTAGTAGCAGACATATTAAGTCGAAAAACAGTACTTACAAGCATTTCACAAGTTTCCAGCTCCCTAATAAGCAGAATCAAGGAAGGGTTGAATGTAGATCTACAAACCCAAAGTATTATTACTTTAATAAAGGAAGGAAAAACTTAAAAATTCTAGATAAATGAAGAGGTCCTCTATACTAAGGGTCAATGCATTTACGTACCAAAGTGGGGCAACCTAAGAAATGAGTTAATCAAAGAATGTCGCGAATCTTTATGAGCGAGACGGACGAGTGTGAAACAAACTCTAGCCCTTCTCAAAACCAACTATTATTAGCAAGGGAAGAAGAATGGGGTGGAGGAATATGTCTGCCCTTGTCTTGTTTACCAACAAGAGAAAGTTGTTCATCAACAACAAGGGGGGTTTTCAGAACCACTACTTATTCCTTAGAGACCATGGGAGAGCATTTCTATAGACGTCATCTGCAGCCTGCCAAAATCTTATGGATTTGGAAGCAAGTATGCAATATTTATTGATGCCCCCGCCGATTGTATTTCATGCAAGCATGTTGAAGCCTTATCATGAAGACATGGAACTTTTAAGGGGAATTTCTAAACCAACAACTACAACCGTAATCACCTCCTTTAATAAAGAAGTTGAAGAAATACTGGTAGACAGAGTGATCAGATAACGAGGGGTACCAAACTATAATGAGTATCCCATCAAGTGGAAAAGAATGTCTGATAGCGAGGCTAGTTGGGAGCATGAAGACATGCTATGAAAATTCAAAGAAAAGTGTCATCACTCGTCTTACCAAGAGAAACGCGCAATGAGGGCATTGTGAGCTTAAGTGGGAAAGAGTGTCACACTCTGCCATCTTTAGAGAAATTGGAAAGCCAACCATTTATAAGAAGATTCTAGACAAGACCAGAAAGAGGAGAACAATTCAATAGACTTTAGAAGATTCCACCACATTCTAGAGAATGTTAGAAGAAGATGCTTCAGGGAGAAATTAGAATAAACAAAAAAGTTGTAGAATCATGTATATATGTAAAAGGGCAATGTAGAACTATTAGAAGTTAGTCTATTCTAATGTAATCTAAAAAGTTCCCTAAGGCTTGGGGGAGGATTATTAATAGAAGCCCCTCCCCCTCATTTGGAACCATCCAAGGTTCCTATAAGCAATCAAGTGTGTAATTTCTCTTTCCTTAGTGAAGTGTTACTTTCTTCAATAACTTCTCATTGCTCTTTTCCTAAGAGAGTTTTGTGCCTTCAAGTCCAAGCATTGCAGAGGTTAGACTGATTTAGTGCTTAAAAAGAAAGCTAAAGCCACACAGGTAACTAGAGAAAAGTTTGTCTGTGACTCTAAGCTGTGAGTCTAAAATAAAAAAAAAAGCTACAAAATAGAATCAAATCATGACAAGCCCAGAAGAGACGAAAAAAATAGGAATGAAACTAACATAATTGTTTATAATTAATGTAGCAAATAATCCCATTCCATAAAAGCTAAAGGACACATCAACTTTTAGGAACAATAGCTGCAACTTTGTACTGAAGGAGCAGCTGGAAGGAGGCAGAAAGAGTTGTAGTTGTGGTTTTGTATGGAAGGAGGCATAGCTGGCAAGAGCCAAGGATGAAGCAACAAGCTGGTGTGCAAGGACCAGCTGGCAGGAAAATCAGGCGCCTTCAGGAGACAACAGGCTGTCATCCACTGGCCTGGAGGGAACTGAGCGAGCAGGTGTGGCCACTGTGGCACTTGCCGGGAAGACACTGGAAGTGCAAGAGCTGATTCGTAGCTGCATAATGAATTATTGAGGAGGAGCAACAAGTGGCAGCAGGTGTGCAATTGAATTAAATACAAGAGCATGAATTAAAGAGCTACTTTATAGTTTTCCACACTTTCACCCTAGGTTTATAACTAATAAGGTCCATTTAAATGACATGAGCTATGATTGGTAACAAGGATCTTCCATTCAATTTGTTCAACTAACTTAACAGACTAAGCCAAACAACAGACATGAGATATGGATCAAGTTTATCGCCATTCGTCCAATGTCTCTTTGATTCAATAGCCCAAATTCAAACTGTTGCTACTAAAGAAAAGATACAGCTTATAGAGCAGCCTTAGTCAAAATTGCTCTCTTGTAATCAAGAGAGGCAACTAAGCATAGGCGCTTACATCTACAAAAAAGAACTTTGCCACAAAGTTCTAGTAGGAGCGCTAAATTTCTGGATGGTGTCCTAGATAATATCTAATGTTTTCTGGACAATTGATCTGAAAGCACATGAATATGATAGCCTGATGGAGGTTTTCCAAAGCCCACATATACTTTTAATCAATTCAGGAAAAAAAAAACATACTTCATAAGATGTGTAGACATTATATATGATAAGTTTACTAAGCGCGGGTACATTCTTACTAGTATAAAAATACCAGTTGAAAATCTTCCCTTTTGCTATTATTTCTTAGTCATTCAATCAACCAAAAAATAAAAAAACTTGGTCAAACAAAAATGGATTTGTGAATTGTGGAAGTTTACTCAGGAAGCTGTCTGACATTGTCAGAATCTGGAAGCTGCTGAAGCCTGTTCTTAAGCAAAGGCATCCCACTCTCAAAGCATGGCAGCACATTATCTCCAAAGTAGAACCTTTCCTGTAAATATCAGAAATAAACTAAATAATGGATGAAAATCAAAATTTATGAATCTGCCTGTGAGACAATAAGAAAGGAGTATAAATTAGTAAATACACATATTACGAAACAAACCTGCAAAGCATGGATATCAAAAATCACTAAACTACTCGGTCCGCCCCTAGAAATTGGTATGTTTGACAAGATTCTAGCAAGAGTGAAAGCTGTTGCTACATCTCCTTCATCTTCCATACGCTCAAAAGATCCCGTAGGAAAGAAAGGAAGGACTACCGTAAATGAGGAAACAAACAACCTTGGTAGGGCATAGATGATTGACAACTGCTCAAAAATTACCCCAGGAGAACTAAATGAGGCCAAAAAGGAAACATGTTGTCCACGAATTCCATGAGCGTTAGAGATGAATAAGTTGGGAAATCCATCTTCAAAATTTCTAAATACAAAAAATGAAAGAAAACTATATCAACAAGTAAAAAAAGACCAGCATAGCAAAAGTACAAACCTTGGTGCACAAAAATAAATTTTGAAGTATCTTAAAAAGAAAAGGATAGAATAAACTAAGAACCTCAGTTCAGCTTCATACCAAATTATTGACCACTAAAGAGAGAGTGAAAGAACAATCTAGAAAAATTAACATGGCATTCAATAAGCAAAAAGAGGATTTACATTTCAAACGTTTATCATAGGCAAAGGAAAGTAGGATTTGAGGTACTCGCTAACAATGAAAAATCTCTTAGGAGGGAAAGAACGAGTTTAAACAAGCAAGATTTGTTTAATCCATGCCCTCTTGCCAGCTCATTTTTTGTCTAATGCATTAATCCATATCCCTTTGAAAAAACTCCGTAAAAATTGACCTGATGTCCAATTAAGACTCCTATAAAAAACAAATCATAATAGCAAATGTACAGATGAATGCAAATTTATGCAAATCTAGAGTGACTAGAGGATCCAAATCTATTTTTAATGATGTTTAAACTCCTTATATGGAATAGCAGAGGCTTTGCTAAGACCAATCCTTCCATCAAATTGAAAATTCTAATTAAAATTCATAAACTTCCCTTCCAAGCTATTTTGAAGCCTTCGGTGGCCATGGAAATAATAACAGACACCTTATAAGAATTGGTAACTTCAATCATGTGACTAGTACAAACAATAAGATATGGTTCATGTGGAGAAATTCTGTAGACGTTGAGGTCCTGAAAACTGCCGAGCAATTTATTTTGTAGAGGGTCAGGTATAACTCTTCCTGTTTCTTACTTAGCACTTGATATGCTGGTAGCTGTAGAGAGGCTAGGAGAACTCTGTGGGATTGTATGAGAACTTTTGTGTCTTCCTGTACTAAACCTTGGATCATTGGTGGTGACTTTAATATGATTGCATCTGTCTGTGAAAGCAAAAGGAGCAGAGCACCAAACCAAAGACAGATTAGAATGTTTGCTGAAACTAGTTATGATGCTCATTTATTTGATTTGGGTTTTTCTGGTTCTAAATTCGCTTGGAATAGAGGTAATCTTTTTGAAAGGCTGGATAGGTTCTTTGTCAATAGTTTCTGGATGGATAGCTCTATTATATTCAATGTTCAGCATCTCTCTAGGACTGCATCTGATCACTTCCCCCTTTTGCTACCCACTCTAGAAACCCATAAACCTGAGCACAAGTCCTTTGGTTTCTTAATAGGTGGACCAAACACTCTTCCTTTTAGGAATTCATACAGCTCAATTGAACATGCCCTCAGCTTGTCAGCTCTTTGGACCAGGCTTTGGCAGCTTTATAAAAAAGTTTCTAAGGCTTTGAGGCATTGGAATTGGGACACCTTTGCGAATGTTCATCACAAAATACTCAGTTTTTAAAAAATGTTAGAATAATAAAACACTTCAAGCATGAGCTTAAATATTTTAAAATTGATATGAAATCAATTAATCAAGAATATTAGGGCATAAACATACCAATTTACAACCCAAACATTTTTTAATACCTTGCGTGCATATAAATTTATATGTAAGAAATTAAAGCAAAATGGTTTCCTAAATTAAAATTTAAGTATCCTAGTCAAGCGATCATTGACAACAAAACAAACGATGCAAACGGAGACGAATTTCCATAGCAAAATTAGGGCAAATAAAATTATTTACTTCACCAACACAAAACAACACAATTCAAATGCATAAAAGATAAGCACCTACAATTCAAGAGGTTGGTGATCTCTCCCAAATCCTAACTATTGCACCCACAATTTGAGAAGTAGGCGATCTCCCCCAAACCGTCATTCTAATACTCAAGACAACAATAACATCATATCCAACCCTAAAAATATTAGCCCTAATTATACCCCCACAATAATAAATACTAAAAGACTAAATTGCCCTTAGGCGCCAGTCGAACTTACTTCTCTCCCAAAAAGACACATTGTCCTCAAGGTAGAAAAAAAAGAAACTACTGTTGGATCAATTCTGATGGCTCATATTCATAAACTGATTTGAATCTGGCTCTCGCCAACAACACTTAACTAAAATAACTGATGGGTCGTTGATACTGTTTGAGGATTGCGCTTGTCCACAGCCTGAAGTATCTGTCTCGACAATGAAAAGTTGGTTGAAATCAGGCAATGCCAACATCGTTACACTCATTATGGCTTTTTTTAACTTCACAAAAGCCTGGGTCGCCACTTTCCCCAATTGAAAGTTTTTTTTCTTCAACATCTCTGTCAATGACCACACAATTGAATTACAACCCTTCACAAACTTCCAGTAGTATCTTGTAAGTCTCATGAGTCTTCTCAACCTCTTCTAAGCATTAGGTAGTGGCCACTCTATTCTAGACGCCACCTTTTACAGAACTGTCGACTCCCAGGTTGTGCACAAACTGAGGTCACTGCAGAGCACCGGCATCTTATCTCCCTCCTAAAAACTCGGCAGTATCAAAATCAGTCAATTACAAACACTCCTGCTCTTCTCCACCTTTCTTGTTTCTATCAATTACTCCAGAATTGCCTTTCGCCCAAAACGCTAGCACATCAAAAGGCATTGGAGTAATTGAATGCAGCCCTTCGTCGGGGGGTCCCAACCAACAAGGTTCCCTGTTCTAGGGGAAATTCTTCGAATTGATCCTCTCGAGACCCAAATCACACACAGTCCCATTCTACCAGCTGCCACTCGTTCCAAACCTTGATATGTCGCACCATTCCCTCCAGATGTAGCCAATTGAACGAAGTCCCTACTCCTTCACTCCATTATGTCTGCTTTCATTTGTTCCAATTGTTCAGATGTCGAACTATTTCTTCCAAATGCTGCTGCTCAAATACTCTCTCGACTCCTTCGCTTGAACCCGCTTGCTTCTATTTGTTCCAGTTGTTGAAATGTCATATCATTCCTTCCAAGAGCTGATGTCACATAAATCTTTCAGATTGATATCCGTTTGGTCGTCGTAGCTAGCTCCAATCACGACCATATCGTGAGATTCACTTATAAGACCCAACTATAATAGCGATTGTATCATGGCTTTCAGTCACACTGTATGTCGCGACCTGTCATTGCTTCCCAGCTAGTGTGAATTACGATCGTATCGTGTGGGTCGGTTGCGAAGGATTTTGTATGCCACAATCCCGATTGAGGGTTTCTAAAGTCATGATTTCACACATGTACATCACGATCCCATCATACACTTCCAAACTCGCGAGAATCGCTACTATTTAGTAACTTCTTCACAGCTAGCTCAAATCATAGAAATTCTATCAAACGACGTGATTCTGTATCTGCTTCTCAAAATCAAATGCTCTAATATCAATTAGATACGAACAGAGCTGAATTTCCATAACAAAATTAGGATAGATAAATTTCATACTTCACCAACACAAAACAACATAACTCAAATGCGCAAAAGATGAGCGCCTACAATTCGAGAGAAAGGAAAACTCTTCCTAAGCACCTACAATTTGAGAAGCTGACGATCTCCCCCAAAGCCCTAACCCTAATAATCAAGACAACAATCTTATCATTTCCAAACCCTAAAGATATTAGCCCTATTTAGACCTCCACAAAAATTAATAATAAAAGACTAAAATTTCCCTTAGGTGCCAGTCTAACATTAAAGAAAATTTAATTCTTAAATTAAAATTTGAATATCCTAGTCAAGCAATGATTGACAACTGAAAAAACTTCCTTGTTATGATCACCTCGAAACATTACTTTTTTTACACAATCTATAAAATATAAGTTAATCAATTTGCTAAATTTCTAACTTATCAACCCAATTTTTAAATCAAAATAATCAAAATCACTTATATTCATACAAGACTTGAAGCATGTTATTCAGTTCAAATTCATTGCATAGAAAATTATACAAAAAAATGATTTTTTCCATACCAATCTAGCCTTTCTTTCTTATTCTTCGCTTTCCCTCCTTCAACTAGCTCACAACACAAATTCTCTACTCACTAGCTCACTACGACAAAAAGGGATATGAGGGTAAGATGGGAGTTGTTACAATGCATTAATATACAAGTAATTATACTTTGTTAGATCTACTATTCCTTGGACTCATCACAACCGATTCTTCATTAAAATTTAATGCCTGCACGGAGTGGCAAAAATGAATGGTGCATTAGTTCGTGGTACAGTAATATTAAGATTAAAACCAAGGCTAACTGAGTTTTCCAAAAAATTCATTCATATTAACTAATATACATTCAATTATACAGATACATCTATAGTTCTAAATAATCAGTATGAAATACTAAATTTTATAAAAACTAGTTTTAATTATTTTCATGATATGAGAAATTGTGGTATAAATAATTATGACCTTTTAACTTCTACCCTGGCTAAATTTTAGGTATTACAACAAGGACAATCGAAATTCTATTAATCAATCAACTATAATGATGCTTTACAAAAACTGGTAGAATACCATGATTACATGAAACTCCAACAAAGTACCATGGTTGGAGCAAAACTCAAGAAAATATTAGGTTTGGAGTCCTAGTAGAATATGAGGGAAGCACCAAAACCTTATAAGATGCTAGGGTTGCACAATGACCTTGCTATTAAAATATGGTTACACTGTAGGCCTAGTATAATATTAAGGTTGCACTAAAACCTTGGTAGAATAATAGAAGTAATCAAATACAGTAATCAAATATTAGAGTTGCACCCAACCTTATTGTACTCAAAGTATAGTAGAAAACTAAGGCCAAACCAACCTCCAATCGATGCTCCTCAGCTCGATTGCATCGCTCTCCATGGCGATAAGCTCCGCTAAGTTCCTCATCTCTTCGCAGAAAAAGAGACAAACGTTCTTCTTCGACCGTTTGGGACGTAACTCAATGGACGGTACCGCCTGCGACGAAACCATTAAGGAAGGCGAGGAGGAATAGCTATGTCGAGCCTGCAGCACTTCGTAGCTTCTCACGCCGGGACCACTGCCAATGAGTTCCGATCGAATCGGTATCTTCATCCTCGAAAAAGACAACGGCCTAGTCGAGCTGGGTAACCCGCACTGGCTTAACTCAGCTCTCCCGGAGACGATGTGGAGTGTTATAGGGTTAACGCTTCGGCTAAAGGACGCTGCCGCCATCGTTGCAGATACCCGAAAGCAGAGGCTGAGAGAAGGTCGGTCACTCTCTCAGCAAGAACAAATCTCACTCGTTTTCATGGAATATATTTTTTACATTGCTATAATACATAATTAAATAATTTGCATTGAATTAAACTGAAAATACATTTTACTGAGATTATAATAATTTTATATGATTTTTTTAATTAGAAAAAATTACTAGATTTTTAAAATCATGGTTGAATCTACTAGTTATTATTAATAAACTTTTAATTTGGGGTATTTACATGGGAAGCACACGAAACATTATTTTTGAGATATCGCGCACCTAAACTTCTTACCACAAAATATCAGAAAAAAACACTCTATAACCCTTCCTAACCCCCATTTTCCTAAAAATTTATTACGTTTGTAATACAAGAAATATTTGCGTACGTCTAATGTGGGGGGTTATATACGCATTATACCACCTGTAACATCTATGTAGCATATCTGTAACTAGTAAGTTTCGCGCTTCTATTTTCATATATTTATAAGTTACACGTGGGTTACAGAGATGTTACAGAGGGTATAACGCAGATATAACCCTTCAATACTCTCTTTGTAACCTACCGACATACACAGCTCTGGGTACGTTAGACGTACGCAAATATTTCTCCTTCGTAACCCCCATTTTCCTGAAAATTTATTACGACTGTGATACTGACCTCCGCTGTATCACGGTCGTCGCCCGGCGCAGCTCGACGTCCGAACAACCGACGTAATAATCTCTTCATTTTCCTTCCCTTTATTGCTTGTTATGCTCATCATCTCTCCTTCGCTAGAAGGCTATGGAGAGCTCTTCCTTCCTCCATCGAACAACCGCGAGCGCCTCATCGAATCGAGATTTTCTTTCCTTTGTCAGATTGTTGCGAACTGCCTCGCTGAATAGATACCTCCTTTGCTGGAATGCTCGTAAATCTTCTTTAATCTTCTATTATACTCTATATTGGTATGTTATATTCTCTATTAGTCATTTGCATTTTAATAATCATTTTAAAGCCATTTAATCCACATTGATTCACAACACTATGTCACAGCAGTTGATTTTAATTTGTTTCCTACTCTAATGTAAGGTTTTGTAATTATCTCTAAATTAAATGGTAGAGAATTAAGTTATGTAGCAAGTTGAGAGGATCATTGTAGTGTGAAAAATATGCTTAAGACACATGAAGAAACTTATGTTTAACAAATGAGTTTGCCTGCCTAAATCATTTTTCGATAGGAAGATATACATACATACCAATTGATTTATATGTGTTTACATATCTAACGCCGAAACGTCGATTACTTATAGAGGTCAATGTACATATGCATGAAAATATGTATTTCACTTATTAAAAGCTAAGATAGTGTTATTTATTATATGATATGAAAGATTTGGGCGGTATAAATGTAAAAGTATAGTTTTAAGTGCAATATATGTAAGTGGTTGAGTCTAAGAGATTGGTTCCAAATCCAGCTGTAATATGCTTGTTTTTTTTTTTTTTTGTTTCTAATGATCATTTGTGTTAAATAGTCTTAACTTAGATGAGGAAAGAACTGAAATGGTGTTTTGACTATTTACAAATGCCACCTGATATAGATGGGAGGAGTGCTCAACAAAAAACTATTCAGATTTCTTCTTTATTGCCAGATTCTCCTTCATAGCTTGATTTATCCTTTGGGAGGCTAAGAGCAACTCAAATTGTCCGAGTATTTTGTTTTCATTCACCTCCTCCTAGTCTTCAGTTGTCTTCACTTTCCTCTATCGCTACCAATGCTCAGCCTCCCGTCATTCTTCGCATTCCTGGAGAAGGACCAAAGACTGGAATTGAGAAGCATCCTAAGCCATCATTTGATACCTATCAGTCGCTTTATACAAGCCTGAGAGGCTGTATCTCAAATAGACCTCTTCATAGGTGGAAGACCATATGGCATCTATGAGAATTAATGGGTAAAAGGCCACTATGGGGGAGTCAGAATAACATTTGTTTTTAAATAAATTAGAGAAAACTAGCCATCTAAGTTGTTTCTCACCTTTCCCTCCTCATCTTGCAGTGGAACCCATATAAGTGCAGTTCTCCGAGATGAGGGAGGCTACAAGTCACTCAAATCAGTTGTGGGTGCCTTCCCCTTAAGACACATCTCCTCTTGGTTGAGGGCCTCGAACTCAGACTTAGATCCACCCAGGCCGATCGTAGAAGGGCAGCTTGCTTCAACTCTTATAGAAAGTTCGATGAAAGAAGAAACGACTGACTCGAGGGTGGTGGAGGTTCTTTTTTGTCTCTCTACCGAGGCCTCCCTCTCATGCCGACTCGACTGCACCATGTTTACCGTCCTCTCAGCACCTTGATGTTGGACGCCCAAAAGATATGCAACGGACTTTGAACTCTTAGTGGGCACCTTAAATATTTTCCTCTCAATGAGGATTATCTCACCAATGCAAATCCTTTAAGAACTAATAGATGAATCAGATTTGGAATAAACCATTTTTGCTCCTTCCAAGTCCATTCCAGTAAGGGCCACTATGGGTTTCAATTGACCCACTGCAAGCCTCAGAGGGGTGGTTAAAGGGCCAAAAGCATCATAATATGTGGTCATGCAGGCTTCCTTCTTGGCTGCCAAACATTAACGGTTGCCTCTCTTTATACCTCCCGTGCGTCGAAGGTTTCTCAATCCTCCTGGGTCATTTAACTGAATGTGACAATTTTGAGTACCCGATTAGGGTTTTTTTTGGGGCGGTTGCGGTTTTTCGGTTTTTTGTTTGCGGTTGGGTTCCTTTGGGAGTTTGTTCGGGGGAACTTGTTGGGGGGAGTTTGTTTTTTTTTTTTTTGCGGTTTCTTGAAACTACTTTTGGGGCAGTTTTTTTTAAAAAATTGATTATTTTACTCCGTTCAATAAATCTGTGTAAAACGTAATATAAAATATTTTTTTAGTAAATAAATTATTACATTAATTAATAATTAAGTAGTAATTACTTATATCTTTATCAAATAATTAAAAACATAAAAATATATTTATAAATAAATTAATTAATTATTAAATCATAATATATAAATCCATCTAATTATAATTAATTTTAAAATATTTGAATTAATCATTACTATTAATAACTTAAATTAACAAAATTAAAATCCTAATCCCTCTCCTCCATCCCGAGTAAAATCGTAATCCCTCTCTTCCATCCCGATTTTGCTCAGAACCATGGCCTTCGTGAACGAACCCCTTGTGGTACATTCGGGATTAGAGCAAGCTGGGAAGGCAGCGATGAATAGCTCCCGATTTCGCCTAAAATCACGGCCTTCGTCAATGTGCTTCAAGCGACGGTGGAAGAAGGAGCAGCAGGCGACTCGGCTTTGGCTTCGCCACAGGATCGGGAGCAGGGGACGGGCGGGGAAGCGAGAAGAGAGCGTCGGCTTTGCGAGGCTCTAGGACAGTGATCGCGTCACGATATGCGGGGCAAAAGAGGTAAAATAAGACCGCGAAAGCAGGCCGCGACCCCGCGGCCCGCTTTTCGCCAAATTCGCATCTTCCTCACCGCGGGACGTCGAAACAAACAGAAAAAATTCGCAGGATTGCGCGGGACGCCGCCGCGAAGCTATCCGACCGCGGTCGCAAACGGACCCTTAAGTAATTTATTATTCGAAATTGGATGACCATATTAGGTAACTGATTATTCAAATGAGTATAAGTAGTAATGTGAATAATATGATAAAAATATATAACCATAGAAAGATTATAGAACTCAAAAAATGCAATAGTAGTCCAAGAGGATCTATAATCTAGAGAGTAAACTTGAGGGGTTTAGAGATATAATCAAAAGGATATGATTGTATGAATGTTTTACTCAGTCAAAAGAAGTAAGACTAGATTTAAAAGAAAGCCCAGCTAAGTTTGTATGGCAAAACTAAACTTTGGTATTATGATGAGACACTTTTTAGAACTATTCTTTGTATGGCAAAATCTTGTGACACTTTTGATCTACCTTCTAAGTTACAAGATCAATTATTTAGTAAATATTAGTAATTATATAAGCTTCACATACTAGAATAGTTCTAGAAAGTGTCTCATCATGAATCATTGCATTCAATGTCATTTGAACCAAAGAAGAGCAATGGTAAAGTAACATAGAATGCTGCATAGGCTATCCTTAAGAGGTATGGTCTCTTATTAGTTTGCTTACCCATATCATCAAAGCCCAATTATAATCAATAGTTTGAAATCAAATACTCAATTTTAAAAAGAATTAGAGTGGAGTGTAATAGTCACAAGATTTTAAATTAATAGTAAGGTTTTATCATAAAATATTACACATTATACACTTAATATATGAAATATTTACTTGAAAAAATCTTTAAATTAATGTTATACTTAATATGGCTTTATTTATTATGGAATGCATGTCATGATCATAAATCCTTTCAGGGGTAAAATAGTAGTTTCACAAAAGATATTCCATATAAAATTTACCCATTTAACTTGTACATGACCACTTTGTGTCTAAAAATAATTTGAAACATATATTTTGATGTAAAAGAAGTTTCCAATATTTTTTTAAATTTTTTTTTTTTATTTTGTCTAAAAGGTATAAAAAATCAATAATAGTTATAGTTATTGTTTCTAATTAATCAACCAATTATTTGAGATAGGAAATGAACATGTAACAAACTTTATGAGTATATTTTATATATATATATATTTTGGAATTAAATGCTAAGTAGTATAGTTTTATATATTACAGTATGGTGTTTGAAACATTTTCCTTATTAAGTCTGATTCAAACTACCATGAAATGATTTTCATATGTTTCTAAGGGTACGATTAACTAACGAGTTTAAACTTTTTTTTTAATTCACTTAACATATTAATTAATTAAATTAAATAGTATTTATTATTTTAAATTTTGAAAGTATAAGAATGTTAAAATGTAAGATTTTTATTTGTCTCTCCATATCCCAATGTATATATGATTTAGATGTCATGAAATTTGGTTTAGAGTTGTGCTCCAAGAAAAAATTTATTGGGAAACACTTCAAAATCTATTAAAATATGGATATGAATTATCTAGAACCAATACGACATGATTAGAGACATCCATTTTATTTAAAATAGATTGGATTATTTTGATTCTCCCTATAGACTTTATGTGGGCTAGTATTAGAGCATTGGATTTGGCTATGATTGCCTAACGAGAGCACGCCCAATCAAATTTCACTTTTATTAATGATTTTAATAAAATTCTCACATTAGGAAGCTTAAGAAAGGCTTGATGAGTCCATAGATAGTTCCATAATATTTCAGTTGACTTAAACTATTCGACAATTAAAAGCATCTTATGGCCTCCAAGAATTTTGAGAAGATTGAGCCTTTGGTCTAAAAACTTGTACTCTCTAAACTTCAGTGTGCTTAGACTTGAAGGATGGCATTGAAAATTGAAGTTATAATTAGGTAAATAATTTCAAATCATTGATCAAAACTACACTTCAACTATTGAGATTATTAAGTTGAATTAAGGGATGTTGGGGATTATCTTTTGGAGTATTTAGAAGTTTCTTAATGTTTGAGGAAGATAAGAGACTATCTAACTTGCTTAATTACTCTATGGTTTATCTAATAAATGGTTAATGATTTGCTTAAACCTGTTTTAAGTTGATTAGCTTCATCAAATGATTGGGAGGTTTCCATTTAGCAAATAGAGACCAATTTTTTCGTTGAATTTAAAATTTTGTTAGTTGTACTTGCACTTATTCCATTTTTAAAGACATATTAACCAAGGAGTAATTAATGTTAAAAGATTTCCATGAGTTAAATCTAATGTAAGGGTTGATTTAAGTTTTATGATTTTTCATAAATTTAACTAATTTAACTGGATTGGCCATTTCGTATTATTTAATATATTTTAATTTATGTGGTTCAAATGGTTCATTTAGACCCATTTATTAACTTGCTTAATTTGAGAAGATGGTTTAAATAAGTTACTTAGAAAATTAGTGTTATCCATTTGGGCTTATTTAGAGTTTACTTAAGATAATATGATAAATTTGACCACCTTAGAGAGGTTGAAATTGATTATGTTGAACTACAACTTTTTTTCTTGTTTTAGAGATTTGTTTGAACTAAACCTCCGCTAAGAGATTTGTTTATCCATTGATGACTAATTTGACTTATTTGAATAAGTGAGGTCAAATCCAAGACAAAATGAAATTAATTAAGGTTAATTTATTTCAATTTGTTTTTAAGAAATCTTTTTATCAAAAATTTTAAACTAATTTATTTTTTGAGACCACTTTGGAAACTTTTGTCCCTCAAGCTACTCATTAGCTTGAGTCTAAACTTATTCAATAGCTTGAGATAACTTTAATTTCAAAATATTTTGAAGAGATGAATTATCCCATTATTAATCAATTAATAATATCTTAAATTGTATGGAAAAACATTTGAAATTGTATTTCTTGGCCTATAAAGAGAATTTCTTCAATCATATTCCTATATTTCAGTATTATAAAAACTTATGCTTTTAAGAAAGCTATAAAATGGTTTATTAAGCTATGCAATTTTAAATGTGCATCCAAAGCTTTGAAATTCATAAAGCTAAAGTGTTTTTTGCCATAAAGTTAATAAAGCCTAAAGAAGATGATCAAGAATTTATAAAATAATAAACAATTTGAGGGATGCACTCCAGTGGGGCCTCAAAAGAAGAATGAGGTGGCCTCAGGTTGTCCTTTAAAGTATTAAAAATCTTATCATTATTTTATAATCATTCAAAAATTTTGAACAATAAATAACTAAGTTAAACATAAATTGCTTAATGAACAATTGCTCAACTAAACTATTATGCACATAAGGCTCATATAATCATTTAACTCAGAACTAATGCTAAACTAAGTGATGAGGAACTAAGATATCTAAGACCCTATCTTGGTTTAGTACTTGAAAATTTTCAAAACCAAGCTTGCCAATAATAGTATTTTATAATAACCTAGGTGGTAAGAGATAAAAAATTAATCATATATCTCCTCTCCTAGTTCCAAAAACCATCATATCACATCCGCTTGAGAACATGATAGACCTTCTATTAATTAATTTTGCAGTATGTAAAACAACTTAGCACCCTGCTAGTAGTGCACACCTATCTATAACTAACACATAAAAAATATGATGTCAGGAGATTAGGATGAGACTAGAGCTTTTAAATACAAATCAATTGATTACTTCAACTTCAAAAAGATAACATTCAAAAATGATTTTCTAGAATCAACTTAAGAAGTCTAAATGCTCAAGAAGTTGTAGATGTTATGCAAGAGGCACCCTCAAGTTGAGCGTTCTAGTTTTTTTCATTGTCGGAACTTTATTAAAGAAGTTTATCAAGTAAGAGTATTATTAGCCAACTAATTGATACTATGCTAAAGTATTTACAAGGAGGTGCAAAATTTGCTATCTACATTGAAATATCATTTATAAACTCATTCAACCACTACAATAGGATGCACCGGTCAGACATGCCTTTTCATATTCCAATGGTAAATGCTTATCCTTCTGGCGTCGGCCCTTGGCCTTCCATTAATGGATCTTTGATCTTTCGCCTATGATCCTTTGACTTCCCGTCCGCAGACCCTTGTTTTTCTATTTGTGTGCCCTTGGTTTTTGCCCTCCACACCTGTGTTCCTATGCACTTTTTAACCGATATGTGTCCTTGAGCTTCATGCAAATGCGCATCTAACATGCATGAGCAAAAGAATTTATATAAATTCAATACATAAGTAATTACTCTAAACTTATCTTTTACTAATTTTGAAGAAGTTCAAACAAATTTAAAATACATTTTGATTAAAACTTTGATCCCAAGGTTGTGCACATTTTGTATAATAAAAAAAATAATATGATACTTTTTCTTAATATTTTAGACAAATTTCTTCATATTAAAATTCAATCTGCCATTTCTAACAGCTAAGCTATTCATCCTAAACTTTTGGCTTGCAACACTATTTTATCTTATTTTTTGTTAGTTTAGTTCCCTTTCTGCCATTAAATTCATTAAGAGAGCTTTGTACTAGATACAGAAGCAAGTCATGACCATGCCTGTCATCCAACTGAGCAAACTGACCTCAAAATCGTACGCGCTCTGCCGAATCTTCTGGCATTTGCTGGACATGCATTGGCAAGTATCTTGTCCTCTCTGTCGGCACTCGTGGCTCCCTTATCACCAGCCATTCGGATCCCAAGCCACTCTCTCCCTAAATTAATTGTATATATATACATATAATATACTTCAAAAATGTTAGCACGAATTTCAAAAAAATCTGATAATATAAAGAAAAATTCAAATAATTAAATTTTCAAACTAAAGAGTGAATATCGATGTATAATAGTCAACCGACAAGTCCGAACTGATTGCCGACATACCTGACGACTGATAATTATAGTGACCGACGAACCCATCGGACAAGATGTTGTGAATGAAGTGATCGAAGGGCTTTCATTGATTGACTGGCTCCTTTGGCGGAAGTCATCCGATCGATTGATTTGACCGGTCGTCCGGAATTTCAGGCGATCGTCATATATCATATTTTCTTTGTATTATAATGTAATTCATATTCATTTTTTAGCCGTTATCATAATTGTTATCTTCATTTTGTAAAGGTATCTTGAGGCCTCTATAAAATGGCTTTCACGACATGAAAAATGATAGAATGTTTCTCTCTCATTCGACTCTCTCACACTCTCTTTCTTCCTCTGAGCTCTCTGTCTCTCTTGGATTGTTTCTAGAAAGACAATTTAGGATTCAACACGCAGGACTCAACTTATAACTCACTCAAAGAAAAAGATACGACACAAACACAACAAAATACAAACACTAATACAAAAACAACCCAAAAAGAATATCAATTAGATCCCACCAACACCTACAAATCTAAAGAAAGGTGAACAAATCGTCACCAACAACATCACCGGCAACAACAACAGTCAACCGCAATAGCCAATCCAAAATCAACAGCAAGAAGCAAAGAAAGCGCACAGAGAATAAGTTCATCCAACCGAAAAAATGCGCCCAGTACGACAATATAACGAAAACCATAAAACATGAAAACGAAAAACAAAAATACCAATCAAAATCAAAATAATTCATACTAAAAAAAAATGATAGAAATAGAAAACAAGCATACATTTTATATACTTTGCATGGTAGAATACAAGGCTTTTAAATGGCAATCTCAAGTTGGTGGAATTCATTCATTGCGTTGGGTACATGTTGCCTTGCCGGGCCAACGTGATAAGTGTGGCTTAAAACTTAGGCTCGGCCAATCAAAATTGAAAATACAGTTGTGCAAAATTAAAGAATGAGATATTAACTCGTTTTCAATAACATTTCATGTGATCAGCATTTGGCCTGGATTTGTTAGAAGTGGTAGATCTACAAAAGCCATGAATTTGCAGCATTATTAACTGTCATTTATAGATTCTGATTACTATTAAATGTAAAATTTAAAATTTAATAGAAGTAAGCTTCAAGTTTACACATAGTTGACACAAATAAGTTTGTCCAAATGTCGTCCTATGTAGGGCTGTCAAAAAAGGTCGTTGTTCGTGAATAGCTCGTGTTAAGCTCGTTAAGTAGCTCGTGTTCGGCTCCTTGTTAAGCAAACGAGCCAAACACGAACAACTCTTTGTTCGCTCGTGTTCGGCTCGTTTTAGCGCGAAATAAAAAAAAGTATATAACTATTTATGTAATAATATATTACATATATTATTTATATCATAATATATTATATGTATTTATATTTAAGTTTGAATCATAATGTCTTATGTGGTAATGCTGATAGTAATTTATTTTGTATACATTTGGTTCAGGTTTGATTACCACACTTTACATCTATTTTTTTTTAATTTAATTTTAACGAGTTGAACACGAACATGAATATTTAAATCGAGATGAACACGAACACACTGTTCATGAGTCAATTTCGAACACGAGCTATTTTGAACGAGCCAAGCCCGAGCTCGCTCAAGCTCGACTAGTTTACAACCCTAATCCTAATGCGGTGTTTCGTGTGTTGTGTTTGTCGGATTGATTTATGGATTTAACGTAAATAAATCCACTAAAAACAAATTCAACGCCTCTAAATCCGGCCTTCAGCTAGATCCAAAAATTTATCTGGCGTGACGATAATCCTGGATTTACTGAATCCGATCTCAAACTGGATTTAAGAGAATGGTATGTTGTGTTGTCAGTTAAATCTCAAAAGTTGTCAAACATTTGTTATGGATTAAACCAA
The DNA here is from genome assembly GCA_003013225.1 of Phalaenopsis aphrodite. Classification (NCBI taxonomy): domain Eukaryota; kingdom Viridiplantae; phylum Streptophyta; class Magnoliopsida; order Asparagales; family Orchidaceae; genus Phalaenopsis; species Phalaenopsis aphrodite. The sequence continues at coordinate 1,662,436 of NEWO01000059.1, read as the reverse complement.
ATTTAACTGAAATAATGTCGAACTTAAATTTGAATTTAACATCACTACTGTATTTATTAAATCCTGCTTAACTTGAATTCAAGATGCAGCCAAACACCCCATAAGAATGGAAAAAATATTAGGTCAGGATTCCAGATGCATATGATGTCCAACAGTGAGGCGCTACGTGTCAAGTGAGCCCTACAAATTTTAACATTGATCAATCATAGTGTATTGCGGTAGACCCATTGACAAGCGGCGCCCCACCATTGGACTCCGGATGTAATATTTGCTCCTAAAAATGATCATTGCAGCTACATTCCCACATCATCATGACAATGAGAGTCCTATCACCTTCTTATTATTAATTCAATTATTATTAACCCACTCCATATACCTTCTATTAATTCAACTTTTATTAACCCACTCCTTATACCTTAAACCCCAATATATAGAGATAATATCATGTTCAGACACTGCACATCCAGACGGCCAACCACCGGGCGTCACACTGTTATTTATCTCATCGTCGGGTGACATGACCGAACGTCCAACCACCGGACGCCACATCGTCATACATCTCATTAGCGCTGACATGACACCCGGTGGTTGGTTGTCCGGACATGCAGACGTGCAGGTGGAATATTTTTTTCAATATATGAGTCGTCTAGTAACAAAAACAGAAAAGTAATTTTTAAAGTAACATTTAAAACATACCTAATAAGATAAATTATCCATAATCAATTCACTAAAATTAAAATTTTTAGCATTGAAACTATAGAAGTAGTTCACCAAATTCTAACAAAACTTATTACCTCCATGATGGGGCCTATATTTATAATGGAATTAAAAAATAATAATATTAAAAGACATTGTGAAATTAAGAACCATTAACTTATATCAATAATAATAGAACTCAATAAGTCACTAAAGTTCAAAGTTTTGACCTATAGCACATTTAAGCCATAAGACCTATGTTAATGATTTTCCACATAGCCCAATATAAAACATAAATAAGAGTTAGATTTTCAAAATAAATTTAGGGACTAAGGCAAAAAAAAAAGAAAATAAAAGATAATATTTATTCGAGGAGAGGAGAAACAAAAACCTCTTAACAAAAGAAAGAGATTTAAAAATTTTAATCCATTGAAGCTCGATTAGTAAGGAGATAACACAAAAAGATAGATTTCATACTTATAAAGGTTATTTTGCAAATCCATATGCATGGCTCATAAGATAATGTTATACAAAAGAGTTGCCCAATATGGTTGCCCCACCATAAGTGACTCATTAGCAAAAATAAGCCGAGTTATACTAAATTGATAATAAAATCTATTTGTTGAACCATTCTTTTGTAACATCAGTTTCCTTAAAGTTGGAAAAAAATATCATTGGCTTCCCTATTTTTTTATCAATTTAGATTTAGATGGGTGCAAACCTAAATGTAGGACTATGCTAAGATTACTTTTAAAAATTTAGTAATTATCATGAAATGTGTTACATATGGAGTTAAAACAATAACAAAATAGTGTGTTTACATGTGGCTTCATAAGAATCATTATGGCTATGATTGATTTCATGCAGACATCTATCGTACTTAAGAATATTAAAATTGAGTAGCAATTAGTAGTTATTGTTGAATAATCTTCCACTGTTCAAGGAAATTATAGTTAATCAATAAGCTAAGGAGGTGTTTTATAATCATTAATGTTATACATAGCCTCCATAATTTTTACATAAGTGAAAGGTTTTAAGAGAATACATTGCATAAAATGAATATAGGGCGTTGCCAAAAGGTAGACCTTGAAAAACATTGATGAAGGAGTCTCGATTTTATGTAGGATAAAATATTACTTAATAACTTCCCAAATAAGATTAATAAGAGACCTAACAATATCAACAAGTTTAAAGTGTATTATAGTGGAGTTCAAAATTTTCCTTCCTTTAATAATATTTCATAAAAGCTACGTATCAACATCCTTTTTTTTTGTTATTTTTAATTGAACATTGGAGTCACCAATTCATCTGATTATCGTTTTATAGTTCCCTTTCTCGAATAACCTTATTTGTTGAACCATTAAAATGAAACAGAGAAAGTGAGAGACTAGAAAGAAAGAACATAGAACAAAATCAGAAGAACAAATTAAAAAGAAACATGGAGAACTTGTACAGGATAATTCTCGTGTGATAGATCAAAAGTGTGCGTCCGAACAAGATCGAATCGAAGCACCTTGAAACCATATCCAAAAAAAATCCCTTATATAAGCAACCCGTAGAACAAGAGAATCAAAATTATGTCAAAAGATAAGCCGTCCTCCAGGAAAACTCTCCACGCCCGATCACTCTTGACGGTGGAATCCTCCAACGCATCTACCTATTTAAAGAAGTCATAATTTTCTGTTATTTCCTTGAACACTGATCACGAAAATATAATTGTGTAAAATTTATAAAGTTGACACCGCTTTACAACGATGCCAAAAACTTGATGTGTTATTTTATAAATAAGAAATTTAAGTAATTTATGTTGGATAGCTATGCAAGTATACGTATCGTTATCAAGTAATATAAGACTTCCTATTTAAGCTCCAAATATCGATCCCACAAGGAAAATTTAAATTTAAAATGATAAATTAACTAGAAAATTCACAGAAATAAAATGAAATTACTGTCAATAATTTTGAATTGTTTGAGATATTATCATAACTAAATTATTAACTACTAGCAAAACTAAAATGTAAAGTTTAAACATTAACTACTAAATTATGTTTTATCTCATGAAATTTTATAATATGAAAAACATCTTTCCCACTACAATGAGTTTTTGGTAAAACGAGATGAGATAAATGGTTTAAATATGTTTGTGTCAAATATGAGCAATTTTAATTCTCTACCCTGATTCAGTGTTATAGAAAATCATTGGCTAATCTCAAGTTTAGTCTCTAAATCTGTGGTTAGACTAGAAGGATATTGGCTCTCACTTCAGAGCTCTCACTTCCCTTCCACTGAAGGCTAATGCTCGCTTTAGTTCTTAAACACTAAGACCGAATTAGGGATTTTAGTCTGTCACCCTAAAATCTCTAATTCTACACCCAACAAATTAATTTTCCTATTTATTTGCACTTAATTCTAATAAAGAAATACTCCTTCATGGAATTAAATGTGATTCTCACTTTTATTGTAGAACTAATACTCCATTTCCTGGATCATATATTTCACAACATATTTTAACAATTCAATTGGCCAGCTCGAAAAGTAAATTTAGAATTGAGTTGAAAAATCATCACAATTTATTTTATATTTTAAAATTGGCACATCCAAATTATTTCTTTATTTCACCATATCTCAAGGTAGGGAGAAAAATAAAGGAAACTATTCAGACTTCATAAGAAACATACAACAAAACACAAGTTTCATATATAAAAGAAAGTTCATACAATAATAATAAACAAACAACACTTATATGAAACTCTTTCTCAAAGAAAATCCCTTGTAGCCTCTCTTAGAAGATGTAGGAAGAAGAAATCTCTCACTTCTCTCCCTCTCTAACACTCTTAGAGAAGAATTCACACTTAAAATCACCACAAAAACTCAAAACTCTAAAGAAATAAATGACTAATGAACTCTAAGTGGCTGTGGGGAATGTGGAATAGCGTGGAAGAGAGTGGAAAGCGGTCTAGGGGGGTCTTTTCTGATCAATTTTTGCTCTAAATAGAGCCTATTGTCGGTTTTCCAATAGATGCATCCAAAAACTTTTAAAAAATGGTCCAAATTTGTCAAATCTTCTATAAACAGGTTTTGCACAGACATTAGCGTCGTTGGCGCCCATTCTAATGTTGTCTGTGCCAGTGGCTTGTAAATTAATTCCGTGCTCTCTGTTAAATGGCGTCATCAGCGCTGCTCCTTGCGCCATCGGCACTGAGGATAGTCCAGCCTTTGTTCTGTAGGTTTGCGCCGTCGGCGTCCATCCTGGCGCTGTCGACGCTGAGTATTTCTTCAAAAATGCTATTTTGACTCCAAATTCCATCTTTTTTGCTTCATTTTGCTTCAAGTCCTAAAAAAGAACAATCTGCAATAAAACATGAAAATTACCCTCCTTTAAAACACAATATCACTAAAAATGAGTATAAAATATAAGTCTAAATATGCATGTACTTTGTTGTATCAGACACATGTAAAATTGTCTCCCATAACGATGTGGTTGTTGTGAAGTAAGCATAAAACATTGTAGTCCATAGTAACAGTACAATGCTCTAGTGGTACCGAAAATCCTCGAGCTTATTTTTCCTGAAGGCTTAAAACCACAAAGCACATGCTTTTAGATATAACATTAATAAAAAATAATGATAGAAGTCAATGTTGGTAAGATGCAGTTGTGAGCCTCAAAGAACGTAGTATATAAACCAATGAATCTGTCACTATAAGAAGATGACAAACCTTATAAAAAAAGATTCTTGATTGCATTTAACCAACATAATACTGATCTCATATGTGTTAGTACATATGTAAATCACTTAATAAAGGTCATTCAAAAGAACCACAAAAACCATAAAACTGAAAAATAAGAGGAATTTGGTTGTCTTCATTGAAATTTCACATGTGACAAAAACTAATAGCAATATATAAGTCATCTAGAAGAGCTCTTAAGGTTGTATGTCTTATCATAGTCCTATAAAACCCAAAAAAAATGTGCATTACTTACATTACATAATTTATCCACAGTAGCCTCATTGGCCATCCAAGTGGGAAAAAAATACAAACATAAGAAGTATAAAATAAAATTGAAACTCCAAAAAATAGGACTTGTATAAAAATTAGATACAACAAAAAATAAATATTTACATAACACTTTACAAAAAAAGTAGCAACAAGAAAATATACATTCCCTCAATTCAACCACCAACTAAAGTAACTGTAATTCACTCCCTAAACTTTATCATCTCGCTTGCACCTTCTCCATCTTGGGTGCAAGTCTCTGGCAAATCAATTTGGACCTATGGTAAAGATTGGCCAAGTGGCATTCGTATGGTTCAACTGGGACATGCGAATGATCTTCATCAGCCCTATTGAAGTTAATTTTTTTAATAAAGGATGTCAACGAATATAGTTGTGGAGAATCATTGTGGCGACCACAATCTGAACTTGTTTAGAAAATAAATATGTAGGCATATCGCGCATTATAACCCACTTCTTCTTTCAAACTCCAAAAGTCCTTTCAATGACACCTCTTAAGAAGAAGTGTCTCTTATTGAATATCTCTTTTCTGTCACGAGTTATATTGCTGGCTCTCTCAAAATTTGAAGTGTGATATTTGGTACCTGGAAAGGATTTAAGATACCCTTTTTGTAATGGATATCTATTGTTGATCAAATAATATTTCCTTAGAGTAAAAAATAATCATTAATATTGCACAAGATAATACTATTTTATTTGTTAATATTCAAGCTAACCTAGAGGTGGCTTTAGGAAGTTATACATATAAGTTCTCGTCGCAAATTTGAAAAAACTACTGTCTTGTGCACTGTTTTCACGACTGACCATCACAAATGTGAAACACATATTGAAATCACATACAACCATCACATTGTGTGTTAGTGGTGCAATCATTTCACTGTTGGGAACAAGTGCATCCACTTGTGTACTATCAATCGCTCCAACACAATTCTAAAAAAATTACCAAATATATTACAGAGATTGTGCTCAAGGAAATTTAGGGAAAAATTAACACATAAAAATACCTTAAAATATGACATATAACGGTGGTCTTATGAAATCTTCACGGGTGTGCTTTAGAATGTAGGGTCCTTGGGTACAATAGTTTTTTATGATAAACTAATCAAAACATTTTACCCAACTGAGAAGTATATGATTATTGTTTATGATGATTGTTAGAAGCATTCTATGACACCACTCATGGACTCATTCTATGATAAAATATAGAGGGTTATTGCTAACACCTCTCTTGATGTCGCTCTAAACGAGCCATGTTGACTACGACTTCTGTGCAATTCCTCTACCATATCAGTGAAAATATTTTGTGTCATATGGAACATGTTGTTAAATTTAGTGGGGTGACCCACAACTAATTCACCAACCCACTTGTCGCCTAAGTAAGTAGAAGTCATGTAGGGAGATCTAGTAACATATATGTTGTAATATTCGTACAGTAAACATAATATAATTTTGATATTTCTCTTTCATCTTTCTCTATTTGTGATATTCATTGTGTAATGTGTTATAACATAAAAAGAAGACTGAATTAAATTTAAGTGCATTAAAAATAAAAAGATAACATATAAGTGAATGAAAATCCACTTATAAATTATAATAAATGATTTCAATTAAGTTAAAATTTGATTTGATTGAAGTAAAACTTTAATTTACTTTCATTTGATTTCATTTGAATTGAATTTAAATGACCTTATAGTTGAACAGGTCTAAGAAGGTTGATATAGGGTTGCCTTGGTCAAACTTGGTTAATCAAGCCACATGACTTAAGGGTAACTCAAGGGGTTCAATTCCTAAGAAGAATCCAAAGGCTTAGAGTGGATTTTCATTCATAGGATCCAAGGGTCCTAAGTGTAGCCTAAGGGTATCCTCAGTTTTTAGAAGTTTGATTCAATTCATAGTTCTTGAATACCTAACTGTGATCAACTTAGCTTTAAATGTGTTAAGAACCAACCAAAGTTCATCTTAAATCGAGGGAAGTTGATTGTTTGATTCTGAGTTTAAGTTCAGCCTTAAAAAAATTCTGAAGTGACTACATTAAAGAAATGCATAAGACAATGTGAATATGCTAGGATTAAAGATGTGTTAACCTCATTAATAATGTGCTCAACAAGGATCTTAAAAGGGATCACATGAGTCTATCATTGTTATCTCTTCCCTATATAAATCACCCTTTATGCAATTTTTGCTAAATATGAGTGTGTCCCCTACCCCTTAATTTTGAAGAAACCTCTAAAATTATTAACAATATCTACATAATTAATAGTTTATCTTTAATCTAAGCAAAACATGCAATATATAAAGAAAAAATAAACATCAAATGCTTTGAATAGAGATTTAACTAACATAAAAAAACATAGACACATTCAATTCCTATAAAAAAACTTTAGCTCTTGTTTGAGAGAAATACAATGCAAAACTAACTTATATCAAAATGTTTAAAACATTTAAGAACAAATAACGGGAAAAAAAAGCTCTGTAGGAAGCCTCATAGAATCTCTAGTATTGTTCTTCTTCCTCATCTCGACCTCTCCACTAATTTTCCCAAAGATAACCTAATAATTAATTTTAAAAAATCCTAGGAGGAGCTACCTCAGAATCCTCCTTAGTCCTAAAAAGTCCCTAAATTCATCTTGTATGAATCCTTAAATAAGGTCTCTTCATTTCCGTCCAAATAAGGCAGGTGTTAATGTGTATTCATGATTAGATTTGTTATCATAGAAGCATGGTGTCTAGGCACCTTCCTCTTAGTTTGGAACTATCTTAGGCTCTTGGCATTAACATCTTGGTGTCAAGCTCTTCATTTTGTTAGATTTAAGTGGGCACTTTAGTTTATGCCAAGGCTTTTGGGATTGGCACCTTGGTGCCAAGCTATTTGTTTTGCAAGGCTTGAGTGGGCATTTGGACTCTTAGGATTGGTATATGGGCACTATAGTAGTGCTTATGGGCCATACACTCTATCTAGGGTTGGATATTGACCCTTAAGAGCCTTGGATTAGTACCTAGGTTCCTTGTTCTTGGATTGACACCTTCTGCTTGGAATCTGGGCATTAACATGAGGTAATTGGGGTTTTTACGGGCCCCTAGAATCTACTTTATTCATAAAATGATCCACTATGTATAGGGGAGAGGGTGAATATATGAAGTTACATATTTGACCTTGATTTAATGGGGGTATTACAGTAGTATTTCTAATAATTTACATGTATGAGCATGTAGTGCGGTTGCTTTCTCGCCCGACTGGCTAAGCTTAATTTTCTTCCGGTCGACAAGGTTAGCTCATGGTCGGTTGGAACTAGTAAGTCATCAGTCCAAGGCCTATTGTCCACGGTGTGAGTCGTACAGATTGCTGGTCATCTAGGTTGTGGGTCGTCCCTTTGAGGAATTTAGTCCGACATTTTTTGTTATGCATATTTTAATTTCTTAATTCTCTTATGTCTTTGAAAGGTAGTTGCAAAAATAATAAGATATTTGTATAAATGAAACTAACATTGTTCATCTCGCCAAATATGGATCAAAATTTTATTTAAGAATGAGTGGTGAATTTTGGAAGATGCTACAAAATTGAGTGACTAAATGAGGCTGGAAAAGCTACTGGCTTGAGTTTGAGATGCTATCACCTAACCCAAGTTATACAACACCCATCTCTCGATCACTTGATTAGGTCATCGCCTTTGACGAGCCACACCTTACACCAGAAATATTAAGCATATCTTATCACAGTTTTTGTGTATGTAGCTATCCAAACTCATTAGAGTGATTTGTACGCTACTCATCACGGATCTTGTCGCTAGACGTTGACATGTGTCGGGTTAGGAGATAGATTTTTATTGATACTTGTTTGTTGTGGCTCAAAAAGCCGAGTAGAGTCCAAAATGAGTAGACCACTTCGCCCATACTTTTTGAAAACTTCCTTGGGAGGGTTAAGTTTCCTGAGTATTTGTGGCAAACTCTTTATATGCATATTAGGGGAAAAACTTCATGAAAAAGGAGGATTATGAGTGATTTTTCTTGAAATGTCATCTAGAATTTTTTTGTTTGGGATCTTTTTTTCTATTTGCATGCAGGTGGTTGAGTAGTGGTGGCCGAACAAATATAGCCGAGTGGATGTGGCTGAACGTGGGAGGGAGAGTGTTAGCACAGTCGGTTGAATTGGGTCGGGCATCCATGTAGGATCGGTCGTCTGGGTCGTCCCAACTACGGATTTTACAGGCTGCAAGTTGTCGGGGCTGCTGGCCATCACGAATGCAAGAAAGTATTTGAACTATAAATAAACATCGCTATAAATAATCACACAACATCGAACAAATGTTAAACATAAAAACACGTGTCTTGCACGCCTTATTTTTCTAACTTTTGTTCAATTTTAATTATTTATTATTTATTGTACTTAATATTATGGTTATTTATATTTTTTCATCAATTATATGCTACTTGGTTTAAGATTCACGTACAAGTGGAATCCACATATTCATATTCAAATCATTTTATTCTGTTTTTTTAAGGGAAATTTACATGTGCACCACACAACATTTATGTATTTACATATCTCCCAAACAAATTTTCATATTTACATACATAAACACTTTGGTAATATATAGACATGGACCAAGAAAATGATCCTTAATCATAGAACCATAAAGCAATTCCTCCAGCTGATTTCTAATTTCAGCAAAATAGCCAGAGCTAGGGGTGTAAAGCTCATGTTCTGCTCGTTTATATTTCGAGCTCAAAATGTGTGTTCATGTTCGGCTCGTTTGCTTAGGGAGCAGAACACGAGCTGTTCACGAATAAAGAGTCGTTTTGATAACCCTAATCACGTAGTCATAAAATGTTAAGGATTGGGACAACATTTAAAACATCATTTGAATCTAGTTTAATATTTTTTATTCTATTTTCTTCATTAATACTTTTAATTGATTATAAATCTTTGTAGCCTTGTAGTCAATTAAACTTTTTAAAAATACTACTCATCAAAGACATATAATTGATTAGTAGTATTTCGAGCCAAGACGAGCCGAACACAAACGAACAAATATTTGTTCGTGTTGTTCGTGTTCGGCTCATTAACTTAGCGAACGAACCGAACACGAACTTCTTAACGAACCGAACACGAGCTGTTCAACGAGACGTTTTGACAGCCCTGGCCAAAGCCATTGCAGCTGTAAATGAAAGGCAATTTGTACGTTCCATGCCAAAAAAGACTAAGTTATGAAGATATTTTTGATTCACCATAGCAGCAAATCATGGAATACATATCATGCATATTTAAGTTCATAGAAAATGATAGATTCCGCACAAAGATAGCGTGCGACGCTCACATGAACTCTTCCCCTCCTCCAACTTTCTTCATTCATCAAACCCAATGATTTGAAGAAATATTATGTGCGGGTAGAATGGGTGCAGATTTGATTGTGTTATAGTGGTATTCTGGTCAGTATGACCAAAGTAGCATCAATCTGCATGTGTATTATTCGCACATAATATTTACTCCATTAAATCATTGAAGAAGAAATAAGCATGGGTGAATATTATGTGCAGAATCCATGCATGTGAATTTAATGATATTTGGTGGTATTGTAATGATATTTTACTATAATATCACCATAATTGCATCAAATGTCATCACATATAATTAAATATATATTTATTCGTACCTATCTTATCTACATATAGGGGGCTTTTGGTAGCATAGATTTAACATGATTTAGTCATGAATTTAACTGAAATCCAACCAAACTAAAAAGAAAAAAAAAAAGAAATGAAAATGAAATCTAATTCTCCACTAATCTGAATTTATCCCAGTTTCGTCTTTTCCACAGCCGTTAAGTCCGCAAGTTCAGATTTATCAAATTTCATAAAGAAATGGATTTATTGGATTTACATTAGGGTTGCTTGTGACCTTCACTCTCAATACGATGAGTGTTTTTTACGTACTGAATACACATGTACTTTTGCGTGCGTGTTCCACAAAATAACATTCCAATAACTCAGTTATTGGAGGTTATTGAGAGGTTATTGAAGTATAACCTCTCAATAATCCCGCAATAACCTATCAATACATTCCGCGATTCCATGCTTATATTTTTTACTGTCATTCGAAAGTTTTGTCAGGAATACCCCTGATAACACATTCATAACCCTCTAATATCTCTCGAATAATCTCTAGATATATATAACTCTGCGTGCATTATGTACACGTGACAAAGACTCACATAATTTTTTTTTCTAACCGCAGAAAAGAATGTTCGTTGAGGAGAGAGAAGGAGAGATTTACACAGAAGGAGAAAGAGAGAGAACCAGCGATTTCCCCCGCACTACTTCGATCCCCGCTCGAAAGACTCCTTATTGATCATTAATTCTTCGAGTTTGATTCAAAGCTGTTGGTCGGCCAAAACGAATCAGAAAACAGAGCCGAATCCTCAGCGGTTTCGGCCCACGAAAACGGCCATGGATGCAGGGTCTCTTGGAAGACGAACTCAACCCCGGCGAAGTCGAGAAAACTGGCGGCGCTGAGGCGTGGCAGCTCCACAATCTCCCCGAGCTCGTCGGGAGATAGCGGAGAAGCCGGAGAGAGTCTCGCCGACGGCGAGGGGTCCATGTTGGCCGCCTTAGCTGCAGCAGCCTGTACGTCGTGCGGCGAGAGGGTTGCCGGCCGAGGCAGCGAGGCGGCCAGCTCGGGAAAGTTGAGAATGGCTGCGCTTCCTTTGATGCTCAAAGCTGCAACGTCGTGCGCGCGCGCAGCCATTTCGGGAGTGGGGAATGTTCCGAGCCAAATCCTTGATTTTTTTCTTGGTTGTCGGATTTCAGACACCCATTTGCCCCAACTCCGCATCCTTACTCCGCGGTACAGAGTATGTTTGATTCTGTCGCGCGATTTCTTTTCGGTGCCGGATTGATTGGGATCAGCGGAGTGTTTCGGAGTTGGAGTTGGTGTTGGGTTGGAGGAGGAGGAGGAAGACGACGGCCAGGAGGATGAAGGGGAACTGTCCTGCTCGGAGGGGCTCCCCTGATCCGACATGATGAGTTGAGAAAGATGCAATTTTGATCGAGTACTAGAGCAGAGGTCGCAGTAAGGGGAAAGAATTCATTGAAGCGCTTCTTTAGTAGAATGAATAAGTGGAGATTGAAGGAAGAGTTTGGTGGAGAAAGCTGGCTCCTTTACTTCGGGAGGAGAGAGAGAGAGCTGAGCTTAAAAAATAGGCAATGCTTAAAATCACAAGAAACAGGCAGCTTATAACTACACTACGTGCTTGCCTGTTATTTAGAATAAGAAGATAAAGTTGGAGTTTTTGGTTAATAAGTGCAATCTTTTCGTGTAGAGAGAGAGAGAGAGAGATGGGGCGGGCAATGAAGGAGGAAAGCCAAGAGGAGCACGGGTTACAGACAAGAAAGAAGAAGCAGCTTTAGTAAAGAGGAAGAAGACGAAGAGCGACGCTTAACCAACCAAGCCATCCATTATTTCCCAGCGACACACTGATACCATAAGATTGGCCCATACTTCTCCCTTTCTCGATGGTACAAATAAATGAGGCCCTATTATTAATGTTTTCTCTTTTTGGCACTTTCACAAGCTTACCTACATGCAATTCAGGCCCTACACCAATTATTTTGACAACTGGACTCTGGTAAGCTTGTTTAAGGCCTCAAATAATCTCAGGGTCCACAAGGCTAGAACTGATTAGGGGTGTAGATGAGTTGAGCCAACTTGAGTTAGCCGAACTTGGTTTCTCAATGCCTGTCTTGAACTTGAGCTTGAGGTTCACTAATTCTCTAGCTTGAGTCAAGCTCATGTGGAAAGCTCGAGCATGACTAGTCCCTAAATTTTAAAGATTGAGCGCGTCTCTGGGGCTCGAGTTTGTTGGAGAAGAAAATCGTGGTACTAGCTTGATGGAAGGCTTTGATGGGCTCTAATAGCTTGTGAGTGAGAAGGATAAGTTTGTGAACTTGCATATTCAAGCTAAAAAAGAGGAGGAAACATGATTTAAGATTTATAGGTTATAAATTGTTATTACATGGAGTGTGATTGTGCTAATCAATTATTCACTCAGAGTCTTCTAATTCGTCGATCAAGCTTCATGATGAGTTTGTTAGGGGTTCAGAGGGGTGTCACCTCTATATTAGGTTCATGGGAGCAGCCCAACCCCCCCCTCCCCAAAAAAATTGTGTATACAGCGTGAGCAGTGCTCTAGCACCCAGAAGACAATGTTAAAATCCGCAGTCCAACCATAATTTAGAGAGGTGTTGCCTCTATATTAGTTTGATTTGATGGTTTGAAGCAATACCTAGTTTCAATTAGAGTTTAGGAAGGTTGAGATAGGAATGAGCTACACTATAATTCATAATGATGAATATGTTATAGTTTTATAGAAGAAGGTTTAATTGCAATCAGTCTTGAAGTGGGAGGTTGTTATTATGTCGAGTCTAATTGTGTTAACTAATTGTTCACATAGAGCCTTCACTTTCAATGATCAAGCTTGATGGTGAGTTTGTTGGGAGATACAGGGGCGCCCCCTCTATATTAGTTTTGAGGATGTTGCTCCCATCTTTTTTTGTACACATAACCTACATGCCAAGCAATACCCCAACGCTTAGAAGATAGTGTCGCAACACCCAGTTCAGGTTCAAAACCCAAGAGCATAACACTACAGCACTCGAATGCATCACCACAAAGCCCTTTAATGTATTGTAGTGCAACCATCATGGTGCCCCAATGGCAGTAACCAAATTTGAGCAGTTCTTCACTTTATAGTTTCAATTTTGTCAATTGGAAAGTGGTTGGCTTTAAATTTTCTCTTATGCGAATGAGAGAAATGAAGTACTCTTGTGTTCTAAAACTGCTGAGAGACTTGAGTGTGATGTAATTTGTACAATTCATTTCTTTTTTTTCATAGTGAATTTCCTAGTGTTGGCAAACTTCATAGTTTTTCCCCATTCTTTGGTTTTTCCATGTTAATTTATGTGTTATTCATGTTTTCTTATTTTGTGCACTTATGTTCAAAGTTTTTCTTTGAATCTCTCGAATATGTTTTTGTGGCTTAATCATATCACTCCCAACATAAATTTCTTATCTTGTGCTATTTTGGAGGTTACCAATAGAGTTCCGGTGACAAGAGGTTAATGATCAAAGACCTCACGACTATAGTTTGTTGTTGAAGGCTTCAACGATTTTAGAGCCTTTAAGCATCCAACCATAAAAACGATGTGGCTGAGGTTCACTATGAAAAGCATTAATGAGTAAGGTAAGGTTCCAATAGCTTGACAAACTTAAAAATTCAAGTTGAATGCTTTTAAATCCTTAATTTACTAAGATTAAGATTTAAGGCAAAATGAAAGAGCTTAAGACCGCTTGCAAATCATCAAATGAAACTAAGATAGAAAGTGTAAGTGCAAGATAAAGAGTAGGTGTTAAAGCTAGGCATTTGGAAATCTTTCCATTATAAAGATTTGATTTTATTCAATCATTCATAGTGCCCTAGTATCTTTTACTTTTTTTCTTGCATTTTTCAATGGTAGAATCTGTTGACTATAAGCATGAATTAAGTAATTTCATTGTGTAAGGTTTTCATCATATAAGACTAAACATTTTACCTTTGAACTTGTGATTTATAATTCAATTCCAATGTATGTGTTTTTGCATATTGCATTAAATTAAGTATGCTAGTTTATTTTCTTCCATTTTAATTTTACAATAGTGATCATCATATATTTATCTAAAATTTAGTAAACTTTTGTGATATTGACAGAGTCTTGGTCTATATTAGAAAGAATTTTAACTAGGATTTAGAAGAATATACATATTTATCTCTAAGTCTTAACAATTATTTAGGAAATTTTAGAATTTTAATAATAAAGGATCATGTATTTGCATAGACATATAACATTTATGATTTTTAAAATTAGAGGTTTTAATTTTAGACAAAGCTTAAGAGCTATTTTTGTCCCTAATTGAAGATAAATCTCTTTTGAAAACATATTTCATAGAAATTTGGATATACATTTTAGAATTTTGAGGAATAACTCCCGTAACCATATGCTTGACCATATTGATCCCTCTTGATCATAAGTTTTTTAAAAATAATTCAAGGGCCTTAATGACCTTAAAAACAAGCAAGTTGAATTCCTCTCTTCAAAATGCTTGATTTGAATATAGAACTTTCAAATTTAAAGTTCATTTCACCATTCAATATATGATCCAAAACCTCCAAAAGTGCTTCATCGTCTTGACTAGGGTTTTATTGGATTCATATCAAACCAATTTTGGTATCACCGAGTTCGGCTTTTCAAGACGGTCAAATTGACTATGAATTTGTTGAAATCGGGGTCTTGGATGATCTTGAATTTGAATATGGAACATTCATTGTTAAGAAAATCCATTAAGATTCATGCCACATAAAAAAATGTTGATAAGTCATCATTAATATTGTAAGTTGTACATTAAAGAGATAAGCAAATAGAAAAACTAAATATATAGTAAAAAATATGTCAGATTAAATCTCACAGTCTAAACGATCAACAGTCTGATTGACTTGCAGCCTGGACGACCCGTAGTTTGGACGACTTACGACTTTAATGACCTAATAAAACCGATAACCATGTGCCCACATATGTAAAATACCTAAAATAACATGTACAACTCTCACTAAAGCAATATTGAGCTTCATCCCCTATAATTGCAGGATAATTTCTCTTTTATCCCAACATGCTATTCCATGGTGTGATTCACAAACAAATCTTGATTCAATACTACGCCTTAACCTCGATTGAACCATTGAATATTGAACATTTTATTCTTTCGGTTCGTTGTCCGGTCAAAATTTTCACAATCTTTATAAAATTAACTTATATATCAGACGAGTATACTGTTGAATTTTTAAATTGCTAGTTATTAAATAACACACCATCATATTTTATAATAACAAAGGGCAGTCATTAAATTTTTTATTTATTTATAAAGCTTTTATAGCTTTTATTGAAATGTATTGCCTTATCAAACTAATATGAATCTATCAATCACACTAATTAACTTATACCTTCATCTATCCAAAGTTTTTGCCACACAAGATAACACCAAGAATAATCCCCCAAACCGCAAGTCTAGCAAACATATTCCGGGCTGACTCGGACCGGGCAGAACTCGGTCAGTCAAAGAAGCACTGTGATGTACAATCGCGGTCAACTGAATCGAGCTGAAGAAAATGCAACTTCTGCTTTGTCATGCCTGGACTCCGTGCCCTAGCAGAAGGAGCTCAGTATACCTCGCCTGAAGAACTCAGGAGGAGGAAATCCAAATCCTGTTACTGGTTTCTCCTTTCGATTCGAGTCGGGGGAAGTTGTACTCGTTGAAAGGAGTCTTTCGTCTTCATAACGCTGGTAAAACCGTCGCGTCTTCATGGACGCCGACGAGGAGGAATCGGCGAGGTGCTTCACCGTCGAAACGTAACTCTCTGAACTTAAGTGTATCGGTTTCTTGTGGGCAGCCATGGGATGCGTCTGCGCAAAGTCCGTCCCTATTGAGGATAGCTGGGAGAGCCCGAGGGAGCGGCAGCTCGCGCCATCAGCTGTGCCCTCGCAGGGGATGGCGCCAGCGAAGCTTTCGGCGTCTGCAGCGGTGTCGTCTTCGATGCGGGACGAGTTGGTGGCGGTCCGTCTGACAGCAGCGACCTTGGTTGAGAGCAAACAGGGGAGCCGGGCGGCCGGAGTTAACGAGCGGGATGCAGACATGAGGAGGGAAAGACAAGTACATACCAGTCATCAGCACTTGCGGATGATCGGAAGTATTCCAAATGCAACAGAAGGAGAGCAGGTAGCTGCAGGCTGGCCGCCCTGGCTTGTTGCTGTTGCAGGAGAGGCAATTCACGGCTTGGTCCCTCGCCGGGCAGATTCATTCGAGAGGCTCGACAAAGTAAGTTTCAAATGATGTTTCTGTTTTGAAAAAGCGGAAACTTTGGCCGTTATTTTGTGCTTTTCTGGTTTTGAGCTTTTTTGCTGTACTGAAATGCCTGAGCTTTTCTTTGATTTTTTGTCCAATTTGGTGGAATCTAGCTTTTGGATTTGAAACATTAGTACTGTTGATTTTGTGATTGCATGGTTGGTTATTTGTTAAGGATAGGATGATATGTTTAACTTTTAACGATGGCAGTGAAGACTGATTGCTTTTGCTTAAACGTACAAGGAATATTATTTTCCAGTAATGTGGAAGGGCTACTAAGCTTGATGATTAACACCATAGAATACAAAATCTGTGCCTGATTGATGCAAAGAATAAGGAGTGTTGGGAGGGGCTGGATAATAAGAAGTTGGTTTATTTACTCTAAAGATTTGTTAGCGGCATAGAATGTGGTTATTGCTGCTGTGAAAGGCTTAAGTTTGATTTTATCCTCTTGGTTCTCTGGTTTTTTTTTTATGATCAGGACAATATCCAAAGGGTGTTCAGAAAGCCTTCTACTGTTGGTGGGAGCTCCAGTAGATATCGGCTATGTATTAGGTCTAGAAGAATTAAAATGTGTTAGAGTTGATTTTTGCTGAACTATTTTTATTTTGTTTTATTGTCACTCTATGCAATTTATGATAGAAAATTGGTTAATTGATTGCAAGTTTTATGCTAATGATTTGCGTATGTTATCAACATTTATTGACAGCCCTTTTGTATTTATAGATCTGATTAGCTATAAAAAGGAATTGATGTGGAGAATGCTACATTTTTCTTTGACATTAACAATGAAAAATTGGTCTTGGGAAATGTAGAATCAAACTCAATATGCAGTCATGCATGTAGATTTAGGCCCGTCAGTTGTTATTATATGGAGCCTTTTGTGTCGATCAATTGTTCACTCAGAGCCCTAAGTTTTGCTGTCCATGCTTGATGGTGAGTTTGTTAGGGGATACGGGGGATGCCCCCCATGTTTTGGGTTCAGTGGTGCTGCCCTTGAAAGATTTTATTTCATGTACCGGGCGCTGCAGCGCCCAGATATACCGCTCTTGCGCTTGGAATCCAAGCACTTAGCTCGACAATCTAGCAGCTAGTGGGAAGCCCTGAAACACCTAGTCCAGGTTTTGAAGCTTCAACACCCCAACACCCTTTGGAGCACCACAATGCCATATCGCGACATTCTGCCTCCAGTAACTGATTTCGAGTAGTTTGTAATTTTATATTTCGGCTTCGCTGCGGGAATTTGTGTGAGTTGACTTGGATTTTGATTTTTCTTGTGCAAAGGACACAGGAGAGAATTCCAGTGTGTTCCAAAAAGTTGAGATGCTTGAGTGGTGTAATTTGTACAATTCTCCTAATTTTTTATATTGAATTTTTTGGCTTAGTGTGACTCTGTTGTTTGTTCCCGTTTTTTGGGTTTTTTGACCTTAAATTTTTGTATTCTTTGTGTTTTCTGATTTGTACGCTTCTGTCGAAAGTTTTGCTTTGGATCTCTCGAAGCAGTTTCCGCAAATCTCTCCAAACATCAGCTTGAGCTAGGGATGGCATTCGGTTGGTTCAGATGGATCGATTTGCAAATTGGTCCAACCGATTGCAACCAAAATCTAATATTTAAAAATCCGATCCAATCAAAATTTTGATAAAACTGAACCGACCGAACCAATATTTAATTCTGTTTAAACGATTCGGTTATGGAAAAATCAAAATTTAATTGTTTGTTGGAGTTTAATTATGAACAAACATCATGAATTACATATCTTAACTGTCTAATATTAATTTATTTTCATTAATACTCAATTTATTTTTATCAAATGTTGCATATATGATAAACTAATTATAGGAAGTTCTATGCAAATACCAATTATTTCATATGTATTTACATATCTAGCACCTAGACTTCAGTTCTTTACTTTAATGTCACATTAACTATGCATGAAAAAGGTGTATTTCACTTTTTAAAAGTTAAAATGGTGGTATTTTTAATTAACTATGAAAGATATGGGTGGTACAAATGTAAAAAGTAGAGCTTACATGTTACATATATAAATACATAGGACTTGAATGGTATGTATGTAAATGCCCTAAAAATATATTAAGAAATTTTAATTAAATTTTGGTTTGTTCGGTTTGTTCGGTTAAATGAAAATTCAAACGAACCATTAATTGTATGCTTTTTTTTTTTTCATCTCTCATCTTATAAGTAGTTTGGTTAGTAAGTCAAAACAAAGGTGTGTCTAAAGTTGAGTTTGAATGAGCGACCTTGATTTGATCTCAATATCATTGAGCGTACTCAAATCAAAATTATTGTAAACTTTGACTCAGCCAAGCCCAATTTGGAACCTATTTGATTATGATTAAGTTTGCTAATTTGAGCTAGCTGCATTTAAGTCAGGTAAAGGACATTGCATTAAATAGTGATAATTGCAACCTAGGTTTCCTCAATGAGGAAGGGGGAGGGGGAGGGGGAGAGGGAGAGATAGACTTCTTATGATCAGGATGTTGAAATTAGTGGCCATCAGCTTAATAAGATATGCATGTAACTTTCTTAATGCTTTGAAATAGGATTGGCAGAGTAAATGACTGAGTAAATCGAAATTGAAGATGGCATGTTTTCCATTTGCATAAATTCTATGAGCTCTAGTTTATATGAATTTTTTTACACATTTTTAAGCTACAGTACTGACAGTCTTACTCATTGCTTTCCTTTCTCTTTCATGTTGCATTTTTTGCTCCAACCAAAATTTTGCATTTCTGTTCTTTGTTTGACGGTCTGTATCATCTATTTTTTTGTAATCTGACCTAAAATTTGTGCTTCTCCTATCGACTTTCCAATAAGTTCAGCTTGCACTCATTCTTTGCTGTTCCATTTCATTTATCTTAATATTTTCTTTAATGGTAATATAATATTCAAGTTTATAGAGGCATTTTCCATTGAACTCTGCAAAATCACCAATTTGAAGATCTTGGTAGGACTTGCAAAACACAGGAGAATCCTCATTTAATAAAACACACAAGTTTTGAGAGGAAAACAAATTTTTTATTTAATTATAAATTGAATATATTCCTAAGGACCTATCAAAAGAACATGAAAATTATTTCTCAGAATCCTTCAAAATCTGGTCAAAATACGTAAGTTTCAGCTTAGCTTGAGCATAAATATTAATTCATATTTCAAGCTTCAGGATTTATTTATTTATTTATTTGAATAGAAGGCAATTCACATACGAGGATCCTGGAAACAGAGAATTCAAATTCAGTGAAAATAGATGTTTCTAAATCAGCCACACTTGGTTCAATGCCCCATATCAAATTTCATGAGAAGACCGCTTATTTTAGCTGTAATAGGAAAATCGGGCAAACTAGGAAACGGAGAGTAGAAGCAAAGCCAGCAGCAGCTATTTAAGTAAATCATGAAATTTGTGATTATCAACAGGGATCAGCAATCCTCACCAGCCATGAACACTTTTTCTGAGGAACATTTATAGACAATGAACCAATTTTTGAATTGACTTAAACCAACATGAGGAACCGAAGCAAAACAACACAGATTTTAGAGAACAGACTTTATTCTTGATAGGGATCATCATCCTAGGCTTGCTTGCACTAAAATAAATCAATATAAATTCAGAAAACTTAGAAAACTACTAAAATAAAATCTCTGAATTTAAATTAAAATTTAAATTGTTGATCTGCATCTGAGTTGATTTGGAAGTATTCCTGAAGCAAGCTGATTACTTGTTACGTGCTATCTTCTTCCGTTTGTGTTCATTAGGAAGCCATCAATTTATGTCTAATTGACTGCTTTCACTGTACCATTGCTCCTAGGAAAACAGAAAAATAATATTTACGGTGCTTTAATATACTTGATCATTGCCAGTTACCCTTCCTATCTTGAATAATTTGTTTTTCAAATACATAGCACATAAAATTATGCTTTGGCGGGGTTTATGTTGCATGTAAAAGAACAAATCCTGTGGTTTTAATGTGTTTTTACTTTTTCTTTTCCACATCTTTCTTTCTTTATTGGCAATTTTCAATCAGAAGCAATTTGCTGGCTGTTAACCATTGTTTAAATAACTCTTGTTTTTTGAGTTCTAGCAGTGCTTTAATCTTTTCAGTAAATCTCTGTTTTGCAGATAGGTCAAGGAACATACAGTAGTGTTTACAGGGCTCGTGACATTGAAAATGGAAAAATTGTTGCTCTAAAGAAAGTTAGGTTTGATAGCCTGGAGCCTGAAAGCGTACGCTTCATGGCTCGGGAGATACACATTCTGCGAAGACTTGATCACCCCAATATAATAAATCTGGAAGGCTTGGTAACATCACGCATGTCTTGCAGTCTGTACCTTGTTTTTGAGTATATGGAGCATGATCTTGCGGGGCTTGCTGCTTTTCCTGGTATCAAATTCACAGAACCACAGGTAGCAAAGCAATTTTGAAAGGCCTATTTTTCTCTGTTTTCCTTAATGAATCTCTATTGTAAATATTGCATTACTGATGCTTTAGACGTCTTCTTCGACCTAATATGAAACATGATTTTTTTTGAGCAGGTCAAATGTTACATGCGACAACTATTGTGTGGTCTTGATTATTGCCATACTCGTGGTGTCCTGCATCGGGATATAAAGGGCTCCAACCTTTTGATTGACAACAATGGCATTTTAAAAATTGCAGATTTTGGCCTGGCAAGTTTCTTCGATTCTCAACAACAACAACCATTAACAAGTCGTGTGGTCACTCTATGGTACAGGCCACCCGAGCTTTTGCTTGGTGCTACTACGTATGATGTAGCTGTTGACTTATGGAGTACCGGTTGCATTCTTGCTGAACTTTATGCAGGCAAACCTATAATGCCTGGAAGGACAGAGGTACTTTTCATTTGGTTTCATGATGGACCAAATTACTACATTCAAACTTATTATCAACTGAAATTGTCGTTAGCATCATTCAAAGCATGACATGATTATTCACATGAGCAATTTATATCTACATGTATGTCAGAATGTGTGTGGTATGTTTTTACGTTTGTATTTTGATTTGTTGTGTTATATATAAATATATAAAATAGAACGATCGCCGACGAAGCGAAAAATAAAATGAGAAAATTCGCACACAGAAAACACAGAGAAAAGAACAGCACACAGATTCACGTGGTTCGACAAATTGCATACGTCCACGGAGTTGCAGTGAATTTTATTATTTGAGGAATTTACACCGTCGACCACGTCGATCACTTCAACTTACAAGAAATGATTCTATCTCTCTTCCTCTCTCTCTAACATAAGCCACAAGAAGAAGAGAAAACAAAGAAGGAGAACCTTCGAAGTGGTGGCTTTAGTCGAACAATCCTTTCTTCTGTGAGCCCCACTGCTTTGAGCCAACGCCGAAGACGTTAAGGGAGAGTCGTGCGATTTCATCCTGTGTTTTTAGTTTGGCAGCGTTCAATTAGAGAGTCTTTCTACCGTGCGCAAAAAGGAGGCAGGCTTCCTTATTTCGCGAAAAAAAGAGAAGGGCGTAGCGATGCTTCGCTTTTGCGGCAGAAGAAGGCGGGAGGCGGGAGCAGTTTTCTTTTTTTTTTCTACCGGGCTCTATACTAAACAAATCTCCCACTTGAAAACCGGTACATAGACTACAATGTATTTTCCTCAAATTAATATCCTCTATTTCTGCAACTCAAAGCCCCTGTCTATAAGCTAGAAGACCATCTTAAGTTGCACATAACTTTAGCCCCTCAAGTGTAACGCCCTTAGTCAACACATCAACATGGTTCTTGCTTCCACAAATTTTCTTAAATAATAACTATCTGTCATCCAACATTGACCATATGAAGTGATACCTGATTTGAATGTGCTTGACCCTGGACTGAAAAGCTGGATTCCTGACAAGAAATATGACACTCTGACTATCACTTTAGAGAATGTCCTTCTGATTCTTCTTGCGCAATTCTTCCAAGAAGCCCTGGAGCCATATCATCTCTTTTGCAGCCTCTGATATTGCTATATACTCAGTTTCTGTAGTAGACAACGAAACTGTCTTTTTTAGATTAGTCCCATGACACTGCTGTGCCACAATGAGTTCCTCTTCTTGTGGTCAATTTTGTCACAATTCCAGCAAGTTACTTGTTTTCCAGACCTTGACTTGCTCCTGTCTTTGTGCTTTGATTTTGATCTTTCTCTGTTTGAGTTCCTGTCCAGTGATCTTCCTTTATAATCAATATTTAATGCTGAAGTCGAACCCGAGGTTTCACTAGAATCTTTTCTGCGTACCTCCTTAGTCAAAATCAAATCACAAATATCATCATATTTCTATTTAAATTTTTCTGCAGGATTACTGACAGTCATCCTCAGGAATTCCCAACTATTTGGTAATAAAACAAACAAGATCAGTGTATACATCTCATCATCAAATTCAATTTTCACAGATGATAATTGATTTGTATAACAGTCGTACCTTCTGCTATCTTCAACTTGAATAATTTTTTCTTCAAATATACTTTATTATTCGCCGATGACTTTTCGTACATACCTGATAGAGCTGCATGAGATCTGCAGTAGTCTTTTCCTTGACGATGTTGTGTGCAACAAACTTTGACATGATCAATCAAAAAAACCCCCAAAACTTGTCCATCCAACAAATTTCATTCAGTCTCATCCATCATTTCCGGTCTTTTCCTTAATAATAGAAGATAAAGTTTCTTCACATATAAGTAGTCATCTATCTGCATTTTTCAGTAATCAAAATCCGTGTCATCGAAATTCTCTATCCCTGAAACCTTTACTTCATCTGCAACCATCATTATTTCTCTAATCCGAAACCACTGCTCTGATACTAGTTGTTGTGGTATATAGAAATATATAAAATAGAACGATCGATGACGAAATGAAAAATAGAACGAGAAAATTCACACACAAAAAACACTGAAAAAAGGACACAGTATGTGGTTCAACAAATTGTCTACGTCTATAGCGTTACAAAAGATTTTATTAATTGAGGAATTTACACGATATAGATCACTTAAACTTACAAGAAAAAATTCTCTCTTCCTCCTCTCTACCATAAGCCACAGGCAGGAAGAAGCGAAAACAGAGAAGGAGAACCTTTGAACCGTACAATCCTTTCTTCCGTGTGCCCCACCGCTTGGAGCCAGCGCCGAAGAAGTCAAGGAGAGCTGTGCGATTTATTCCTGTGGTTTTAGTTCGGCAGCGTGCGATTAGGGAGGCTTCCTACTGGGTCGCAAAAACAAAAAAGGAGGCGGGGCTTCCCTATTTCGCGAAAAAAAGAGATGGGCGAAGCGATCCTTCGCTGCAGAGGAAAACGTGAGTAGGCGGGAGCAGTTTCCTTTTTTTTTTCCCCCACGGGGCTCCATACTCAACATGATTGTGCAATGTGGTATCCCTGAATCATCAGTTGGGAATCTGTAGAGTAGAAGCAGCGTATGCTATCTGAAAATGTGATAGAGATAAATTTTCAGATAAAAGTTACTCAAGATGAACAAGGAGTTTAAAAAAAATAAATTAAAGCCATTGCTGCATTTTTCAGAAAATGACATAAATTTCTGAATTTGGAAACCGATCCTTTGTAAAAGTAGCTGTGTTCACATACTTCCAATCTGTGTGTCCTTTTAATGTTGCAAGGAACATAGTTTTGTGACAAGTTGGAAGTTCAGTTGCCTCCAAATATCGTAGAAGCAAGTTACTATGGTTGAGCAATGTAATATCCCATCAAACATTGTCACTGCAGATGGTGCATGCATGCAAACTTGAAGTAGCATTTTTGAGTCGTATGCTTATGAATGATACATCCATCAATCCGCTTTTATATATTCATCCACATATTGACTTATTGCGAAGTACATTTGGGGTTAAACATGTGAAGATGGCATTATAAAATGTGGATAAACTAATGTTATGAAAAGTGCTAGCTGCCCTAGAGACGATATGGTGGCTCAATTGTTTAGGCATAAGGTGTCAGCGTAGGCACTGATTTGAGGGAACTGAAACGCTTAAAAAGGAATTGCCATATCATTCAATAAAGATACTTTAATTAGGAGGAGTATTTTGAAGTGTATTAAATGTTAACCATTCAATTAATCCTTGTTTATCAAACATTAAATAATTAAGGTTTCAATCACATTAAGTTTTAAAATATTTTTAAATGTACTAGTTTAAAAATAGTTAAATGCTTAAGTTTGTGGCAAGTGTAGCATAGAAAATCCAAATGTTTTCTAATATTTATTTCATTATTCATACTCTCATGTCTAGCATCAACTTTGTAACTCTCCATCTCTTGGAATATGCATGCCGTCCACAATGAGATATATATGTTGAAAAGGTTAAAAAAAAATATGCACCAAATAATATTGGGAAAAATTGCTTTTAACGTAAAACCTACAAGCATGTTTTCTTCATTTAATACAGTGAGAGTATGAACAACCAAATAAATAAAACCTACCAACTAAAAAAATACTAATAATAATTTTTAAAATCTGAAATTCCCCACAGAAATGCTGAACAAACATAAAATTTTAGCAACGTTCTAGCTTATGCTTAAAAAAATTGGGGTGTTGATAAAATCATCCAAAGTAAGAATTGGCTCTCATGCCAATATAAGGAGGCTCGCCCATGAAGTAGTCATCAACACTTACTGAGCGCTCAAAGAATTCATATCCCACAACAAACACACGAATTGAGGAAAATTAAGTTACTTGCCTGTGTTTTTACATATAAGTTACAAAAGATAGAAAATAAGAAACTTCACTGAATCCACTGAGCTTCATTTAAACTCAAGTTTTAATACATTCATCATTGATTTCGAAGACAATTTTCCATAAAAAATCACAATTATCAGTTTTTAAAGTTGAATTTTTTGGTTCTAGGCCTGGAAATGTACAGTGAGTGCTAGCTACAAGTTGTGGTATATATATATAATAGAAGAACGATCAGCGAAGAAAGCGAAAAAGTTGAATTGAGAAAATTCACACCATAAATAGTAACACAGTGGAACACATAAATATATGTGGTTCGACTAATTGCCTACGTCCACGGAGTTGCAGAGAATTTTACTACTTGAGAAATTTTCGCCAGTCGATTGTCTCGACTTTAAGTCGCGAACTGAAGAGGAAGAAAGGATTGCGATGTATCGCACGACTCTCCTTCTGATTTTGCACGACCCCTTTTGTGTTCTTATTCGACAGTTTTGCTTCCACGGGATAATAAATTTCAAACTAATATCCTCCAATTCTGTAACTCAAGGCCCTGTCTTCAAGCTAGAAGATCAACTGAAGCTGCACATAACTTCAGTTTCTCAAGAGTAACACCCTTAGTCAACATATCAACAAAGTTTTGGCTTCCACAAATTTTCTCAAGCAACAATTATCCGTCATCCAACAATGACCGTATAAAGTGATACCTAATTTGAATGTGCTTAGTCCTGGACTGAAATGTTTAATTCCTGACAAAGAATATGACGCTCTGACTATCACTATAGAGTATGCCTTTCTGGTTCTTCTTTCCAAATTCCTTAAAGAAGCCCTGTAGTCATATCATCTTTGCAGTCTCTGACATTGCTATATACCAGCTTCTGTAGTAGAAAACGAAACTGTCTTCTGTAAATTAGAGTCCCATGACACTGCTTTTCCACCAAGAGTATAAATATAGTCTGTTGTACTTCTTCTAGTATCAATATCTCCAAGATAGATCAACATTAACATAGCCCTGTACTCTTTCCTGAGAAACACAAACAAGTTTCTGAATAACTTCTTAGGTATCTCTGAACGTGGTAGAAATTGAAGATATTGACATTGCACTTCCAAATAAGAACAAGTGAACTCTGCAAAAGGTCATATACATTCATGAACTAAAGAAGAACCTCATTTCTGTTGGGAAGCTTGAAGAGTGTGGACATTCAATAGTATTTTCAGATAACACCTGAAAGATTACTAAATGAGCACTGGTACTGACTCAGGGTAAGAAAATGGCTACACTGTATATGACTACTGGTTTAATTAACAGTATTAATACCACTATTGCAGAGAGTACAACATAGTTGTGGCATTGCAAACTTGACCACATGAGTCAGAGATGTATGAAAAATTATCGGCGAATAACAATGTATATCTGATGAAGAAGTTATTTAACTTGAAGATAGTGGAAGATGTTTCTGCTGCTCGACACCTGAATGATTTCAATACTTTCACTAATCAATTGTGGTATGTTGAAATTGATTTTAATGATAAGATACGCGCGCTGATATTGTTGGCATCGTTGCCAAATAATTGGGAAGCTATGAGAACGACATTGAACAGTTGTGCAGTTAAATCTAAATTGAAATATGATGATATTCGTGACTTGATTTTGACTGAGGAGGTGCACAGGAAAGATTCTTGCGAGATCTCAAGTTCGAGTTCGACACTGAATGTTGATTTCAGAGGGAGATTACATGGCAAAAACTCAAATAGAGGAAAATCAAAATCAAAGTCTGGTCAGCAGACAATCTGCTAGAATCGTGGCAAGACTGACCATATAAAGAAGAACTGCTGAAATCTCAAGAAGATGGTGAATGATAGTGCAAATGTGGCATTTGAAGAAACACATGATGCACTACTGCTAGTAGTTCATAATTTTCTTGATTACTGAATATCGGATTCATGGATTTCTTTCATACAACATTCCATCGGGAATTGATGATAAATTATGTTGCAGGTGACTTTGGGAAAGTATATCTGACAGATGAAGAAGCATTGAATGTGGTAAAGTGTGTGTCCGGGGCACTCATTCCTATGGTTCCACACTGGTATTAGAGATAAGAAGGTGATATTTTTTTTCATTTAATCGGGCTCCATCTAACAACAAGTTACAATAACTGTGCAAGGAAAATAGAGGAAACGACGTCTACTTTAAAAGTAATGAAGAAGGAAATAACTAGCTACAGTCTCCATCTACTTTGTTGACGAGCTGTTTAAGGAGGGAATCAATGGTTGTAGCTATAGTAGCTAAAAATGAATAGCAACATCTTAAGGGTTACTAATAATGATTTATAACCTACTTCTATACAGGAGATAAGAAATATAACTAAACATATGCAAAACACATAAATATGAAATGTTTATATGATAAACAACCTCCATAAAGGAAGCTATCCCAAATGGCTTTAATATTAGTAAAGATGATTTACACAATTTTCGATTTGATCTAACATTAATATTAAAGTTTCTTTTCTTGGCTTTTGTTGAAATACTGATGTAATCTCACTTTCTCCTTAATTTTCCATTTATGAATTGGCATGCCAGGTAACTTAGAAACAAAATAAAACCAATTTCATTTTCTCTAACAAAAATAAATTTGTTAGAACTTTCATTAAGAGTAAAAAATGTTTGTTAACTTGATTTATCATCTTTATTTGGTGTGAGGTTTTTACTTTTACA
The DNA here is from genome assembly GCA_003013225.1 of Phalaenopsis aphrodite. NCBI lineage: Eukaryota > Viridiplantae > Streptophyta > Magnoliopsida > Asparagales > Orchidaceae > Phalaenopsis > Phalaenopsis aphrodite. The sequence goes on along the minus strand of NEWO01000059.1, from coordinate 1,634,378 downwards.
TTCAGGATTTATTTTGTTCGTTTGCTCATCATATTTATTGACTTTAACATGTATCCTTTGTTCTACATAGTTAGGAATGGATTCAATGTCTTTTGAAAGACTGGTCTCATATTTAGGAGTTTTTCTAAGAAGTTCAAGCTCACAGCCAAGATTGAATGCAGCGTCTATTAAAAGCTTAGGTTTGCACTTTGGAGCTTCTGTAGAAGTTTAAGTTTATAATCCACAATAAAATTTTTCTTGGAAATTCTGATTCATAATCATGATCAGATTCAAGTCCTACTTTAAGTTCATGGGCAATTGTTGGTTCACTATTGTATTCTTGTTCAATTTAGAATGGGTGTTTAGCTTGATAATTTCTCCCAATTTCGATTTCAAATTAAATTTTAGGTCACAATTCTTACTCAAGGGTAGTTTGGATGATGAATAAATTTCAGCATGTGAAACCTTCGTTTTACTCAAGATCCCCTATTTATGGGTAAGTATCTGGAGTCTCCAATTCTACCGAGAAAGCTGAAAAATGACCATGTAAAAAGAATGAAAAAAATATATGAACCTTGTAACCTTGGTACTACCTGGACTGGACA
>NEWO01000059.1:1592261-1613269 GCA_003013225.1 Phalaenopsis aphrodite | reverse complement strand
TTGAGCTTTCAAAATTGAGAGCTTGGGGTTTACAATTAATCCAAAATTTTTGAATTTTCAAATCTAAACTCATAGGTTTGAATAGTCTAAATTGACATAGATATTAAATATTTGTACTTTCAAATATAACTTAATACGTTTGGGGCTTAGCCTAATTTAACTTGAAGTGCCCAAATTCACAAAGCTAAGCTTAATTTGAAATTTAAATACCCCGAGTTGAGGAGATAAGTTTGATTTGAAATCCCCACCACCTGATTCACAACGTGTTTGCTAGCAAAAGAAAAGATGATTTTTAAAAAAATGAAAGTGATTATATATGTATTAATGTATATATATTCGAATGATACAAATTTATATAATTTCAAGTTTTAAATATGTCGTTTAATGAAATCTTTAATTCAATCCATATTTTAAATTATATAAATTGTCTTAAACCAAATGCTCCAGCTAAAATAGTTCAAATATATGAAATTAAATTCCCGCATGTGCTCTAATCAATGTGTTTGATGCTCAAATACTAGTTTTGATAATGCTGAGCTGATTAATTGAGTCGCATTGTCTATAGGATAAGGCCGTAAGTCCAACTTAGCTAGTCTGATACTCCTTGCAAAGACTGGAGTTGACGAGTCTAGTAATATTGAAATAAATGTTCAATTCTTAAAATAAGTATTTACAAGTCCAAATCATTTGGTATGATCCTCCTACCTATAATGATAATAGTCGGCATGATAAGATTCGTCAAGTCCCCCCCCCCTTTCAAATATAAAAAACTTTAAAATGTTCAACTCCACGATGAAGGACGTGTTGACCTAAGATTTCAACCAGAGGGTTCAAACTTTTAAATCAGGATCTTCAAAATAATCAACTAAAAGTCAAGGTAAAATTCAATCACATAAAAGCTAAAAACAAATTCTATCTACTTTTTTCACGACAGTTTGTCAAGTGTGATAAAATTTTAATTGATTTCAATTCATAAAGAGCTAATATCATATCAAATGTATTAATATATTCATAAACAAAGCAATTGTATGCCAGAAAGGATGTGGCCGCAGTTCTCTGTTTGAGTGGTTCTGTTGTCAAATGACACCACAAAATAGTGGTTACGACCGGATTTCTTTGATCGGGTGATTGCTATCAAATAATATCATTATATTATTTATACGGTCGTAGCTCATATGTTCCTAAATGGTTTTCTACTATTTGTGTTGTGAATCATAATTGTACAATTGATTTAAATAAAACCTTATGTTAGCTAAGGTCGATTTAAATTTGTCCTCTTAGACAAACATCCAGCCCAGATCTACAAGGATCTCTTGAATGATGCAACTTATGACTGCTGAGAAGAATCATTTTGTGAGGTTGGGTTGACTACCTCCTTTGATTAAGTGGATCATGGACCACGATGACTCCAAATGATTGAACCATTGGATCTTGATGGGGTTTCATCTTCATTCTCCCACCATTTGCTATAAGCTTCAAGTGATGAATTATATAATTTAAAATCCTAAGTCTGCTGCAATTATATGTTGAATACTCAATTACGAATGACTAGCTTTAATCGAAAGCGCTTTCGTGTAATCAGGAGAGATAATTAGTGATAGGGGCTTGAGCCTATGAGAAACCTCAAATCCAAGATAAAAATGTTCTCGTTAAATGTGGGCGAAATCTTTGGTTAGTGTCTTATCTATCTACAATCCAATATGTTTTCTGAAATATTGACCCTCCAAAGCTCTCTCTCAAAACAAAATTGAAAAAATGCAGCCAGTTGTTCTCGGGAGCGGTTGTGAATTGTCGGAGCCCACAGCTCCTTTAGTAAGCTGCAGCTCTTTGCTGATGATATTAACACCGATTTAGAATATCCTAAAAAGAATGAACGATTGAGCAATAGCTTTTTGGTTTTGGGTCCAATTGGTTCAATAAATTTTTCTAATAAGCTGGGCTGCTAGTGTAGCCTACTAAATGTTTTTCGTGCCTCACTATTTCGTTAGTTTTTTGAATTATTTAAAATATTTTTTGTGACAGAAAGAATATACTTTCCAAGAATTGATAGTTAAATTGATCCCCTGATGGTTTACATGTCTAGCATCCCTGTATAGAGTGAGTTGGTGCAGTTTTTTTTACTTAATCGTGTTGCGGTTCCATGATGCTATAAAAAATGCCACTTATCAAATAGAAAAGAGCAGAATAGATTCCCGATCTTTAAATTATCAAAGGTTCCATGGTATTGCTAAGTAGGTTGCGGTTATGCTACTATTTATTCTTCTTGATTAATGCATGGATTTTTTTTCTTCATTCTATATGGTTTTACTGTTTTCGAGTGGGCATAATGTGTATTTAGAGCGGCCCAGTCTAGTTCTCCAAGGTTTACCTGTAGTTCTACCTTCTAATTGCATCTTGTAGTGGTTGGGCTTGGCCGGTGATTAATAAAGTGCCTTCTAAGGTTTCGTGGTCCAGGTGACTTGCATGGCTTATGTTACACCTGAAATTAATTATTCTTTTCCATTGGAAATTTGATCCCAAGCATGTTTTGCCTCTTGGCATACATTGGTTGTTTCCCAGTATGCTGGAATTTAAATGACATTTTGTGGATATCTAGGCTTTGTTTCTTACCATTCCACCCTCACTAAATTCATGCTACTTGATCTTTAATTGTTCCTTGATAGGCTTGCGGTAGGTTCTGTGAGGGCTTATTTTAGGTCAGTTGCTTACCTTTTCTTGACGCAAAGGTTGGAGTTCATTTCACCTGGGATACAAAAAGAGTTGGTTCTATGGAATATTTTAATTTGCAGTGTTATTTCTATGTTAGTCCCATTTTTTTTTTCTCTTTTGTTTATAATAATACTTCTAATGGCCTCACGTCAGAACTATTAAACACCCTTGTAGGCTTACCTCTCTTGTATTGTGTGCATGACTGTTTTGTCCCTTTGTTGGAATGATGTGGCCTAATGCCCATTATTGTCTGTTAAGTTGGATATTTGTGGCATGTTACGTTATTATTTTATTAATGCTTCTATTCTATGATAGGCAAGGTGCTGCTGGAAGCAAGGTGCAAAGAACAGGCCTAGAAAGGGGAGGACTTGGAGAATCACGTGCTGTCCCTGCCCCTGATGCCAACGCTGAGTTGTCTGTTTCAATAAAGGTGATGTTCTCACTAATATCGCGATACATGGAGAAAGTTGTCTAAGATTTTTGTTGGGAAATTTGTATCAGAATATGTGAAACTATTTTTTTGTGCTTGAGAATTGCTTCACTTCCAAGAAAATCTGAGGGATGTATTGCTACTATGGTTTGCAATTTACTTAGATTTGTTTGTTAGGTCAAAGTTTTAGATTCCTGGTGTAATTCTTGTTAACTTTCTCCACGAAGTTCTTATTGCATGTTATTACTGCTCCATCTTATGCGATTTATTTTTTGTTTGGATCACAGAAATGGAAAAATCAGGGTAATTCTAAAAGCAGGAGCGAGAAATTCAAACCAAATCAAGAGGAAGTTGCCTCTGGCTTTCTGATTGAACCTCCACGACCAGCCCGTGTGCTGGAAGCAGCTGAACTTTCTCATGGTGATTATACTCATAAAATTTCTCATTCAGGGCCTTTAGTTAATCGGGAACAGTGGGCTACTGCTAGAAAGAATGATGCCGCTGCTTTGAAGCTATCATCGGCTGCCAATTCAGCCAATTTATCATCGCTTTCTGGTTTAGTGGCAGCGAGGAGGAATTCTTTTTTAGATGTAGGTCAACGAAATGGTTCGCAATTAGAAAATACTGCTGCATCTGGAAGATTATCTGAATCTAGAAATGAGCATTTAGAAAGAAGGTATGATCAGTTGTACCATGGCGTGTCTCAGAGAAAGGAAGATGAAAGTGACAACTACATGAACCAGTCTCTAGTAAGTATTTTGACTTGTTTGAATTGTTTTTTTATTCAAAATTTGCATATCCATTTGCCGCAGTGCTTCTGAGAATTTATAAAAAGGCTCACTTATTTAGTAAAATTTAGATATTTAGGAAGTTATAGTAGTTAAAAGAACTTTCGTATTTGGCTTTTTGACCAAACAATGGATGATGATTGAAACAGAATATTAAATAAACACAGTGCTTGTGTCAGTAATTCAGGTCCTTACCTTATTTAACTTCTCCATTTGATTATATTACTATTATACGCATATATATAACAGGTAAACGAGAAATACGAATTGGCATACATCTTATTCACTGGATGCCATTACTTGGTAAATGAGAAGTACGAATATAGCTGATTTTTTAAGAATTGTCTGAAAACATGGAAATATTAACTGGCCAATTCTGCAAGAATTTATATTGTTATACTTTTTGCTCATTGACAGAATTGAACTTACATGCATTGAGCGCTAGCTATTGCAACTTCTAGCTTTCAAGTTCAGCTCTTACTGTAAATCTTTTATAAAGGTATAGCTGGTTGGAAGCTAAGTAAATTCTCAAGGGATTACAATTTTTTTTCTATCTTGAAGTGCTGTAAAATGAGTTTCATCTTTTTTTTTTTTTTGTTTTTTTTTGAGAAGGTTGTATGTCTAAAATGTTTGGTTTGGGGCAATATTATTTGAAATACTAAATCCATAGTTTTATTCAGGAAAGTTTAATTCTAAAATCTATTCAAACCAAATATGATTTTGTTTCCACTTATTTTATGGGTGCAAATAAGATCATTATATTTAAGGTTTTTTTTAGGAGTTTAAAGCTCATTCGATTATTAAATGCATCCAATCAAATGTCGTCAGTTTAGCAAATATTTTAGTTTTCTAAAACACCTATTCCATTTGTAGATAAATGAGCCCAAACTCTTATGTAGCTATGTTGGACCTTTTCTACGTTGTAACCGGACTATATCCATTTTATTATTATTTTTTAATAGTTTTAAGGACTCTCTAGCTTGTTTTTAGGGAATTTTGTGAATCTGCTCTTTTAAATCTTATCTGCTTTAATTTTTAGGAAGATTTACATACATACCATACAATTCCTATGTATTTGTATATCTTACTGTGAACTTTTATTTTTTACGTTTATGCCACTTTACTTATGCTTGTTCATTTTTTAGAAGTCAGTAATATGTTATTTCTGATGTGATTTGAGGAATTTAAATGTTATATATGTAAAAATCAAAATTTATATGTTAGATATGTAAATGCAAAGGAATTGATGGGTACTTATGTAAATACCCCTAATTTTTAAAAATTCATTGCAGCACCCAGGTTTTGGTCCAAAGGGCAACAAAATACATTACTCAGGTCCATTGCCACGCCCATCTGGAAATGTTGATCAGATGCTCAAGGATCATGACCGACAAATCCAGGAGGCAATCCGGCGTGCAAGGATCGATAGGTCAAAGGCCAGGAAAATTCAGGGTGAAGGCAACCTGGCTGGGCCGAGCATCAAACCCTACAACCTAGGCGTCATTCCTGTGTATCCGTCCAGCCGTAGCTCAGTTATAGTCTTCACTTCCAGTCGCGGGGCTATACAGCAGTAAGTTCTTTTGAACAAATTGCTGTTCATGCAAATTATGTCATATAATTTCTAATTTTATTTTTTTTGGGTGTTAATTGGGAGGGAAGATAGTGTTGATATATAGAGATCTTATGTATTGTCGTTTGTCATGCACAATTGTTTGAGGATAATTTAGAAATTTTGGAAAAATTTGCAGCCACTTCATTTTAGTGATGCTGCTTTAGCCATTGAATGATCTGTTTTACGTTTGAGCCAGCTCTCACCTTTTCAAAAGGTGGGGAAAGTAGATGTGTATGTTGTGCTTTATATTAGGTTGAAAACCTGCCATTTAGGTAGCTTAGCGACAAATTTGTCTGACATGGCCAACTTTCTGCTACATTACTGCAACACCAAACCCTTATATAGACATTTCAAATGCCATTTCTCACTCTAGCAAAAGAAATCTTCTGATTCTATGTGTGAATTTTGACCTGGATTAATGGGTATGTAGGAGAAGATTGTTGTTAGTATAAGACCGTGATTGGCTATGTCCTGGATTTACGTAAAATAAGATTTAGTAAATCTGAATTTATCAAATTTATATTTACCGGAGACATGTTGGTGAGCCATGACGGAATAACTTCCTTAAATTTGCCTATGAATTTAATTTAGTAATTCTGGATTTTCACCAAAAAATAGATGGAACCAGTGAATATTCGATGCAATGGAACACGGGATTTAAATTTCATTTTTTTGGTGTTTCTTTTACATTAAATCCATGACTAAATCCGGCCAAAAATATGCTACCAAACAACCCTTTAACTGTTAAAAACTTTTCCCTGTGAACTAAGGACTGAAGCATAGAATTTTTGATATAATCAAATGATATCCGCTAAGATGATCGCACCTTATACGAAACAAGAATAGTTAATGAATAATGTGAGAAAAGTCGAGTGATTTTTGTTATGGAAAAAAACTTTTTTTGTGATAACAGTTCATATGTGTATTATCTCTTACCCTTTGACAAAATTGAGCCATAATTTCTCCAGTGAATGCATTCAAACACAATAACACGGAAAGTGGCTAGTGTGTAAAGGGGCTATGGTGTGACTTGAGCCTCCAAGAATTTCTTTGATACATTTTGGGTATGGTGCCATTTGGTTCACTGAATTTAGTATAAACTAAATGTAGGGTTTTTTTAAATTTTAATGTTTGGCAGGATGAAAATGGAATGAAATGTAAAATTTTAAGGGTTGTTTGGTTGTCTGTAAAAGAAATATAGAGTAAAATATAATACATTGTATTATAAATACAGTGATTATGACTCTAATAGATTGTTTGATTGTCTGTAAGGTAAATACAAGATAATTTTCTGTTTTGTTATATGCATATAAAGTAATGTAAAACTAATATATTAAAAATAAATGAGTTTGTTTGATTTTTTGTAAAATAATTGTTTTTTTTAAGTTTAAATACATGTGAATTAATATATGAGACTATTATTATTTACAAATTAGTATAATAACATTAACATTAATGTTTAGAATACAGGTGTGTAAAGGCATTTATTCATCATAATTGGCAGCATATTTATGTGATTTGCATTTTCTCAATTATCTTTATCATCTCATCAGTCGTGAATATATTATAAATTGTTATTAAAATCCATTAAAACATATTTTCAGTCTTATATTTTTTCTCTTTGTTCGATTTGTTAAATCATATCATTTGCATGAATATATACGTCAAAACTCAACCAATAATTATAAATCTATCATCCATGATAAAATTTTGTAAAATTTGCTTTATGCCTAATAACTTTTCATACTTCCATTCTTAATAATTCTTGAAAATAATTTATTTTTTTTAAATAATTATATAAGCATAAAAATAAACTAAACAAATATATTAACAAAATAAAAAATAAAATTAATCGCAAACAAGCACTAAAATTATCAGAGAATGCAGATTTTACACATTAGGTAAACAATTGCCATATATCCAAACGACAGGTAGGGAAAAAATTAGAAGGTTGGAACATATTTGACCGTTTCATCACTGACACAACTTTTAAAAAATCATATCTTAGTTGTTAGAAATAGCAATATTAGCACAAAACATGCAATATAACAATTTTTTCATTTGCAAACATCCCGAACAAAATGCTTATTTGTTAGAAAATTAAATTTAAGTCAGTGATAAGGCACAATAAATAAATACATACAAAATGCTTAAGTGAGAATATGAGAAATGGATGAAAGAGGGTGGTTGAGTTGTAAATATTTAGCAAGTTTCAGGTGGTTTGTATATAATTGCCCCAAAAAAAAATCCAAGTGCAATTCATTAGCTTGAAAAGAAGCCAAGTGGAGCAAGAATAAGATGCACTTGGGGGGCTAGATTAGAGTTCACGAGTGACTTAAATGTAAGAGAAAGATTGAGTTAGAAATGCCTAGAAGGAATAAAATAAAATCAAGGGCTCTGTGAAGTTAACTAATATGTGTGCAAAAAAACTCATTATCAACTTTGTACAAATAAAATGTCCAAAAAAGACTATTGTGGTGTACATTATAGTAATGAATGCCAAAATCTCTCTATGCCACTGTAAATGGCAAAGCCTTAGTTTGACTCCAAATTATAAGTTGTGCTCAAAAGATAAATATCCCAAAGAAGAAATTAAAATAAAAAAGTAAACTAACCATATTGATCTGATATACCATGAACCGACACAAAGCTACAATTGCGCAGACAAATCAATGATTGACATTTTCAAAGTGCAGGATTCATAATCTTTCAGTAATAATCGGAGAGCAGTTTGAAGGTTTCATGTCTTGAGTACCAATGATTTTTCAGTTCCTAGCTGAATTTTTTTTGTTCCTACCAGATGGTATGAAATTGATGGACATTTTACAGCGGTACACCGCTCTATCATAAGTTTAGCATTCCATTCCTAAATGAAAAAATTAAAAATATATTCATTGGTGAAACAAAATGCTGTTGATTGACAGAATGATATTACATATGGATTGGTAATTGCAGAAATAAAACTTAAGATAATTTTATTAACAAAAATATCACATTCAACATAAGAAAAAGTGACATATATAACAACTAATTTAGAGGAATAATCATTTGGTGAATAACCAGCTTGGAAATACACAACTGCAACACTTTGTTTTCCTCTACAAGTATAAATTTGCATCTTTTGAATTATAAGAATATACCTCTAATTCAGTAAAAGCTGAAGAAATTTAGATGCTCACAAGAGAATCATTAATGCATATGAATGTGCCTTACACTCCTATCATGCAATAAACTGATTTAGCTTCTAAGGTAAGTGGTTCTATACATACCTTGTAATCCATTCAGTAGTAGCTATCCTTACACATTTATTTCTGCCAATGTCTTGCGTATAGTATTTACACCTTGTGTACTGTGAATTTAAGAAAACAAAACATAGAATAATGATTGATGGTTGAAAACAAATAAAATTAACTCCTGCCAAAAATGCACATGTTTTCAACTAGTAAGTATAAGAAAAGCCTCTTTTATAATATCTGATCAAATTTACTACGATGGATGCCATTTAAGCTGAAGTTTTCCTTGCTTTGGGTAGTAAAATACTGAAGTCATGTCAGAACAAAAACTGTTAGAGTTGGTGCAAAATCTATTTTAAAAAAATTAAACTTATAATGCATCACCTTTTCATGTCATCATGGTTGGATTTGTACATGTGAGAAAAAAGATGGGGAGTGGGTTTGTTAGCTTCAAAAGTATGCTCGCATATAACAAACATTTTATGCTCCTAATGATAATTCGCGAGAATTTATAAGGGAAGCAGTTCAACATTATAGTGAATGAGGATAGAACCAAAAAAAAAAAAAGAAAAAAAAAAGAAAACAAAGGAAAAAAAAAAACAAAAGATTCACTATTCAGTCAACATTGCCAATTAACATGATCAAAAAGGATCCATCCTCATAATGTGATAGTATGCCTGCTGAAGAATCTCCAGGATAAAAAATTACAGCATTGGGGTTGATATGTTTCAGTTCTCTAATAACAATGTTTTTCTATTTTTTAGACTTCTGAACAATCCATTCTTCCTACACCTCTTGTCCGGCATGTGTTAAATACGAAGCTTGAATCTATTTTTTTGGTGTATAGTTCAACATCTACAGTCCTTGTTGGATGTGCTGGGCCTCCTCTTCTACCGCACTAGTAAGATTTTCCAGTTTGTTATCATCTTGAGCAACTTCCTCCAATCTAACTGAAGTATTGAGTGGCAAATTCTGGATATCTTTGAAATCATGAACCAGGTTGTTATCTATCAATTGTTGCTCCTACCGGATAGCAAAACCAACTTCACTACTGTTTTCCACCCTCTCTAGATGGACATTAGCCATGTTTCTGTGCTCAATTACCACCACTTCCACAACCTTCCCCCCTACCTGCTTGGTAACAAGCCCCTCTACAACTTCTTGATGATCCTCCAACTTAAAATTTAGATAAAAAAACTAAGTATGCTGATCGTCTAGGAGATGTTCAGTCTAAGAAATGGAACATTCCCAATGAAAGAAAAAAACTTTCCTTGAAAAAATGTGTTCAAAACCTTCTTCTCTCCCTTTTTTAATCACAATATGCCTCCCATCCGGCAGCCCTACTTTCAAATAACCCAACAACTTGAAATCATCAAAGTATTTTTGAATAATATCCATCTTAGGACGACCAAAAGTGAACGTACCAATTAAATAGAACCAAAGAGGCTCTGCTAAAATTATATTTTTAGCTTCAAAAAACATTAGAGTAGGCATGCCATTTTTTTTAATTGCCTTTTGCAAGAAATTATTCTCTCCTCCATCTTAAAATTTGTAATGGTAACTTTCGTGCGATGATTCAATCACTACTTTTAGGGATGTTAGTAGATGTGTCACCTGTTGAAACTTCCGCAAATGCCTATTTCTCCAACTTTACCACCTCTGCAATCCATTGGAATAGTAACTACACAACAAAACCAGGTAAAAGCCCTAGCTAGTAGGACGAAGACATCTTTTTTACCACATATATGTATATTTAGGTAGTATAATGTTTATATATGTGTGTATGTTGTTGACCTTACTTTCAGGTAAACCCTTTTATTGCTAAAGCTTTCAACCATCCCCCATGGGTGGATATTCCATGCAAATTAAGCTTTAGGACTTGAAGAAAGCTCAATAGCATTTGTACGCCGAAATTCCTTGTCTGACACAGCTACACCGCATCACAACTTACCCCACTTATGCGCCACTGTCGGCATAGCCATGCTATCATATGGCATATCAACACCACAGCTAGCATAGCTATGATAGCATGTGGTGTAACCACACTGCTTTAACTTAGAGAGCGATATAATTACACCAGTGAGGGGGCATAGCTATGTAGTTGATCCAACTGTTTCCTTCCTTCGCCAATTCAATTATTCCCACTCCAATCTTTGTCCCGTGGCCATTTAAATGGTGAAAATACGTCATTCACATGAGGGAATATGTTGACATCAATTTTTGATATTACATGTGTAGGATATATAATTGAATTATATGGGAGCATATTATATTCATACATAGTTTCCCATAGCTCAAGACATCTATAAGAAATTCCCAATGTGCGTTTAGAGCATGAAATCATGGCTTGGACCGACGCACCCGCACCATAGGTCGACACACCCATTGGCATGAATTCTTGATATTGCACATCTCAGGTGTCAATTTTAATGTTATGGAACCATATTTCACTCATACGATTCTTTATATAGTTCAAGACATTATTAAAACTCTTCAGCGTGCATTCAAGGGAACAAAAACAAGATCTGAACCAACGCACTTGCACTGAGGCTGTTGCATCGGTTGAAATTAATTTTTTGATATGAAACATTTTTATGTTCAATTTAATATTTGGGGACCATATTTAATTCATAATAACCTCCCATGTTCCAAGGGATCCATAATACCTTTAGCGGAATTTTTCAGCACGATACTGAGGTTTAAGTTGGTGCAGCTGTGCCCGAACGTAGTTACCATTAGTTGGCATTAATTTTTGATATGACACATGTTTGATGTCCATTTTGATATGACACATGTTTGACGCCCTCAACTCCCGCATCCCGCCGGACTCCTCCCCAACCACCACATAGCAGCCGGAGATGGCGACAACGACGGCGTTGTAGTTAGCATCATCAACGATATGACCGACTCCATATATGAAACCTCTTTACTCCATACTTCGAACGCCTTCGCTTGCATAGCTTCGTTGAAGCTGTCGAACTCGACCTTACGGTGACGGTGTTCGTTTCTCCTTGTGGTGTGGTAGAAAGGGATGTTGTTGCAGCTGTACTTTAAGGTGGCGCCGCCGCCGTGATGGTGGAAAGAGATGAATTTGCTGAGTGCTTTTCTGACTAGTTTTCCGCGCTTGAAGAGGAGATGGAGGTCCATCATCAACTTTCTCTCTGAGAGGCTATTGCGAAGCATGTAATATAGTAGTCGGACAATGTGGCATAGCCGCTTGGTTATTGTGTGGGAGGGGGTGGATTCCATTTGTAATTTTATTGTTATTTCTACAGGTTTTTTCTGTTGTTTACTCCCTTGTTTGGCTAATGAACGACAGATTTAGAGGGTTCTGGCCATGTTTGGGTGTTTGCTTTGGTTGGGGGTGAGTGGAAGGGGGGAGTGTGGACGGCTATTTAAAGCGGTCATATAGATGATCATATAAATGATAGCCCTCTATCAAGTTCATTTATCGTTCATAAACGTCCACTGCCGTATACTTTTGCATTAAAATATATCTGCATCAACATTCAGTGGTGCAAGCTAATAATAAAGTCAGCAATTAAGTAGTATGGTGAGATCCTGCTTTGGTGCAAAGTTAGCTGCATTTGTGTGAATTTGGTTCTGTTTGCAGCTCCACCACACAATTAAAGGAAAGATTCCACCAGATGCAATAAAAAAAGTTTCTAGTCCATCAATTTGTTTACAAGTGGAAAAAATCTGGAGAGCAGAGAGCTGCTACTGCACTAACTACAGTAAAAAAAAGTTCTCACAAAATTTTAACTAATAAAGTGTGTTCTGATGTTTCTGGACACCAAAATTAACGGCTACTTTAGCATAGATTAATGGCATTAAGCCCAATTGTGCTCATTCTTGTCATTGCATTATAATTATAAGTATCCCTCATCCACTTCAGCGTAACTTCATGGCCAAGGAAATGCGGTGGCCAACTTTATAGTAGTTCGCTATCCTATACTTGATTTGAAGTTTTCTTCTTTACTGACCCATTTATTTTTCAACAACTAATTAGTGCTGCAAAGATGTTTTTTTTTCCGTGTAAATTATAAGAATAAATATCCCTTTGTTATTTATGGAGCTAATTACGTGCGGCGAACCGCATATCCGGATGGTGGTCGGGATACGGCCACACTGTCGTGTGATGCACGATGGTCCATCTGGACTATCATCCGAACGTACAGTCGCCACACGTAACATTTACTTGAAATATGCTTAGGCTCATCTACAATTTCTAGTGGATGGGGACAATAAAAGGAAGGTTTTCTTTTATAATAAAATATGGTTGTCCTAATTGTAACGAAGAAGATCACCTCCAAGAGGATATTATACATATAATCTTTTACTTTAGCCAAGCTCGTGCTAGGTAAAGTAAGAAGAAAAACTGGGAAAAAACAATAATGCTTCTGTATATGCAGAGTAAAAGAAAGGGAAAGTTACAACATGCTAATGGATGAAAAGGTTCTCTCGTAGGAGCAAAACTTGGACCGCACTTTGTTACAAGCAGAGACAACAATATAAAGGACCTAAAAAGAGTATTCTAGAAAACAATTATAAAGGGTAGTTTGGTAAATGTATTTTTTTTCTGATTTATTCGTTATCATCCCCCGACAAGCTAATGCTTCGTGGTTGAAGTGTTAGCTTGTCTTGTAGAAGGAGGTGAGCTGCAGGAAGTGATTTGATGAAGATGTCGGCTGTCTGGTCGTTGGTGGAAATATGAGTTATGGCAACTTTGTTGGATAGAATTTTCTACTTGATGAAGTGATATGCTATTTCAATATGCTTAGTCCGGGCTTGAAAGTCAGGGTTGTGAGCGATTGCCACAACGGAGGTGTTGTCACAATGAATGGTAGTCGGTGAGTTGATGGGAAGTTGAAACTCCTTAAGTAGATAATGTAGCCATATGACTTCGGTGGCTGTAGTGGGAAGAGCTTGGTATTTGGCTTCCATGGAGGAGAGAGCAACTGTGGGTTGCTTCTTCACTTGCCAAGATATAAGAGTGGACTCCACGGGCCGTCGTTCTGTTGTTTCACTTACCCAACTTGAATCAAAGTAGTTGCGAAGAGTAAGGGAGCCTGGCTGAATTGGAAGCCCGAAATCTACCGTGCCTTAATGTACCATAAGAGGTGCTTGAGTTGGTGAAAGTGGATGCATAGTGGTTGTTGGAGGTGTTGTGAGAGCAAGTTGACAACAAAATTGATGTCTGGCCTCGTGATGGTGAGGTATTATAGAGAGCTGATGAGGAGTCCATATAGAAATGGGTTGGCGAATTGTTGTTGAAGCTATGGATCGAGTGAATTCTGAGATGCCATCGGGTTGGGCATTGGTTTGCATACTCTCATTCCTGCCTTAATGAGAATTTTGAAGGCATAGTGAGTTTGGTTTAGGAATAAACATGTTTTGGTAGGTAGTATGTTGATGCCGAGAAATATAAATAGCGATCCCAGGAGCTTCATGGAGAATTTCTTTTTAAGATCAGCAATCCGATTTTGAATTTCGTAAGTGTTGTTACGCGTGACCAAAATATTATCCACATAGAGGTGAAGATAAATTTGAGTGGAGTTGTGGTGGTAGAGGAGAAGAGAGGGGTCAACTTGGTTCTTATGGAAGCCTAGTTTGAGGAGGTGACTTATGAAAGTAATAAATCATTGGCGTGAAAATTGTTTGAGTTTGTATATGGCCCTGCATAACAAACATATGTGGTTGGGGTGATGTGAGTCTTCATACCCCGGTGCTTGACGCATGTAGATGGTCTCATGAAGATTACCATGAAGAAAGGTGCTTGAGACATCTAGCTGACAGATTGACCATTGTTGTTGTACTGAAACCACTAGAAATGTTTGAATGGTGGAGTGTCTGGCGACCGGACTAAATGTTTTTGTGTAATATAAGTCGTATTCTTGTTGTTATCTTTGGGCGACCAAACGAGCTTTGTATTTTGGTATGGTACCGTCTGTTCGGCGTTTGATGTTGTAAGTCTATTTGCTACCCAAAATGGACAGTTTCGAAGGAGGGGGGACTAGAGTCTAGGGGTGTTGTATGTGTAGAGCCTCTAGTTTGATGTGCAGGGCCTGTTGTCAATGAATGTTCCGAGTATCCTCTTTGTATGTGATAGGTTTCTTCTCATTAGTAATAGAGTGTTGAAGATTTAAAATCTTTTTGGGCTTGAGGGAACCAGTTTGAAGCCTTGTGATCATGGGGTGGGTTGATTTAGTATTGGGTGGTACAATTGAGAGAGGCGGTGTTAAGGGTGATTGTATTATAGGTGAATTATTGAGTGTTAATTGAGATGGGATGGGTGTTGTTGTAGGTTGTGATGATGGCTATGTGGTTTTAGTTCGATGTGCATGGGTTGATGCCAACGAATGTGCCGAGCAGCCTCTTTGTATGTGATAGGCTCCTTCTCATTAGTAAGAGTGTTGAAGATTTAAAATATTTTTGGGCTTGATAGAACCAGTTTGAAGCCTTGTGATCATGGGGCGGGTTGATGTAGTATCGGGTGGTACTGTTGAGAGAGGCGGTGTTAAGGGTGGTTGTATTATAGGTGAAGTATTGAGTGGTAATGTAGATGGGATGGGTGTTGTTGTAAGTTGTGATGATGGCTATGTGGTTGAAAGGGAAGAGAGGTAGGGAGGAGGGTGAGGGGCAAAGAGTTTGTTGATGAAGAGGAGCCTTGAATTGGTGGAGATGAGAGTTGTTTGTTTGGGTAGAATGATTCGTTGAACGTAATGTGTCTTGAGAGAAAAAACTTTGCCAGTTGGAGAATGGGAACATTTGTATCTTTTGAATTTGTTGGGGTATCCAAGAATGACATGTTGAGACCTTTGGTCTATTTTGGATCATTGGGATGGAGGGAACCAAGGGAAGCAAGCACAGTCATAAAACTGCAGAATTTCATAGTTGGGTGGCCAGTTATGTAGAAGTTGATAAGGTGAGATGTTTTTAGTAGTGGATGAAGGGATGTGGTTGATGAGATATACCACAACAAGAATGGTGTCTAACCAAAATTGAAGTGGTAGATTAGATACAACGAAGAGATTTCTTGTTGTTTCTATGATATGATGGTGTTTGCGTTCACTGAGATTGTTTTGTTGAGGTGTGTAAGGACATGAATATTGATGAATGATGCCTTAAGTGGTTAGAAATTCATTGAATTGATAACTTTTCTATTCACCGCCACCGTCCGAGCATAGAATTTTGACATGAGTATTAAATTGTTTTTCTATGTGATGGTGAAGATTAAGAAAGTGTTACGGTATTAGATTTATGCACAATAGGAAATACCCACATTTATCCAGTAACATCATCCACAAAAATCATCCACAAAAATGATGTAAAATTGAAGTCATTGATTAGAAGTATAAGGGGATGAACCTCATACATTCGTATGAATAAGCTCACAAGGAGAATATGTACGATTATTAGAGGGTATAAACTGTAATCTATGATGTTTTGCTGTAACAAAAGATGTTTCTAGGAATGCTGAGATTTGGATGTTGATTTGCAATATGCGGAGGACGTTGCTATGGGGGTGCCAAGTCTGTGATGCCAAATTTCAGCGGGAGTAGTTCTTGAAAAGAGCTTGCTTGCGGATGGGAATGGGATAAAGTCCTTCACGACAAAAGCCATTAAGGAGTTGGGTTGTGCAATCATTGATTTCGTAACCGGAGGCATCAAATACAATGATACAATTGTTGTTAGAGGCGAGTTGAGAAATAGAAATGAGATTATGAGTAATTTGTGGTATGTCAAGTAATTTGGAGAGAGACAGCGTAAGAGTGGTGGTTGGTAGTAGTCATTGACCACTGTTATGAACAGGTACAGCATTACTGTCACCTACACATACTTGTTCCCGTCCATGGTAAAGTTTGTAGCTGTGTAGGCTGCTAAGGTCTGCCTTCAGATGTTGAGATGCGCCTGTGTTGAGGTACCATTCAGGATTTTGTGATGATGAGGTAATAAGGGCTGTGTGATCCATTGGTTGCTCGGGTTGGTAGTTCAGGCTTGCACGGTGCCAGCATTGAAGTGCTAGATGATCCGGTTTCAGGCAAATTTGAAAGATATTTGTGCTGTTGCGCTTGGCCGAATTTTGAGTGCTGTCTTTTGAGGGTCTAGATGCTGTATTGGGGTGGCCCTTTCCCTTATAATTGCCTCGACATCAGCCTCTATTTTAGTATAAAGCAAACTGTTTCTCTGCTTGAAGAGTTGGGCTAGATGTCTGGCTAGAGATGTTAATGTCTTCGCAATGCAGTAGTGAATATAGATATTCAAGGCTGATCGGAAGTAGAGAAGTTTGGATTGTAGCTTTAAAAGCTTGATAGGAGGGAGGTAAGCTCTTAAGTATGTACATGATAATATTTTTGGGATCTATGGATGATCCAGAGGCTGCAATATTGTCTACTAGTACCTTGATTTGGGTTAGATATTGAGCCATAGTTTGGGTTTTCATACTCACATTATGAAGTTCATTCTTCAACTGGACAACTATTAATAGGTTAGTAGCTTGTAGGCATTCTTCTAGGGTTCTTTAAATTTCATAGCAAATATCAAGGTTGATAACATAAGGTAGAACTGCAGCTGAAATGGTGGACAGAATAGCAGCTGCAAGGTTTTGATCTATGAGGATCCAGGTTCGGTGGGGTGAGTTTAGATGGACTGTTCCATCGTCGGTAGTGATGGTGACCGGAGGTTTTGGGGTCGATCCATTGAGGGAGCCTCCAAATCCATTTTTTTTGATGATTTTCGACATTATGATTTTCATTGAGGATAATTATCGATGGCGAGACTAGTCACCACGGTTTTAATGTTGGCAACCAAAAACTTCAAGGATGCCGGCATGTACCCTTCTTCAATCTTGAGTGCTGCTTGGTTACTGCTTAGTACTGAGGGAGACGATTCTTCCATATTTGCTGTAAAACAGGCGCTCTGATACCATAAAGTGAGAAGAAAAATAGAGAAAAAGCAATAACACTTCTATATATGCAAAGTAAAAGAAAGGAAATTACTAACATGCTGATAGAAGAAAAAGGTTCCCCCATAGGAGCAAAACTTGAAACGCACTTTATTACAAACAGAGACTGCCATATAGAGGACCTAGAAAGTGTATTCTAGAAAACAATTATAAAAGGTAGTTTGGCAAATGTATTTATCTGATTTATTCATTATTACTATGCTGAATTTTTTTTTTCTTTTGTGTGACTTTTGTAGGCGATCACACATTTTCAAACACACTTGATTATATCCTTTTTAATACAACCCTATATACTATATATTACATTGAATGGTATCTTCTATATATATAAACCCCTCAAAACTGACACGCCTACAGTGAATCTAACTCGACCTTCAGAAACCATAATTTTGATAAAAAGAGATATTACTTTACCTTTTCCGGGAGAAATATGGATTGACACACAACATCAGGGACTTTGGCAACAAGCAGAACTTGAACAAATACCACTTTATTATACTCACTGCCGTATGTTTGTACATTCTCATTCTCAATGTTATCCGTTGCATCCAAATTTAAAACCTTCAAGTAAAAACGCTTCTGGATCTGCCCCACCTCATACATATCCCTCCTCCGCTCCTGAGTGCATTCCACAAACTATTGAAACGCCGGTTGACACGATGCCACCTCCACCTCCCACTATCGGAGACAATACTCTCTCTGTTCTTTCGACTGATATATTGACAGATGGTTTACTTGAGTCCGATAATCAGGATAGTATTGAAGCTCCACATCCCCAAGATATTTCAGGTGTTGAAGAGACTTGCTTACCATCTCTCCAGAATCAGAATGTTGTTACTGCTAGTCAGGAGCTGGGGGCTCATTCTCTCCCACATGCCCAACAATCCGTTGACCACACCGACCAGATGAGCCAGTCCTCGGATGAGGAATGGCAGGTTTACACATCTAGAAAAAAAAAAGAAGAATGGAGGCACACCCCAGCTTGGGAACTTAATGGATGATACTTTAGTAACTTCGGGTAATGGAACGACACTCAACAATTTGTTAGCTCTCTCCGGTCCTAGAACCAGAGGCAGAGGCAAAACCAAGTTGGCTCGTGCCTAGCAGCTTATTTCTTGCAAGCTTTGTTTTTTTGTGTTTTATCTTTGTTTCATCCTTTTAGGATGCTAGTATCTGATGTATCGTATGGGTATGACACTTTTTTTTTGGTCCTCACATACAATCTATGTATCTTTTCAATTTCAATAAAATTAGCCCTTAGGCTTAAAAAAATAATATATATATATATATATATATATATATATATATATATATATATATATATATTACATTTTTAAATAGCATAAAAAAATAATGTGTCATCGTCTCCGCTCTACTAGGGTTTCGCCTCATGGCGAACCCTAATGTCTACTTCTTCGATATCTCGCGTCTCTGCTGCACCTTGTCGTCGGCTTCTCGCGTCGTCTGCCGCTTTCTGCTCAAGCTGATTTCGCAGGGGTCCTCGTTGTACGCTTCTGCGATTTTGGCGGGCTGCGTCCTGTTCGCTGCAAGCTATAGGGTGTGTTTCTGCTTGAGCTGATTTCGCAGGGCTTCATCAAAGGGGTTTCCGCTCCTCCTCTGTTTGTTGCAGGCTGAAGGGTGTTGTTCTGCTCAAGCTGAATTCTCAAGGCTTTTTCATAGGGGTTTCCGCTCCTGCTCCCTATTTTCTGGATTCATACTTTGCTCTTTTCTTTGCTTTCTTCACTATTCTTAACGCCGCACCTCCATCTATTGGAGATGGCTTTGGACATATCATATGTTGCTGCCCTTGCGGGTATCCATGCCTCAGGTACACCTAAATCGTGTTCTTTTTATCATTCGTTTGAGTGAGAGAGAATATCAAGAAATCTGGTAGGAAGAATGAGAATTCTGCCATATTTTTCACAGAAGCTGAGGTATTCCACTTGTTTCCTCCTATCGACTGAATTTGGTTGAGAAATTTATGTATGACCATTCCAAAATGGAGCTGATTCGTAAATAATTTGAGCTTATGCACTTGGTTGGGGAGTGGAAAATTGGTCTGTTAGATAGAAGACACATTTTCATACAAATTAATAATGAAGACGATTACACACGTTTATTTGTTAGAAGAATAATATGAATTGATAACAGAGCAATGAAAGTTTTGAAATGGTCTGTGGATTTTGATTCCCAGATGGAACCTCCGATCATTTCGGTTTGGATTCGCTTTCCTGGTCTGAAATTTCATTATTTTATTCAGAAAGTTTTGTACGCTATTGCCTCGGCTTATGGTAAGCCACTCAAAACGAACATTCTTACTTTTAATCTTTTCTATTCATCAAAAGCCAAAGTATTTGTTGAAAGACACATCACTTCATCTGCTTCTGAGAAAATTTGGTTGGGTGCACAACATCATGGGTATTGACAAAATGTATTGATTGAGCTTTTTCCTTCGTATTGTTCAAACTATCGTATGTTTGACCACTCCAGTTCTCAAAACCACCATTTACATCCACATCTCAGACCAAAAAAATACAGTGCTTCGCCAGAAGCAGGGATTTCATCTCCTTCTGTTCAACTCCAAGTTATTGCCACTATTGATTATCAAAAGGATACCCCTGAAGACGTCACTATTCTCGCGGGCAATATTACAACCATTCACCCGTCTCTGGAACCTCCTATCGTGGGTGAGAGAGAGATTCTTCAGACACCACTTGCTTCAAGATCTATCACCGTTATTACAATTGACAATACTTCTACGATTTCACTATCGCCTCATCAGGTCGAGCAAGCTGTAACTGTTACTCAGGTTCATGAGGATCATGTTGTAAAATAGACTACACCTGTCCGACCAACTTTTGAACAATCTATTGATCAAATGAGCTAATCATCAAATGAAGAATGACAAATCTACACATGCAGGAGGAAGAAGAAGAATGAAGACCTACTTGAGCTCAGGAATCTGATAGATGATACTTTGGTTACTTCGAGCAATGACACTCACATTACTAATTTGTTAGCCGGCCCAATTCCGAGAACTAGAGACAGAGGGAGGACTAAAGTGGGACGTCCCTAGCACTTTTGCGCCCTTTGGTGACTTTTTGATTTTTTACCTATGTACTTTGCTTTATTTGAGTTTTGTATGTATTATATTGTGTGAGTTGAGCTTTCTTTTATGCCCTCTCATACAATCTTTCTGTATCTTTTCCATTTTAATATATTAGCCCTTGAACTTTATATATATATAAACCCCTCAAAACTGACACGCCTA
>NEWO01000059.1:1537960-1592240 GCA_003013225.1 Phalaenopsis aphrodite | reverse complement strand
GTGTTTCTGCTTGAGCTGATTTCGCAGGGCTTCATCAAAGGGGTTTCCGCTCCTCGTCTGTTTGTTGCAGGCTGAAGGGTGTTGTTCTGCTCAAGCTGAATTCTCAAGGCTTCTTCATAGGGGTTTCCGCTCCTGCTCCCTGTTTTCTGGATTCATACTTTGCTCTTTTCTTTGCTTTCTTCACTATTCTTAACGCCGCACCTCCATCTATTGGAGATGGCTTTGGACAGATCATATGTTGCTGCCCTTGCGGGTGTTCATGCCTCAGGTACACCTAAATCGTGTTCTTTCTCTCATTCGTTTGAGTGAGAGGAGAATATCAAGAAATCTGGTTGGAAGATTGAGAATTCTGCCATATTTTTCACAGAAGCTGAGGTATTCCACTTGTTTCCTCCTATCGACTGAATTTGGTTGAGAAATTTCTGTATGACTATTCCAAAATGGAGCTGATTCGTAAATAATTTGAGCTTATGCACCTGGTTGGGGAGTGAAAAATTAGACTGTTAGATAGAAGACACATTTTCAGACAAATTAATAATGAAGAGGATTACACACGTTTATTTGTTAGAAGAATAATATGAATTGATAACATAACAATGAAAGTTTTGAAATGGTCTGTGGATTTTGATTCGCAGATGGAACCTCCGATCATTTCAGTTTGGATTCGCCTTCATGGTCTGAAATTTCATTATTTTATGCAGAAAGTTTTGTACGCTATTGCCTCGGCTTATGGTAAGCCACTCAAAACGAACATTCTTACTTTTAATCTTTTCTATTCATCAGAAGCCAAAGTATTTGTTGAAAGACACATCACTTCATTTGCTTCTGAGGAAATTTGGTTGGGTGCACAACATCATGGGTATTTACAAATTGTATTGATTGAGCCTTTTCCTTCGTATTGTTCAAACTGTCGTATATTTGACCACTCTAGTTCTCAAAGCCACCATTTACATCCACACCTCAAACCACAAAAATACAGTGCTTCGCCAGAAGTAGGTATTTCATCTCCTTCTGTTCAACTCCAAGTTATTGCCACTATTGATCATCAAAAGGATACCCCCGAAGCCGTCACTATTCTCGCGGACAATATTACAACCATTCAGCCGTCTCTGGAACCTCCTATCGTGGGTGAGAGGGAGATTCTTCAGACCCCACTTGCTCCAATATCTATCACCGTTATTACAATTGGCAATACTTCTACAATTTCACTTCCGCCTCATCAGGTCGAGTAAGCTGTAACTGTTACTCAGTTTCATGAGGATCATGTTATAAAATAGCCTACACTTGTCCGACCAACTTTGGAACAATCTATTGATCAGATGAGTCAATCATCGAATGAGGAATGACAAATTTACACATCCAGGAGGAAGAAGAAGAATGGAGACCTACTTGAGCTCAGGAATCTGATAGATGATACTTTGGTTACTTCGAGCAATGACACTCACCTTCTAATGTGTTAGCCGGCTCAATTCCGAGAACTAGAGGCAGAGAGAGGATTAAAGTAGGACGTCCCTAGCACTTTTGCGCCTTTTGGTGGCTTTTTGGTTTTTTACCTTTATGTAATTTGTTTTATTTGGGTTTTGTGTGTATTATATTGTGTGAGTTGAACTTTCTTTTATGCCCTCTCATACAATCTTTCTGTATCTTTTCCGTTTTAATATATTAGCCCTTAAACTTTATATATATTAGCCCTTGAGCTTAAACGTTTATATATATATATATATATATATATATATATATATATATATATATATTACGTTTACGTTTTAACCTTTTAGCTTTATATATTAATCCTTATACAATTTAGATTTATTTGAATTCACTGTGCTTCAAAAAATTTGAGGTTTTTTTAGTCTAGCAAGTGCTTCTAACCCTTTCCTTGTTCCCTCTCTGGATTCGGCATGTCTACCAACTTATATTTGATTGATCCAGATAACTAAAGAAGAGTAGAAGCTGTACCTCAAATACACTATTTGTAAAGACTCGATCTAGTCTAATTCTGAGTTGAGCACTATCGTTTTACTTTGCTTGTTGCATTTTACAAGTGGTCATTTACCTTCAGTGTTTTACATCAAATAATAGCTTAGCTATAGATTTTTCAATATAATTTTCCATGTGACCACAAAACACAATAATCCATTACTTATATAGCCTAGGGTCATTATGAATTATCTAAAGTCTTATGATTATGGCTTTAAGTGGGTGATCATTGGAGGATGAGGGTTGTCCTTGGAATGGATTGTCTAATCTAAGCTATACTTTTGATTATGCTTCAACAGTTGAAAGCTTATAGTTCAAAAGGCTAATATTAAAGAACCAAATCTCTTATGAAGGTCAAAGGAAAATTTCTTGGGCCTTTTATGCAAAATATCTTTTAATATTAAGCTTGAAATTGACTATTAGACATGTCTTGATACAAAGTTGGCATCTTCATTGACTGAATTGATGCATGAAAATACCAACTCAATCAATGTGAGGAATGTTGATAGTGATTTATTGTTTTAGTGTATATGTAGTAAACGTACAAAAGGCGTGCACATGCAAAAATCTTGAAGATCAAGCTTTTTAAAGGGCAAAGAAAACTCAAAATTTTTTTCCAGCATATATATTTATTTTGTATAAAGTAAATGCTGAAGTATAAAGAACTTTGACTCCCATGTGTAATAAATTTTGGCTAATTGTTGTCACTTTGATTACTTTGAAATGTGGATGAGCACTGTTGAGATATAAAACTATGTAGGGTAGTATGGATCTGTAGTACTTCTCATGCAATGATTTATTGCACCTTGTTGAATTTCCAACTGGGTAAGAAAAACTTATAACTGAGTTCAACAATTTAGTAGAATTCTCAACTTGTTAGAGATCAAATAGTAGTTCCTTAGGATGCTAGTGATGTCATGATGAATTACTGAAATGATGAGTTAGCTGAAGATCATGGATCAGTCAAGATGAAGTTTAATAAATAGAGCATAATATATAAACAAAAAAAAGCATCATGATGTCTATAAAATATAAAAATGATCATCATCTCTTTCTCATGAAATTATATCAATTTGTCACTTGAACCAAGAAGGATAGGGATAAATTGTTGTAAATGAAAACAACTAACAACCAGAAAATCAAGTTTTTTTGTGCTTGTTTTGGGTTCAAAAGTACTTCCAACGGAACGTATTCCTTGGAGATGTCCAAGAATACTCTTGATAAAAAGGGACTTGCTTACATAATTTTTGTTATTCGGTTATTTAAGAAACCAAAAGGATTTTAATCATCACGACTGGGAGAATCCTGATGCTTTCGATACGTATACTAGGCCATAGGGCAGAGGTTGAATCATCGTATCCACTACGGCGGCGGTACTTAGGCATGTAGGGCCTATGAGACGATATCTCAAGGGAATCAATAGGGCTCAATGGAGGTGTCAACATAAAGAGAAGGAATCCCTAAGCTAGTAAATGTTACCAAGTCAGGTTATCATGGATCCATCATCCCAAGCCATGAATACATTAAGTCTACCTGGTCGTGAAGGTAGTCGACCCAACTCGACTAGAGATCCTTTGTCAGCAATTCATGAATTGTGTCATCCAAGGAGGCCTTAAACATCCCTAAGGTCAAAAGAAGGAAATTGTAGTTCTTATGACTTCTGAGAGGTAGATTTTGTAGAAGGTGAAACTTATACCCGTCAATTAAATGATGGAGATGACACTGGAGATGAAAAGAAGGGAGGGGTCTAGCTACATAGCTAGAACCGCACCAAAAAAAACATATTCCCTATTTAAGTTAGGGATGCATCTAGCATTATAGTCGTGCTAGACAATCTTTTATGCTTGACTTAGTCGATTGTGAGAGCAAGGGAGCTCCTCCTCGAGACATGCAATATGATGCAGTTATCAACCACAATATAATGAATGGAGGCCTTATTAGGGATGATTTGAGATATATTCATGCTATGCAACCCACTTTAAAACTAACCCGAAGAACATGCAGAAAAGTAAAATGTAGAGGTTTTAAATAGTTGAAATATTTTCATCCTAAATTTTGATTTATCATGAATCTTTTATTATTAGGATTTTTTATAGAAAATTTTCATTTTTGGGTTCTTAATGAATCTATGTTACATTTTTCGTAAGAGCTCAAATGAACTAAAAGACAAAAAAGAGTAAAAGGTAAGCATGTTGCGTAATTGTAAATCAAGCCAAATAAAAGAATAAAAGGTCGGATGATGCTGGGTCGACAACATATCCCAGAAAATAGAAAAAAACTGCAGGGCTTCGCATATACATGTCTGGTTTTAATTCTATACATGAATATAAAATTTGAAATTAAGGTACGAGAAAAGTGCATTGCTCATGGTCCCCGTCACTTGGTTCACTGCTTCATGCACATTACAACCTGTCGCCGTACCTTATTTCTGATATAGACTTGATCGTTAGGACTCTAAAGATACATTAGAAAATCCAAAAATATATTCAACCTGCAGAAGAAGTTAGCACGGGTTATATCTTGCAATACATATGAGTCATGTCTGACAGGAGGAGAGCTAAGTAGCACCCGCACCCGTAGAAAGTGTTAGCAATTAAATCATTATTTGCTCCTCACTTTTTTATTTATTTTGTAAGTATGGCTCTTTGCATAGAAAACTGACCCTAATATACTAGTGCGCAAGTCCACACCTAGTAAACACAGAAAAGGCAGCATGCAAAAAAATGTCTGGCTAGGGCGACCAAACCAACAAAGAACAATAGCCACATTGAAAAGACTATCGAAGCTTTCTAGTCCTAGCCTTGTACACCATCTAACGAAAAATGTTCTAGTCACAGCATGTAAGTGCATGTGCAATGTAAAGGTAAGAGCTATCGTATGACTTTAATGAAGTCGCCAATTTCAGCCCAGTCCCAATGATCCAAGGGATGTAAAACACGTCCCCCAAAAGAATTTTATAAGGGTTGGCTTTACATATAGTTTAGTTTCGCTAATTGCATAGCTTTTCAAATATGATGAGTATCATAAGTAGAGAAAAAAAATATATTTTATTATTTTTAAAATTAGGACAATTAAATGCGGATTTGTAACATGCAAGGTGACATACGTTAGATTCCTTAGAACCTTAGCACAATCATACTTGTGTTGGTCTCGATGCAATAACTTGTATTGCTTCCTGAGATTTATTCTGCAAATAATGCTTGTTAAAGCATCGCGATCAACACGGGGTCACTCACCCAACGAACCTAAGATGCTCTCAAATCGACAGACAAAATACATGCAAGCAACAAAACTCTACATCGTGATAACTGGAGCGAGGTACGAGCGATCAGAAAGGGCGCTGAAAGGAGACTTCAACATCAAGTACATGCAAGTGATAAATTCAAGTGCACACATTGTGCACTCAATGAGTTCAGTGACATTAGAGTGTGACTCGGAATGAGCACACAATATGAAGTGCTTATGGCATTCAAGTGTGATGCCATATGAGGTAAGGTCATATGTCCTCCTTTTATGAAATTAACATAACAACGGGCAAGCATTGTTAGGCAACACTCGCAAAGAATATGCATATCAAGCAACACACATATGATAGCACATGTATGCGGTGATACCACAAGTACTGATGCTCATTGAGACACCATGTGCAGGCAAATGCCAAAGGCCAAATTTGATTTTTCATCATGCAATTGTATTTAATGGATTACATATGAAATATATATATATTTTTGTGCACACAAACATAGATGCAAGCATAGCAATATTGTGCAAGTAATGAAAACACTAGCGCAAGAAATGCAAGTGAGTGGATTTGGCCACTTGATACATTCGGTTGACTAGGGTGGGCGACCGAGGCTCACAACCAAAAGAGGTCAGTCGGATCGGGATGGCCGACCGTATCGAAATGATCAGTGGATCGGGCCTGAACGGTTGATCTGACCAAAGTGATTGGTTGATGGGGCTTGGGCGGCCAATTGAGCCGAAGTGAGCGGTTGATTGGTTTAGGGCAACTGATCGAGCCGACTTGAGAGGTCGATTGGGCCGAAGTGAGCGGTCGATCGAGCTCGGGCGGGCCGATTGAACCAGAGTGACATGGTGAAATGCTACATGCAAAACATCACAACATAGCTTGCTAGAGAATGCATGTGAACTTGCGCGATAGCAAGCTAGATTCGTCCTAGCGCTCTCTCATAGGATTTTGTATATGTAGCAAAGCTATCTCTGGTTTTGGCAAATGAGGTGAACGATTTTCTTCTCATTTGAACCCTCGAGTTCTTCTCATTTTCTTCTCATTAATCCGTATACATTTTTGCATTGAAAAAAAAATTATAATTCTTTAAAATTTAAAGTTTGATTTTTGAAAATAAAAAATAATTGTTTCAAATTATAAAGTTTTAAAATTAAATTCAAAAGCATATTAATAATCAAAGCCAAGTTTTAAATCCTATTTAACTACATTTATTAAATAATTAAGAAAAAATGTAGATTTAAATTTCTAAATTTTTGCTTAAAAATCAATGCAGATCAACATGTTGTTGGTTAGTTATCCAAATATCTCTAATCACTAGAAATATTGATCATATATGTCATTGGCCTCAAATTTAAATTTTCCTCAAATTTTTCCCTCAAATGTAAATTTCCCATTTCATAAGATATATGAAATATTGAGCTCTTTATTTCATAACTTCAAAGGAACGAGTCATATGAATGAAAGATTATTACGTCCGTCGCCTGAATGCAGCTCGGCGTGCGGGCGACAGACGTAATAATCTCTCCATATCAATGCGTTAAATTTTATAATAAGTTGCGCTCCTAATGCCTCCAACCCCAACCTCCATAACCAACCACTCCTTTCCATGCTCTCCACCCACGATCCTACAATAGACATATACAAACGCACATTGAGCATCATGTATAAATTTACTCTATCAATAATGCATGGACTATGAGCCAACCAAACTCATTCCTTCACCACTGTGGAAAGGGGAAGTCCCATTACAATTTTCTTGAGATAATTTGAAGATTGCTTTAACTACCTTTGGAGCTTCTTTGCAGTTGCAGCTACTTAAGGAGGTCGAGCTACTACAATTAGAACTATGATGTCGGTTTGAGCTTAGATAATGTAAGGGAATGAAAGGAGCAGCTCACCCCTAGTTATTAACATAGCATTGTTGGTGAAGAAAGGAAGAGATGTTGAGTTTCTTTTCTCATGCCCGCTGTAGATCTTGAATGATTTCTATCTAAATGATTGGATGTGTCATTTAAAAAATAATATGCTATATCGAGAGGTAGAAATATTACCTTAAAATACATATAACCATTCAGATGAGGAAAATCTTTAAGAATTATAGGTCTATGTACTCAAAGATTTTTAGCCTGCCTTATGAGTGTAGTATAACATTTATTTTTTTCTGAGGTCTCATATCCTTAAGAGGCTAAGCGATCGTAGTTAATTACATCCTAATAGCTGTAACTTTCGAGAATAATCTCTGTTAAAGTATCGGCTTATATCACGCGGGATTATAAGGTACGTGTCTTGTAGATTCATGTTTCAGGACCTCAAATGATGGATGGGTTTGAAAAATTTTTATTGGAAGTAAAAAGTTGGGACTTACAATCCAATGATTATGTGTCATGGAAAAGCATAGGAAGAGGGTTAGTCACCTCTGAGAAAAAGGCATACGCTAAGAATTAGAATTATGAATTTCTTGATGAAGGGCTGCCTTTTGAATTGAGAGATTAGATTTGATTTTAAAATGTTTTATTTAGGTGATTCACTTGGGCTGAAAATTTGAGTTGGTTGATTTTGATTTAAGTTGATTGATTTGAGTTAAAAACAATTTATTTTGAATAAAATTTGTTGGTTTACATATTATTTGAAGATTGTTAAAATTTATTTGAGGGATGTTAAAGTTGATTAAGAATTTTTATTAAAGTTTATTTGAAATTATCTCAAATTTGTTTAAATTTTGAGTTTTTTTTTGAAGTTTATTTAAATAATTTAAGTTTTGAGTCGAAATTTTGAAGTTTTGAAGTTTTGTGTTTTAAAAAGCTTTTTGAATTTTTAAAGGTTTAAGATTTGAAGTATTAATGTTAAAGTTCTTAAAATTTTAAAAGTTTTTCGAGTTTTAAAGTTACAAGAGCCTAAGAAAGTGCCAAGCAAGAGCACATTCAAGGCCTATTATAGGAGCCCAATCAAAACGAAATGTTTGAATTTATATTTTAATTTTTAGGTTCTAATTTTAGTTTGTAGAATATATGAATCTTCCAACTTGGTGACTTGTATGGGCTGGTCATAAAAAAATAATTTAGGAAAGTGATTGGCACTCTCTCAATTAATGTCCACCTGCCTTTCCCTTAATAATTTTCAACTTTTTTGTCTTTGTCATTATAATCCATATAAATTTATATGTAATGACTTATAGTAGTTTTTGTATAAAATTTTTGAGTGAAACATTCTTTTTCTTTTGTTTGATGCTTTGTGATTTCAAGTGTATCTGTTTTCATTGGTGAGATTAGGTAGTTATCTTTGCTCTATTTTAAAATTTAATTTGTTACTAGCTTAATTCTT
Source organism: Phalaenopsis aphrodite (assembly GCA_003013225.1). Taxonomy (NCBI): domain Eukaryota; kingdom Viridiplantae; phylum Streptophyta; class Magnoliopsida; order Asparagales; family Orchidaceae; genus Phalaenopsis; species Phalaenopsis aphrodite. Next base: position 1,583,689 of record NEWO01000059.1, on the reverse strand, counting down.
GATACTTATTAATAACATCCTCTTAGCATCCTTATAATTCTAAAATGCCATCCCCTTCTCAGCCCAACCTTTAATATCACTCTAATTAAAGATCTACTTAGAAGCCGACCATAGAGCAAGCTTGATAAAACTAAAATCTAGTGGTCTTATCTACCCTTTGACACTATAAAAACTCTTTCAAATTTAATCATTTACTTCAGATCATAACTCTACATCCTAAGACAACTAACTTTAAATTACTTCCCTAAAGAGATATTCAAAATCAGCTCATACTAGCCTAATCGAAACTAATCTTGACAAATTCTCTAGAAAAAACTCCAAATAATATGCGTAGATGTTAAGCTAAAGATTTCAGGCCTTTATCATTCTTTAGTTTCATAAAAAGTTTAGAAATTTTCTGAAGAAATTCAAGACCCTAAATTTAAAATTTAGTGGACAAATTCCCACAATATTATTAGTACAATATCTAGAACAGGTTTTATGTACAAATTGATGAAGAATTGAAGTAGAAAGATCAACATAGTCAGCAAATCAAGCTAGTTAGGGTAGGGGTTGTAGTCAGTTGAGAGAAAAAAAGGTGTGCCCGAGCAAGGAGAAAATATTCGGCCTGGATACCGCACGTTCAAACGGAAAACCATTGGCCGCCACGTTGTCATACACGTGTGAACGTCCGGACATAATATTTTTTCTCGAGACAGGTAGAATTGAGAGTTTTAGTTCTTTATTTCAATGCAAAACAAAAGTTACTTGAAAATTTTCTCACTCAATTTCAACTGGCAATTTAGTAGGAGTCTATACTTGAGCAATTAACCGTTTTTTCAAACAGTAGCGTGGATTCTATAGCCTATACTTGAGCCTCATTTTGCTCCTTTGTCTCCTCTTCCTCACAAGTTAAAAGATGTTGCAATGATATATGTATACTAAATCATCTCAACATGCAAGTAACTGTACCTATACTTGAGCTTCATTTTGCTCCTTTGTCTCCTCTTCCTCACAAGTCAAAAGATGTTGCAATGATATATATACTAAATCATCTCAACATGCAAGTAACTGTACATGTCAGAGTACATTGCCAAACCAAGAAATTATAAAAAAACATCTACACAAATCAGAAGTTTAATGAAGCTAAAACTCCCCATTTGTAAGTCATTCTTCACACACCCAACTGCTGCTTGATGTTCATTTCATCAAATATCCAAAAACACTGATCAATACTTTTCATTGAACATGTAAGTAACTTGTCTTTGTAACATCAATTCCAACCTTCAACGTTTGAACGTACTCGACCACCATTCAACGGCAAGCGAGCCCGGCTCTGAAATCTCTCCGGCGTCGCTCCGACGGACTCCAGTTGCTGCCGACGGAGCTGTTCATGAAACCACCTTATGAAATCCTCTGCCTCCTTATCAACCTTTCCTTCCTCCACCTCCTCCTCATTCCCCACAAAGGGCGAATCAGTCACCCTCAACTGCCGCACCCACGCCGGACTCCTCCCCAACCACCACATAGCTGCCGGCGAAGGCGACGGAGAAGGAGTTAGCGTCGTCGACGATGTGACCGACTCCATATCTGAAACCTCTGTGCTCAATACTTCGAACGCCTTCGCCATCATAGCTTCATCGAAGCTGTCGAACTCTACCTTCCGGCGGCCGCGTTTGTTTCTCCTTGCAGAGGAGTAGAAAGGGGTGTTGTTGCAGCTGAACTCTAAGGCGGCGCCGCCGTGATGGTGGAAAGACATGAATTTGCTGAGTAGTTTTCCGGCGAGTTTTCCGCGCTTGAGGAGGAGATGGAGGTCCATCATCAGCTTTCTCTTTGACATGCTGTTGCGAAGCATGTAATATAGTAGTCGGAAAATGTGGCATAGCCGCTTGGTTATTGTGGGGGAGGGGGTGGATTCCATTTGTTTTTTTATGGACTTTTCTACAGATATTTTCTGTTCTTTACTCTCTTGTTTGGTTAATGAACGACAGATTTAGAGGTTTCTGGCCATGTTGGGGTGTTTGCTTTGGTTGGGGGCGAGTGGAAGGGGGGAGTGTGGACGCCTATTTAAAGCAGTCATAAAAATGATCATACAAATGATAGCCCTCTATCAAGTTCATTTATCTTTTATCAACGTCCACTGCCGTATACTTTTGCATTAAAGTATATCTGCATCAACATTGAGTGATGCAGGCAAATGATAAAGTCAGCAATTATGTAGTATGGTGAGATCCTGCTTTGGTGCAAAGTTAGCTGCATTTGTGTGAATCTGGAGCTGTTTGCAGCTCCACCACACAATTAAAGGAAAGATTTCACCAGATGCAATATAAAAAGTTGCTAGTCCATCAGTTTGTTTACAAGTGGAAAAAATTTGGAGAGCAGAGAGTTGCTAGTGGACTAACTACAGTAAATAAAAGTTATCATAAAATGTTAACTAATATAAAGTGTGTTCTGATGTTTCTGGACACCAAAATTAACGGCTACTTTAGCATAGAATAATGGCATTAAACCCAATTGTGCTCGTTTCTGTCATTGCATTATGATTGTAAGTATCCTGAGTGCTTCATCCGCTTCAGCGTACCTTCATGGCCAAGGAAATGCGGTGGCCAACTTTATAGTAGTTCGCTATCCTATACTCAATTTGAAGTTTTCTTCTTTACTGAGCCATTTATTTTTCAACAACGAAGTAGTGCTGCAGAGTTTTCTTTGTTCTTTTTTGTGTAAGTTATGAGATTAAAATATCCCTTTGTTGTTTATGGAGCTAATTACATGCGGTAGACCGTATGTCCGAACGACAGTTTGGATACGGCCACGCCGTCGTGCATCGCATGATGGCCCATCTGGACTATCATCCGGACGTGTAGTCGTCACATGTAATATTTAGTTGAAATATCTATAATTTCTAGTGGATAGGGACAATAAAGGAAGGTCTATTTCCTTTATAATAAAATATGGCTGTCCTAATTGTAACGAAGAAAATCACCTCCAAGAGGATATATGTACATATAATCTTTTACTTTAGCCAAGCTCATGCTAGGTAAAGTGAGAAGGAAAATAGGAAAAAAGCAATAATGCTTGTCGAGATCACCACTATACTTGTCGAAATATAAGGGTGGACCCTAGGAAAGTGCAATGACCGGTGACGGATTATCTGTCCGTTGTTTCGCTTGCCTAGCTCAAATCTAAGTAGCAGCGAAGAGTGAGGGAGTTTGACTGAATTGGAAGACCGAAATCTACCGTGCTTTTAATGTAACTTAAGAGGTGCTTGAGCTAGTGAAATTGGATGCATAATGGTTATTGGAGGTGTTGTGAGAGCAAGTTGGCAGCAAAATTGATCTTTGGCCTCGTGATGGTGAGGTATTATAGAGAGCTGATGAAGAGTTTATAGAGAGATGGGTTGGCGAATGGTGGTTGAAGCTCTGGATTGAGTGAATTCTGAGATGCCTTTGGATTGGGCATTGGTTCGCATACTTCCATTCCTGCCTTGATGAGAATTTCAAAAGAATAGTGAGTTTGGTTTATGAACAAACCTGTTTCGCTAGGTAATATGTTCATGCTGAGGAATGCAGATAGCGATCCCAGGATCTTCATCGAGAATTTCTTTTTAAGATCAACAGTCAGATTGAATGTCGTTGGTGATGTTAAAAAAAAATGACCAAAATATCATCCACATAGAGGAGAAGATAAATTTGAGTGAAGTTTGGTGGTATAGGAAAAGAGAGCACTAGGCTCTTATGGAAGCCTTTAATTTTTAAGAAAACCTTCAATTGGGTGTCCAAAATGAGCCCCCAACACTAGTGTGGGTGCTTATGCGCCCAAGCATGAAGGATTGATGTTTTAGTGCAATAAATAGGGAAGGGGGCACTGAAGTGCCAGTTAGCGCATATGCACCAAGATAACTGGGGATCGCTACAAATAGAAGCAAGTAACTAGTCTCTGTCGCATATGCGTCCGGTAAACAAAATTGCGTGGGATACTTCATTTCAGTCCCCGGGGCCCCATTTTTCAGGATTTCCTCGGGATAACTTGGGATTTTCCTGGGGAGAGTAAAAACTACTATCATATTCCCTTTTGGAAGGTAAAAAAAAAACAATGGAATTAGAGAGGGAAAAATGGGGAGGAGAAGAGGGATCAACTTGCATTGGAGCAGGCGAGCTGTGAGGGAGCTGTGGGAAAAAGAAGAGGAAAACTTCATCTTGTTTAAACTTCTTGACCTTCTTCTTCTTTTAAATTTATGAGGGTTCTCTTGAGTTTTTTATCATCTAACCTCTTGAGAAAAGAGTGAGGAAGCCTTCGGAAGGAGCTTCTTGGAGGAAAAAAAAACTTCATCTCCTTTGAAAGGGAGAGCTTCTTCCATCTTCAGACAAGAGGGGAAAGCTAGCTTTGCTAATATGCATGGTAGTAGCAAGGAGCAAACAAAAAGAACGCTTCTCCAACTGTCATGAAGGTGAAAGCACTAAGAACTCTTGCACTTCCAATCTTAGCAAGCCTCTAGAGAAACTAAGATTAGGTTCTTTTTTGTGCTTAGAGGAAACTGATTTGTTAGGGAACCTTTTCATGGATCAAACCCCATCGAATCCTTGAGTGCTTTCCCCTAAATCCTTGGCATCTAAACCTATTATCGAAATCCGAGTTTCCCATAGTTCTGATCGACTTCAACTTTCTATGGGAGGTTGGGACATTTGGGTCTTGTAGAATGAAAAAGCTCTTTGTCCATTTCGTTCTACAAGTCGTGGAGGATTTTTCATTCAAAAAAAAATCTGAAGAAAATCCCCCCTCCTCATTCACCAAAATTGGAGGTAGCCTTGCTATATATCCATAAATCAAAGCCTGAGCATTCTATGCGAGAGCGATAGGAAGAATCTAGCTTGTTATTGACCACGTTCATTTGCATTCTCTTGCATGCTATGTCATGATGTTTTGCATGTAGCATTTAACACATGTCACTCTGGTTCAATAGGCTACCCAGACTTGATCGACTTCTCACTTCTGCTTGATCAACTGCCCTGGCCCAATCGAGCCGATGACCGCTCACTTTGGCTCGATCGGTCACCCCGACTCTATCGACCGCTCACTTCGGCTTGATCGGCTGTCCCAAACCGATCGACCACTCACTTTGGCTCAATCGGTTGCCCCAGCCCGATTGACCACTCCAACCCGATTCGCCGATCATTTCAGTTTGATTGACCATCTTGGCCTGACTAACCCTATTTGGCTGTGAGACCCGGTCGACCATCCTAGTTGACCCAATGAGTCAAGTGGCCAAATCCACTCTCATGTTGCATTTCTTGCACTAATATTTGCATTACTTGCATGACATTTTTATTTGACTTGCATCTATGTTTGTCTGCACAAAAATATATATATTTGATATGTATTTCATTAAATACTATTGCATGATGACATGGTGTCTCAATGAGCTCCAACACTTGCAGTATCACCGCATACATATGCCATCATATGTGGGTGGCTTAATAATTGCATAGTGTTGGTGAGTGGTGCTAACAATGCTAGTCCGCTAGTGTGTGAATTTCTTAATTGGAGGACCTACCGCGTTACCTCTTATGTCTGAATTTCTTAATCGGAGCACTTCATATTATGTACTCATTCTGGGTCACACTATGATGCATTTTGCTCATTAGATTGATAGCAACTTAGAATTGTTATCAGAGTGACCCCGTGTTGATCATGATGCTTTAACGAACATTATTTGCCGTGTAAATCACGACAAGCACTGCCAATTATTACATCAAGATCAACACAATTATGATTGTGCTAAGATTCCAAAGAATCTAACGTATGTCAGCTTGCATGTTACAGACCCGCATTTAATGGTCTTAATTTTAAAAATAATAAAAAATATATTTTCTCTTCTTATGATATTCATCTTATTTTAAAAATTACACAATTAGCGAAATTAGACTATATGTAAAGCCAATTATTTAAAAGTCATCCTATATTTAAAAGTCTTTTGGGTGACGTACTTTATATCCCTTGGATCTTTAGGGCGGGTTGAAATCGTTGACCTCATCAAAGACATATGATAGCTCTTACCCCTCCACCGCACATGCATTTAGATGTTGTGACTAGGACTCTTTTTGTTAGATGGTGTGTTAGGCTAAGATTAGGAAGCTTAGAGTAGTCTTTTTGATTTTATGGCTATTGTTCTCTGTCAATTTGGTTGCATTAACCAAAAAACTTTTTGCTTGCTGCCTTTATTTAGTTAATGGGTGTGGACTTGTGCGCTAGTATATTTGGGGCAGCTTTTTTGTGCAGGGAGCCATGCCTAAAAATAAATATAAAAAACAGGAGCAAATAATGATTTAATTGCTAACACTTTTTTGCATGCGCTACTTAACTCTCCTCCCGCCAAACATGACTCATATGTGTTGCATGATATAACATATGCTAACCTCTTATGTAAGTTGAGTTTTTTTTTTTTTTGGATTTTCTAATGTATCTTTAGAGTCCTAAGGATCAAGGTTGTATCAGAAATAAGTTATGGGGAGAGGTTCAAAGGTGCATGACACAGTGAACCACGTGACGGCGACCATGAGCAGCTGCTTATGTCCCTTAACTTAATTTTGAATTTCATATTCATGTATATAATTAGGATCAGACATGTATATGCAGAGCCCAACTGCATTTTTCTATTTTCTGGCATTTGTTGTCTACATAGCGACATCCGTCCTTTTATTCTTTTATTTGACTTGATTTATAATTGTGCAACATGCTTACCTTTACTCTTTTTTGGCTGGTGGTTTGTTTGGGCTCTTACGAAAAATGTAACCTAGGTTCATTAAGAACCCTAAAATATAAATTTTCTATAAAAAATCTTAATAATAAAAGAATCATGATAAATCAAAATTTTGGATTAAAATATTTCGACTATTTAAATCCTCTGCACTTTATTTTTCTGCAAGATCTTCGGACCAATTTTTAAATGGGTTGTATAGCATGAATATATCTCAAATCATCCCTAATAGGACGTCCACATTTAGAAGTGATAGATAACTGCATCATATTGCATGTCTCGAGGAGGAGCCCCTGTGCTCCTTCAATGGACTAAGTCAAGCATATGCTTTCTACAAAGGAGGTTGTCTAGCATGACTATGGTGTTAGAGGCATCTTTGACCTAGGTAGGGAATAAGTTCTTTATGGGGTGGTTCCAGCTATGTAGCTAGAACCCTCTTCTCTTTTCTTCTCCAGCGACATCTCTCATTTAATTGAAGGGTATAAGTCCCACCACCTACAAAATCTACCTCATAGGAACGAGAGTTTCCTTATTTTGACCTTAGGAATACCAAGGTCTCCTTAATTTCAAAATATCATCCACTAGTGTTAGGGGAATTACTTGAGCTAAAAATTTAAGTTGGTTGATTTTGATTCAAGTTAATTGATTTGAGTTAAAGACAGTTTATGTTGAGTAAACTTTATTGGTTTACATATTATTTGAAGATTGCTAAAATTTTTTTGGGGGTTGTTGAGGTTATTAAAGTTTATTTGAAATTATCTCAAGTTTGTTTAAATTTTGAGGTTTTGTTGAAGTTTTTTTAAATAATTGAAGTTTTGAGTTGAAATTTCGAAGTATTTAAAGTTTGAGTTTTAAAAAAGGTTTTGAAATTTTAAAGCTTCAAGATTGACGTATTATTGTTAAAGTTTTTGAATTTTTTAAATTTTTTTGAGTTTTAAATGTTACGAGAGCCTAAGAAAGTGCCCACGCAAGAGCACGTTCAAGACCCATCGTAGGATCCCAATCAAAACGAAATGTTTGAATTTATATTTTAATTTTTAGGTTCTAATTTTAGTTTGTAGAATATATGAATATTCAAACTTGGTGACTTGTGTGGTCTGGTCATAATAAAAATAATTTAGAAAAGTGATTGACACTTTCTCAACTAATGTCCACCTACCTTTCCCTTCATAATTTTCTACCTTTTTTCATCTTCATCATTATAATCCATATAATTAAGCGTTACATGTAATGTCTTATAGTAGTTTTTGTATAAAATTTTTGAGTGAAACATTCATTTTCTTCTGTTTGATGCTTCGTGGTTTCAAGCATATATGTTTTCACTGGTGAGATTAGGTAGTTATCTTTGCTCTATTTTTAAATTTATTTTGTCACTAGCTTAAGTCATGATACTTACTAATAACATTCTCTCACCATCTCTATAATCTAATTTCAGCTAAGTTTAGAAAATTTCTTCAGAAGAACCCTAAATTTATAAATCTAGTGGACTGATTCCCTTAATATTATCAGTACAGTATCTAGAACAGGTTTTATGTAAGAATTCATGCAGAAATGAAGTAGAAAGATCACCATAGTCAGCATATCAAGCTAGTTAGGGTAGGGGCTTGATGTTCATGACATCTAATATTCAAAGACACTGATCAATACTTTTCATTGTAACATGGAAGTAACTTGTCTTTCTAACATCAACTCCAAACACCAACGTTTGAACGCGCTCGACCACCGTTCGCCGGCAAGCGAGATCGGCTCTGAAGTAACTCCGGAGTCGCTCCGGCGGACTCCACTTGCTGCCGACGGAGCTGTTCATGAAACCACCTGATGAAGTCCTCAGCCTCCTCATCAACCTTTCCTTCCTCCACCACCTCCTCACTCCCCACAAAAGGCGAATCAGTCACCCTCAACTGCCGCACCCACGCCGGACTCCTCCCCATCCACCACATAGCGGGTGACGGCGACGGCGACAGCGATATGACGGACTCTCTGTCGGAAACCTCTGTACTCAATACTTCGAACGCCTTCGCCATCATAACTTCATCGAAGCCGTCGAACTCGACCTTCCGGCGGCGGCGTTTGTTTCTCCTTGCAGTGGCGTAGAAAGGGGTGTTGTTGCAGCTGAATTCCAAGGCGGCAGCGCCGCCGTGGTGGTGGAAAGAGATGAACTTGCTGAGGGCTTTTCCGGCGAGTTTTCCGCGCTGGAGGAGGAGATGAAGGTCCATCATCAGCTTTCTCTTTGAGATGCTGTTGCGAAGCATGTAATATAGTAGTCGGACAATGTGGCACAGCCGCTTGGTTATTGTGTGGGAGGGGGTGGACACCATTTGTTATTTTCTGGGCTTTTCTGCAGCTTTTGTCTGCTTTTTAGTCTGTAGTTTGGTTGATGAAGGAGAGATTTAGAGGGCTGTCGCCATGTTTGGGTGCTTGCTTTGGTTGGGGGCGAGTGGAAGGGGGGAGTGTGGACGGCTATTTAAAGCGGATGGGGAAGGCTGATGACATGAGGGAGATGATGCAATTATTGATTTTGAGACTACAGTTGTCCACAGCATGAGGAAGAAAATGTAGTCTCACATTTTTGTTCGGATTGGAGTCGAGTCAAAATAAACGTGTTAAGAGTTGGGAGTTGAAATTTTGTATTGAATATTTTTTTTTGTGCCAATTTTGAGTCGTATATGGATCGACTCGAACTGACTTGAGATATGCTCGCACATATCGTGATCTGTTGGTAGAGCAGCCTCTCTGAAAGTCGTAGGTCCTCTCATGTCACTGGTTCGAATCCCCATGTATATAGGGTGTGGTACTCGAATATTTAACACACCTAGGTTGGGGTGTAAACATACCAAACATGAATGAATAAAACTTTTGTTCGTATTCGGTTCGTTTGAAATTTAGTTTGTTTGAAATAAGCTCGTGTTCGAAATTGCTCGAGAAGTCACTGTTCGTGTTCGTTTCTTAATGAACGAGCCGAAAACGAGTTGTTCGCGACCGATGAGCCATTTTGACATCCCTAATATTAATATGTATAAATAATATATTATATTAATTATATAAGTTATATTATATAAATATATAATATCTATATTAGTATATTACTAATATAGTATATTAATATATTATTATTATTAATTCATTATATATTATAATTTATAAAATTTAATTTTTTAAAATATCATAAATTTTTTGTATATAATTATTTTAAATTATTTGATATTTCGAACAATAGCGATTCAAACACGAACGAACACATCACTGTTCGTTTTTGGTTCATTTAGTTAACCGAACAAAAAAAAAGTTCACGTTCGTCTCGTTTACTTATCAAACGAATCGAACACGAACTCATTGACGAAACAAACACGAACTGTTCACGAACAAAGAGCTTTTTTGACACTCCTACACCTGGATTGGGCCTCCTATAATAGCCTTCCTTTTACATATGTAGTGTTAAGTAAAAATGAATATAAAGAGTCAAGAGTCAACTTTGAGTTGGAACATATACAAATAATTTAATTTGGGTCAGTTAGTTTCAATTTTGAGCCAAATCGAACCGATTCTGAGCTGAATTAGATCCAAATAACTCAATTTGAGCCAGCTCATTTTGAATTCGAGCCGGATCGTGCTTGATTCAATCTCAATCTTGCTCGGCTCGAAATCGAATATAACGAGCTCGACTTGAAATGGGAGGTTTGGATTTCTTATCTAATTTTTAGCTAACCTAAAATTAATGTACTAATGTGCACAACTCATACACAAATCATAGAATTAGTTGAGCTTCGCATAGAAATTCCAGTTGGCCCATATCAACTTAGGTCGGATTTTCCACACCTAAATTAACAGTAAGCTCTTTTTCTTCATTAAGATTAGCATTATGGTGTGATTAGCTTATCTTAATAGTGTAATTTATTTTGGGGGTTAGGAATTAAATTCAATTCTTCAAAACACTTTTTTAAAATAATTTTAATTAATTTAAATCATGGGAATAATAACAAATTTAAAAAAGGGAGTTAGTGAGTTAAGCCGGCTCGATTTCGGCTCGATAAGCGCCTGGCACGAGCTAGCCCCAACTCGACTTTAAAAAAAATATTAATATAAAATCTACTCAAAATATATTAAATTTGAAATCTTTTTTTTTTTAATATTAAAAATATTTAATATTTTGTATCTTTAATCAAGTGATTTCTTATTATTTCTCTGCTCATTATACTTATGATTTTATTATAATAATATACTAAGTTAATATTAGTTTTTCTCTTTTATGATAAATAAGCCGGCTCGTGTGTCAACTCAAACGACTTGAGTTCGTACTCATAATTCGTAAAATTAATCAAGTTAAAACTCATGCCGAGAGTGGGTCGAGCTTGACTCGACTCGTTTACACCCCTAGACTTGCGTTAAATCAACATTACTATTAACATTTTCATGGTAGAGTTATGTCTATAATTTAAAATATTATAATATTGCTTTCAAATAATAGACTAAAAATCACGTTGTTAGAAGCAAATTTTTTAATTAAATTAATATTAATATTTTATCATGTCATTAAATGGCATTTGTTTTTTAAAAAAAGAGTATGATTATAATATAGAAAATAGGTAAATGTTGTTTAATTTAATCATAATTTAAAAGATGCAAATCAAATTTCATAATATTGTCCTCCAATGGCTGAAGTAATAAATAATGGAAAAGGAACGTAGAGTGATAAAGATGGTCGAAAGAAAGATAGGAGTTGGTATTTTTCAACATTTATCAATTGGTGATGACAATTTGGAGACAACTGATCTGTTTGGTGCGGCGGTGCAGTGGCAGTGTGGTACAGTTTTGTTTGTTTGAGTAAACTACATTTTGACTATTTTTTTAAAAAAACTGCTACTGAAATCTGCGTTCTCCCACCTGTCCTGGCTAGGTGTGGTGGCGGCTTTCTAGCTGCGGTCTGATTTATTCAAAAAATTAAAAAAAAATATAATAGATACCATAATTTTTGGGGCATCAAATTATTTTTCAGCAATTTCACAACTGTTTTTTAATAAGTTGTGACTGCCCCCAAATATTCCCTACAACCTACAACGGGATGACAATATTAACACAATAATCATTAGTTAATGCCTATCAAGTGATACTTTGATGATGGATGCTAGGTGATGACATATGGTGAATGATGGCAATGAAAGTCAAAGAGATGAGATGATTGCCATTGTTTTACTCGCCATCAACAACAATTATTGGACAAGGCTATAAAAGTTTATACTAGTCTTTGCTCTCTTAAACTTTGGTTTCTCATAATGTGTTTAATAAGAGTCTATTCATAGCTTTATGTAGTAACAATTGAAAGTTTTTAACAAAATTATCATGAACTCTATTGATTATCAAATAGTGATTCCCTCGATCATAACTGTTCTTTTAGATCTTCAATTGACAATGGAATTAGACATGATTGATCTTTGAACTATTGTATTTTTGTCATAAGTATACTCTTATTGACTAGATGCATGCAATATTTAGAGAGCATTTGGTTAATCAAAAGGTAAACTAAGATTATATTTTAAACATTTGATTTGGACATATTTAGACTTAAGTTAGAATTTTTTTGGTTGCTCAACTTGTATTTATTGGAATCATTATTTAGATTATCTTAACTTTAAATTCAAAAGATGCTATTTCAATTTTTGAATCAAGATTTGTGTTTGGTTAGATATGAGGACTTATGTCATGGAGAAGGGAACAAGCTACCCCAAACCCTAAAACTTTAGGGTCCGTTTGGGGCAGCTTATAAGTGCGGGCGTCGTTTTCAAAACGCCGCCATACCGTTTGGTTCGCGCTTTTCGCCAGCTTATCCGAAATTGCGTTTGGGTTTTTACACTAAATGCAGACCGCGGGCCGACCCCTGCGGGCCGCGTTTCAGGATAAGCAGCTTATCCTGAAACACACAAGCTGCCCCAAACGGACCTTTAAATTAGGCACTTTCATTTTGAGTATGAAGTTGGAACCTATTATAACAAAATATAGCTAAACTAAAGAAATTCCCATGCACTAATAGATGAATCAAACTCTACTCTTTTAAATTGAAAACCTTACATGGAAAGCATAGTCAGTTAACCAACATGTTGGACTTAAACTCCATGAGTACATGGAAATGTGATAGACTAAGCTTGTTGTTTAAATTTTGAAAGAAGCAGTTGGAATTCCCAATGGACCCTATAGATCAAGTGATTTGAAGATTTTGGTATGCAATGATTTAGCTTATGTAATATTTAATAGCCTAATTATTGTTATTTAATCAAACTTTGATTTGATTCAAGCTTAGGCGTGCGTGCACACACACACACATGTATATTGATTTTGCAAAGTGCTACGAGGCAATAATTCTATTTTTCTTGTCAACTTTCCCATGAATGACAGCCATCATCATTAGTAATAGTCCATTATGTATAATGGGTGAAGTGCTGAAAAATAATTGATAAATCAATATGAAATTACATATGGATGTTCTATTCAATTTTATTAGTTGTTCTTCCTATGGGAATTTAATTTAATTTAGATAAATATTTTTTATTTATATTTTATGTTGATTGCATAGGGTAAAAAAAATATTTTTATTCAAGGAGCCTAATTTATAAAACCAAGATTTGTTCATGCTAAAGCATGGAAAACAATTTAGGAAAAAATAAGGGTTCTAATGCATAAGTAATATAAATACATCAATAAACACATAAAAATATAATAAAATGATAAAAAATTTGATGTTGTGACAAAGTGTCCTAATACATCTTAGATGAAAAGTAAAATGATTGATCAAGCTCTACCCTTTTATAGCTCTGTTATTGAATTATAAGTTTTCAAGGCCATTTAGATATGACACTTAGTCCATGAGATTATTATATTTTGGTGCAAATTGCTGGTCGTAGGCACTTAGGTGACTGGTTCTAGCATCTCAGCACCAAAATGAGCGTCATGTCACCAACTCCAGCCAAATCATGTCATTTTATCCCTAACTTACTTGAAGTGATTCAACTTAGTTGTACACATTTTCTATCAGATTTGGCACAATATATGCACAATAGCGTACAACAATGAGTTTTCAATATTTCATTAATTTTAGATATGTTGTTAATGCAATGTTAATTTGTAAATATCAATGTTTCAGAGGGTCTGTATGTAATTATCCCTAATTAAAAAATATTTAATATACCCCCCCCCCACATTCATATAATTTGTCTAAGCAAATCTAGAAAAAATCTTAAATTTATTAAATTTACAACTGTCAACTATTCCCAAAGCAATTATGCAAGGTCGGAAATTTTGACTGAAGAAAATATTTCTCGTAGAGATCCTCGATCTATATGTCTTGTATTCTTCTGATAGAGACATTATTCTTATGTCATTTTTTCACAACTTCATGGTTGTTCGTTTCTTATAAAATACTTTTTGCTCGAGCTTAGCTTGTGATAATGTTTTTATCAGTCAGCTCAACCATAGGGCGGGTTAATCTTGTTAGGCTAATAAACGGTACGAAGAGCTTTGCCAACTTGACTATGGGATGAGTCGAGCATTCTGACAAGTTGTCGAGTCTCCTTAGTCTAATCGTATGTCGGTGCGCAGATTATCATAGGCAAGCTATTAGGTATAACTCGATGGTTGATCTGATCGATCGATCAAACTGATTGGGCCAAACTATCTAGCCTACTCAGTGAGTACTCTCTCTTCATATCTCATACCTGCTCTAAATCAGATTTATGAATTTTCAGTCATATGGCACATAACACGAAAAACAAAAAACATCTAGAAAGAAAATGAATGAAAAATAAAATATAACAAAAATATGACACTTATTAAGAATACAAAAATATAAGAAACTTGATTAAAAATGTATTTCATGATCATATATATATATATATATATATATATATATATATATATATATATATATATATATATATATATATATATATATATATATTTCTAAAGCTGTCAAGGGCTTCCAAATAATCATCAACTTGCCTCCAGTAGCTATCATGGTCCAAATAATGTCCCTCAATGATATGACCAATAATTTTTAGCCTATGTTGACGTGAGCTGGCTTACACAAATTCAGACTGATTGATTCACACATTGCCTTGATTTAATATTCACAACCTAAGAAATAAATCACCAGAAAGAAGTGAGAGAAAAGAGATAAAGATGGAGAGATGAATGAACAGTAAAATGATCACTCTATTTTTAGAAAAATTGTTCATTATAATGATATTATATTTATGTTTCTGCTTTAATGTGGGTTGTGTATGATATTCTAGAAATTTTGCATCTACAAGCCTATTGCTCGGTTGCTCTCTGGTTCGATCAACTAAGTTTGTTTGACCTCAACTTGTAAGGCTGGTCCGACCAATTAGGCTGAGTCGACGCTATTGGTCGAGTGTTTTGTTTTACTCCGGGTTGGCATCATTGATTCAATCGGCTAGGCTTTGCTGATTTGTTGATCTAGTTTGATTGTTGACCCTTGATCCTTGGATGAGAGACTCCTATCAGCGAAACAAGACTATAAAACAGATTTTGAATTACCGTAATCTGACAGATAGCTCATTCCTCAATAATGAGAGACTATATGATTACTATAACATTCTACCGTGGTGTTAATTCATTGTTTCTGCTGAGGAGTCTCAAGACGTCTGTGGGACGATTGGTGATATTAAAGAAATTGATCTTTCCTCTGATCGGATCTTTTGGAAGATAGGTTGATGCCTTCGTTTGACTTTCTTATAGAAGTTAGCTCAGATGCTTATCTAGCTTGTTTTAGTCTGATTGGTTCATATTCAAATTAATTGATTGCCCTTTTGTCCTTATCCTAACTCGACTGGCCTTTGGCTTTGGCTTAGATGATTACATCCTTTTGTCATAATTTCTTCCTTTTGGGCAGTTAAATCTCCTCGGGATCTGTACCGTCATATTTTTGATGAACAAGTACACATTATGCTTATGTAATTATTAGCATTTATTATTATTATTATTATTATTATTATTATAATTTTTATGATTAAGAAGCATCACTAGGTTGTTAGTTAGATTGTGATTGTTGGTCACAATTTAATCTAGTATATTTTGTTAAATAAGATGAAGGATTTTACATGAAAGATAAAATTGAATGGTGTGATTGTGAAGCATCCAAACTTTTTGCTATGTAAAAATAGGTTTTTTTTTTTTAAATTTAATAATAAATATTTAATTAATCATATTTTTAGTCCCATGAGATGAGCAAAATCGAACCCTAGTTTAATTCAAACAAATTAGTTTGAATCAAGTCTAACACAATTATGTTATTCATGAGCCATTTCAAAAAATGAGTAGAACATGAACAATAAATAAATAAATGAGTCAAACACAAACAAGCATTGGGCTCGCTCAAGCTCAGCTTGCTTACACCCCAGCATATAAGTAGATAACTTAATGTAGACCAAAAATCTGCCTTCATGGGCCAACACCCACGTCTGGCAGGCCATATGGGCCTGATTAGTCAAATTATCGTAAGACACAAGTGTCATCGGATTGACTTGCTATGGTGACATGTGAACCTTACTTACCAATATGTCAAATGTCTTACACTAGTTGCTAAGTTGCCTGTCAAACCGACTTTGTTGAACTAGCTCACCAATATGGCATATTCCTTCTAACAAACTCACAAATCAGACTCATTAGTCTAGTTCGCCTCCTCTCTAATCCTTGAAACTATCAAAACTCAAAAGTGAAGACCGATCGATTTCAAGGATGGAAAATTGCCACATCTTCATTTATGTGTCGTTTGACATACATATCACCGCGTTTTCACTAAGAAATCATCACAACTTATATTTTACTATATTCTTGAGCATGTACAAAAGGGAGGAATAAGGAAACAGAGAGAGGATCTCTTTTATCATTAGATTATCTTATTCGCTCTGTTCTCAGAGGAGAATCAGAAAATAGAACACATAATTCAACATTGTAGAACACATCCATCTTCTTCCTCCACCTTCCTCACACAGAACCCTCTCAGTGTATATGAACTCACAAACAACACAAGACCCGACATCCTAAAAAAATTCAACACTTAGAATTAGTAACTTCTTAAAAGAAAAAAAAAGACAAATAAAGCCAACAACAACAACAACAAGCTTTATCCCACAAATAATTCCTATTTTTAAATTTTAAATATGTCTATTCATTATCTAACTATTAATTAAAATATAAATATAATGTTAAAAATTAGTTTGTTTTTATTTTATTTTATTTTATGAATACTGATATATTATATTTCATTAGATTTTATTATTATTATTTATCATTTCATTGTTTCGTTTTTATTAGAAATGTAATATTATTTAATAATTATTATACAGTTTAAATATTAATTACATTTATATGATATGAAGTCCACTTGTAATAAATAATTCAAGCTAGCCTTAAGCAGCTAGTCCTATTTGAAGTTGTTCGTGATGATGAAGTGAAGAAGGCAGAAGGAATTACTATGGAGGAAACTTCCTCTCTTGAGGAGCTTAAACATTGAGCTTTGAAGGAAGGATTGGAGTGGATTTAAGAAAAGGCTATCTAGAGGAAGAAAATGAAGATTGTAGAAATAGAGGATTTGGTGGAGAGAAGCAGAGAACTGATATATGATTTTTGGTACTATTTATCGCTCGAGTTATATTGATTTCAGTGTATATATGAATTTGGTAGAATATTCATGTTGGTAAGTGTACTAAGCTGATGGAATGTTTGAGGTGAGATGATTTGTTATAGATCCTCGGGTGGAGAGTAATGCAATTGAAGGAGCAGATAAAGGAGAATTTTAGAACCCATGTGCTTACTGCTAAAGAGAACGATATAGCAGTAGTGGGGGTTCTTCAATCTAAATGTTCCCATAAAGCATAATATTTATATCTTTAAGAAAAGGGGGGGAAGTGCCCTTTACATCAAAGTGGATTAGTTCAAAGATTTTGCAGATTTTCATGCTATGGGATAAGGGTAACTTGTGACTCTTTGTAGAGTGAGATAAAATGTGAAAAAAAAAACCAATATAGGAATATATAGATTTGGATCTATTTTGGGGAAGCATTTAAAATAGTTTCATGGGTATGTCCAAGAAATTGATTTCATGTGTTGGGGGAATTGATGGATTTGATGTAGTGATTAGATTTAAGATGGGGGCTGGAGTATAGCCCTTCATGAGTGTGGAATTAAAGAAGAATTCACTTGGTTTCCTAATCCTTTATGTGAAAACTATAATCATTAAATATAATGAAGCAGTCATTATCTCCGGCTAGTTGATGAACAAAGATGAGACCAAGAGAATGGTTTGGGAGATGAAGAAGAGGTAAGATTTCAACCTTATAGGTTGCATTAAGAAGTAGACCTTGCATTTTTGGATTATCAGTGATGTTTCTCTATTTCCTACAATGACCTACTCATCACTAGAGTAGTTGGTGAAGTGTTGAAGGCTTTTTAGATGTCGTGCAAGATACAATGCAACACCAAAGTAAAAAAATCTAGTCTCTGGTGGGAGGTTATTTGGTTGATAGTAGAGAAGGAGGTTCATATTAGTTTGTATTGGAGATTAGAATTATTTTTTCTATCTTATAGCAAAGTGATCCCATCTTGTGGCATATTTGACGAATTATCAAAGGAGGTCCTTTAGTAAAGATAGAAACTAGAAGCATTGGTTTTAAAAGGGTTGATATGGAGCATCATTGAGTGTGAAAGTAATCTCAAAAATTTCCATTACATAAATGGCACAAATAATGTTAGAGTGCTCTTTGGCAGACTTTGTGAAAACATTGTCTCCTTAAAAGCATATGAAATAATAAAAGTTTTCAAGATTAGTATGTATTAGTCTTGTACCAATGACTACCTTAAAGTCATGATAGGATGATGGGAGGTAATTGAGGATATAACGAATAATATATTTATTGTTGAGATGATTAATGAATGTTATGATGATAGAGAGGTATTGTGCTACGGTTTGATTTTCTAAAGAGGTGTGCTGAAGCTCAATCTTTAATCCTATAACTGATGGTCAATTCAAAGGCTAAACTTAACGCTTAAGAGATTTTTAGATAGCTGAAGTGTTGTCCAAGGAAAGAGCGTATGAAACTATGGGGTTTTAGATGGTGGATAGGAAAGTAGCTACTAGGTTTTGATAGTGAGGTGCTATAGAGTGTATTCTGAGTTGTGAAATTGTTGATCTCACTTTTTTTCATCCATCATTTCGACCTCTAATCACTCTTATATAGCTTTAGATTTCTTTTATAATAGCCCAACTTAACATAGTGGGCCCAGACCTGGTTGCGGTGGTCCTTGGGTGAACTTGATGTTGAGTTGATCATAACTAAGTATTAAAAGTTGAGTACTCCTATAGTTTCTTAATGTATATTTTCGTGAGACATTGAGCCTAGAGACTTGAATTCATATCATAAAAGCTCTTTTGTTGCTTCACATTTTAGAATGGGTTGATTATACTTACCAAATAAAGTTGCACTTATCTCTTTAGCTCACTTCTTTAGATTTGAAAGAAATAGATTATTCCTTGAATAACAACTATTTTTCATTATCTATGGTGATAACGAGCTTCAAACCATGGTAAAAGATCAAATCTGATCAGATGAAATTCTGGATGACCCAGTTGTAATACGAGCCAACACTTTTGCCTTAACCCATGTGGAGAAGTAAGTCACTGTGATGAGCAAGAATTTCCATTATCTGCGTGACAGAGGAAATATCCAATGACGCCAAGTCCATAGACTAAGAATGACCATAAGATGACAATTGGTTGCAGTTTGTGGGATATTTGGTACTGCATCAGTGCAAATTCATGGCATTGATCGAATCATCATGTGAAATATTCAACATTCTTATATAAGGTCGGCCATAAATAGTCTTGTCATTTTATCCTGTAAGATAATATTTTTTCTTTAGAATGGCTTCCACATTCATGAAAATGCATTTCTTTTAGTGTTTCTTCTCTTTCATTTTCCTTGACACAACTTAGGTGTAGTGACCTGGTTGACCTTTAAAAAAATTTCCTCAATCAACAAATATTAGTCAACTTTGATCATAAAGTGCTTCAAGTCGGTTACTTCCTCAATAACATTTTCAGTCTTAAGAAGAGAGATGTACAAGACTACCTAGCTCTTTATTTCCTCAATTTCTATCTCCATTATTTGGGCTTCTTCAATGGTCAGTCAGGTTATTCTCTAAGGTGTTCCCTCCCTTAAGTAGATGCACTTAGATAAGAGGCCAATCACTTGATTATCTTATCAGGAGATGTGCTCGATTTTGAGTTCTTTGAATTTCTCTATCATTTCCTTGACCTTGTCTCTCATCTTTAAATTAAAAATATTTATTTACTTGATTGACCACTAAGTAAAAATGAGATTTTATCAGATGTTGTGTAACTATCTAATACACTAACGATACCCTGAATATCAAATGTTCATACTCTGTTTGATTACTTGTGACTTCAAATCCCACTTCTATTAAGTGGTGCAAATGATCCCTAGTCAAATTTTTAGAGCATGGTTGATCCCTACTTTGATGTGACTAGATGCTCCATCGATATGCAGTACTTAAGTATGGTTATCGGTCGCCATTTCATTGTTGGACTCGCTCAACTCAAAAAAGTAGGCCAGAGTCAGTTATGGCTTAAGCCTTGATAGTGATTCGGAGCACATAGAAGAGATCAAACTCATTAACTTCTACCGCCCTTTTGAGAAGCTGATTGGAGTGTTCCGACCTGATAGGGACAAACTTGAGTTGATGGTTAATGATGATTCTCATCGGATGAGTTTGGAATTACGGGTGGAGCTTGCAAACAAATTAACAAAAGAGAAGGTTAGTTTTTCATATTTAGATACTTGATCTCAGCTTCTCAGAGAAGACTCGTTTGACAGTGTAGATCAACAACTACTTCCTTTTCTCTTCTCATACAAAAACTGAGCTAATGGCTTTAGGTTCTACTCCTAAATAGAGGGAAAGCTTTTCATTCGGCTTTGGGCTTTAAAAAAGTGGCAGTAATGCTAAGGCGTGCTTCATTTTTCTAAATGCTTATTTACATTCTTTTCTCATCATAAGATCTTGAAGCTTTGAGATGAAATTGCTCGGTCATACGTCTTAGTCGGCCAGTTTTTGGATTTACCGGTGTTTCTTGAAAATGACATGTTGCTCAATGCTTTAAATATTATATATTTACTTTAATTCCTTCAATGGTCAAGAGATAGCCCAAGAACTTTGTTGCAACGTTGAATGTGCATTGTAGTGGATTAAGCTACATGCTAAACTTTTTTAATGTTTTAAAGATTCTTAAGTCTTTGATATGTTGATTGGGTGTTTTGTTTTTTACTACTATATCATTTAAATTCACCTTGATGTTTTTTTCTCCTTTTTTTGTTTTGTAAAGATTACATCCATAAATCATTGATAGGTTGCCCCAATATTTTTAAGTCCAAAGACATTGTGTTATAATAATACACCTCTTACCGGTTGTCATTTCTACATCAGTTGGCTGTAAAAGATATTGAATTATAATAATAAACTCCCTCATCGGCGATGAATGTTGTAATTTCTACATCTGTTGGCTGTATCTTGCTTTGATAGTAGCCAGAGAAAGTGTCTATGAAGCTCATCACTGAATGGGTGACCGTCGTGTCTATAAATGCATCGATTCTCAGCAAGGGGTAGTTGTTTTTTGGGAAGACAAAATTCAAGTTTATGAAATAGATGCACATTCGCCATTTATTGTTTGCCTTCACAGCCATGACCACTTTAGATATCCTCTTGGGTACTTGACTTATCAAATGTAATTGGCTTCCAGTAGCTTTTGCATCTTTCATAGGATCATCTCAAAAAACATGAATGTTGATGTCTTCATTTTATGCTTCATCAATCAAACCGCTAGATTTACATTTAGCTGGTGCAGGCAATTTTGACTAGTATCCCAGGCATCTCAATAGCTTACCAGGGGAAGCTATCTCAAAAACTTCAAAGAGTCTTCATTAGCTAGTTTCTATGACCTACATCAAAAGCATAACACAACAAGAAAATTTAATTGACATCATCATCATTTGTAGGGGCCATTTGGTAGGTATTGATGCCTTCTCCCCAAGATATTGAGATCTAGAGACCCTTGAAGAATGCTTCTGACTACACAAAGATAGTAGGTGCGGGACTGCTTAAGTCACCTCAGATTGTAATCACCTATGTGTCACCTAGAAATTTTATGACTACATGGTATGTGGAGGTGAAGGCTTGGATGGAGTTAAACAACGAGGACTGGAAATAACATTATGGGTGGGTGGGAAATCAACCACGAAAAAAGAAGCCATGTTAGTGAATTCCTTCTCACATTCTGCCCAGATGACTGGCAGGGCGAGGGTTCCCAGGGATTCTTTCATTTCTCCGGAGAACTCGTAGGGTAGTGCGGGTATGGTAGAAAGATGAGAGGTGCTCAAACTCATCTTAACAAATATCAACTTGAAAATAATGTTCACTAAGCTTCTGATGTTGCTAAATATGCTTCAAATATGGTAATTGGTGATCAAGGTGTTGACAATTATCGTGTAATTGTAGGGGTTGCCTTTGGTGGTAGGTCTATGTCGGTAAAAGACATGGAGGATTTGAGCTGTGTCGGAGCACCAAGGCGGTTGTACATAATTCACCTGTCTGTGACCTCTTCATGTAGGCTCGACATGACTACTCTCCTCTGTCCCCTTTGAAGATGGAAGGAACTATGTCGGCTATGTTTAGTGTGTTGACCCGGACTAACTCATTTGTAATTTCTTCAAAAAGAACTTTTTTCCATCGTTGGGTGGTTTCTCTATGCGCTACAAACTCTTTCAATTTTCCAACTTTGATCAAATCCTCGATCGGGCCTTGAACGTTCAACACTTCTCAATGTTATGACCATGGTCCTGATGGGACGTGCAATAATTTTTTGAATTTCAAAAATATACTCTGGCTTTCTTCAGGGTCACCTTCTTGAAAGAATCTTTATTTTGGATGGTCTTTGCTATCTTGACCATCAAAACTCTCAAAGAAGTCTCTATGGGTATCTCTTAAGTAGGAGATGACCGCTCTTCATATCGAGCTGGCTTTTGTTCAAGGTATCAAGCTCGATTCTCCTGATAATGAGCTCCATCGATTGTCCAATTATCTGAGTGTCTTCGTGAATCCTCAAAAAGAGTTCGAATATGAGGGTGAGGTTTATGTCTTGACAATTGGTTGGCTCGGTTCTAAATGAAGCAAGGGGAGAGTTATACTCTTTATCAATATGTAGATGTTGGCCAGCTCCATCGGCTCAGTTAGTATCTTTGGTCGCAGCAATTCTAGTGCATAACAACAAGGTCCTCTAATTCTTATATGAGGGATGCATGAATATATGTCTCAAACCTCTAACATTCTCTTCTGAAAATGAGTGACGAAGGCGTGTAGGGTCTTATTTTGTCCCCAACAAAGCTTCAAAAGAGTTTACAGCTCTTCTGAGGTTTATAAGAAATGTTAAAATATACCACAAACATTTTCTTGAAGTATGTGAATGATATGATTACTTGTGCTGGTAATTTGTTGAGCCACTTGAGAGTTGAGTCTCCCAGTGTGGTGAAAGAAGTTCAACACTTTCGTGTGTCATTGATCTTGAGAAGACACAGTCGAATCAAAGGGAGTGATGTATATTTCCCTTGTAACATTCAATTGTTACAATCTTGAATCATTTTGGTGGCTTGACATTAGAGTTTTACCTAAATCCTAATTAAAAATATGCTACCACACCTCATAAAAATATAATTTAATTTCGTGATATAAAATATATATATAACGTACCCTGGTCTCTTGGCCTTAAGGAGGTGTTACTGGATTTATTAGGCACATCAGTGGCAGCTAGAAACTCGTATAATAGGATTTGATCATTCATTATATATATATATATATATATATATATATATATATATATATATATATATATATATATATATATATATATATATATATATTATAAACTTAAATTTAAAAAAAAAAGCTTAAATTAAAAAAAATAATTCAAATATTTTTTGTCGCCACTTGCTATCTTTTCCCTCCATTCCCGATCCGAACACAAACCCAGGCAGGGTATGGCGGAAGCTACATCTTTCCCGTCGATCCCACCGCTTGCAACACTCCCGTCAGCCGGCCCACCGACATTGAAGGGGAAGTGGGAAGGGGAGTTCTCCCGATTCTTCGTCATCCCCCGGCGGCACTCCGGCACCGTCGATAAAGTCCTCCGACAGCCTTCCAACTGCGCAGTGCTCAACAACAGAGGTACCTGGCTCACTGCATCCTCGACGGCGACCATCCTCATTGTCAAGGCGAGCTCCTCCGATGACTCCGTGCTCTCGATCTCCGTTTCTGGCTACGTTCACGTCAGTCCCCTCTGTTCCCCACTTTTCGTTCCTGCTGTTTTGGCTGTTTAGTCGATAGGAAGTTCAGGATTCATAAACTAAACGATGCTTGCATGTAGATAGTTCTTGATGAGATTTTGTTCCACTTACATTCGTTATTTGATCATTAGAATGTAGCTTGTATGCTTTTTGGTTTAGGGAGGTTTTCTCTATTGTTATCTTAAGGATGCCTCTGATGCTGGAATCTCATGGTTATATGCGGAGGTTTCATTTCATTAGCAATTCTAGATTATAATGATCTATGCAAGCCTGCAACAAATTATTTATATATTTATTTGCTATATTCGGATTGTTTGTGTTGGATATTTTGATTTGTAGGATATAATGTGATTAAATAGAGTCATAATTTTTCTCTGGATGATTGCAGGAAGAGCATATAGTTTCCAGTCTCAACTTAACGTGGCCTCAAGTTCACTGTGTGCCTCAGTGGCCAATTAGAGGCAGCAGACTGGTCTTTATGAGTTATAGGGATTGCTCAAATCAGGCAAGTGGAGCCACCATGCTTGAATCTGGATTTAATATACGGTGCTAACTTCATTCTCCTTGATGTTGGGTTCCTTTGACTTTATTGCTTTGTTACTTCTGCTACTAGTAGTGCCAGTGGCATCCCTTGGCATCGTTGCGCTATTTCACTGGGAAAATATATATCATGCAATATTCAATAAGAAATTCAATGTTCCGTAGTTCCACGCACAACCTTTGCTGGAACAAGTCTTCTAGGAGGTTATCTTTTTGTTTATTGCGAATTCAACATACTGTTTTACTGTAGAGTTTGAATCATAGAGTGAATTATACTGATTTATCCATGTAATCTTTTCTACTTAGGTTGCAAAGTTTAGTTTCTTGAATTTTGTTGTAGTTTTAGGTTCAGCTGAAGCTTTGAAATGACTCTGTTTGTCTTGTTATTTTTATTTATGCGTCAAACTTAAGATGACCTTGTTATATCATGCTTCTTTCTATGCATGTCAGATCCTTATATTTTTTGATCATGTGATCTTAAGGCATACTGAAGTGTCTTGTTATTATCAAAAGATGCAAGTTTGCCTGGACTTTTTGATGAAGAACAAACACTTAAGAAAATGTAATTGGATTGACTGTTATATTATATGCAATCACGAGTTCATTGAGCATTGAATTCATTAAAAATCTTTGATGCGAGATTTTTGCTTTCCTTGTCAAGATTTGTATATGAACATGCTAGTTATGCTAAGCTAGAAGTTTGTTTGTCATGACAGTATGGTCAAATACTTTAAAATGCACCATAAAAAATGTTTGTTGAACTTTACTCGAAGGCACAACTAGCTCGGCAAGTCCTAGGCTATCAATCAAGTTCATCTAATTTAATCGACACTCTAAGACAAGTTTCTCCAATGTACATACTGGAGCATCAACCAGGTTCATTGGACTTGACTCGTCCACTTGGTTGAACATCCTATTGTATTTTGGTGTCAACCAAACTCATTTTACTTGTCTATAGGCTTCTGGAAAGACCTTTCATGCCTTACATGGATTTTGGTTAAGTTCAGTGTGTTTGACCAAATGCTTTTTGGAGTGTTAACTCGATATCTTTCGGTGTTTAAAATAAAACTTGATGGAATGCCAAGTTTAGGTGCGTTGCTTGATTGACCAAGTTCAATTAACTTGCTTGAAGGGATCTGACATAACTATATTCTTGATTGGTCAACTTTAGTGAACTTTTTTTGGGTGCTTAGGCAATCATTTCTACCTATCTTGATTTATTAAGCAAGTTCGGTTAACTTAGTCGACACAAACTTTTCATACTAAAAAAACTAAAAGTTTTTGCAGAATATTTCTCTTGTCATGTATGCTTTTTTGACTTAATGAAATTGAAAATTAAAATATAAAATCATTGCCCAACTCTTTTACATTAGTTTTTGACTTGAGTATCCTTAAGAAAAAAATGTTGCCTGTGCCACCCTCTAACTTATTGCTTGCATAAGAAACTTAAATGCATTTTTTTCTGATCAAACCAAGATTTTAGAACAAATTTCATTGGCACACTCCTTTGAGCCATGGAATATTATTTCCAAACAAAATTTAAATATTTGGAGAAAATTTTGGGTCAGTTCTCATTTCATCTTAGCTGCTTACATGCTCTACAACACCTCTGTATATATTTCTTTTATTTGTGCATGAAATATCTTCGACAAAATCTTTCTTGTCTTTGACACAAAAGACTCTTCATCCACAAAAGCTCTTTGGTGATCTAATTTCTTGAAGTTTTCTTCGTACTTATGTTTGTGACCTTTCAAGAAGGATTTTATCTTTTTGAACTTATTGAGAAAGCAATTTAACTAGCAGTGCATTTGACTTTAAAATTTCACCCTTTCTTTATCAATTGAGCTCAAAATGGATATTTAGTAGAACAAATTTTTGTTTTGGTTTTTTTATCTATAATGCACCGCTCTTCGTATCTCTTATCAACATTCTTTTTTTTTGTAAACTAGATAATGAAGGTATCACATTTTACTCTTGTTGTTCTTCTGTTAGAGTTAGTCATGAGTTCGGAGAGAAGATAGTGGTTTGTTTTCAGCGTTAAAAAAGAGATGTGTGCTTTGATTGGTTTCTAATGGGTTGTTTGGCTTACTGAAAATGAAGTACATTGTAAAACTTTTGCAGAGTACTGTTTTTACAATATATTTGAAGTATTTTATGGTTGTTTAGTTCACTGTAAAATAAACTGCAAAATTTTATATTTTTTTCTTTGGTTTGAATTAGATTGAAAATAATGCAATAATTTATTTGGGAGGCGAGCGGTAGGTGGCGAGCGACAGACGACTGCGGGCTGTGGGCGGTTGGCGTGTAGTTCATTGAGAGTGAACTTTAAATTCGGTCAAATCGGCCGAATTCTAAACTCAGCCAAAATGAACTAAGGAGTGAACTTTAAATTCATTGATACTTTAGATTGTACTTGTACTTCTTCATTCCAAACACATAATTTCATCAAATCCCTGTAAATGTATTATAATACACCACAAATCCTTCCAACCAAACAACCCCTAAGAATTTGCAAGAAGCTACATTTAATTTAATTACAGAGGAATTTGAGGTTGATGCAGTCTTATTGAGAAACCACAACAACTAGAAGCCTTTATCCCACTAAGTTGGGTTTGCTGCATGAATATTTTTTCTTTATTGTGTCCTATTGAGTGTCATATTTTTCATTTAATTCTAATGGATTAATATCATTTTTTTATACAATATGCCCAAGTCTTTTTAGGTCAACCTTTGCCTGTCTTAACATAAGTCGAATCTAACACATCTAATCTCTTAATAGGATCATCTGATGGTCATAGTATAATGCGACCAAACGATCTAAGATGACTCTTTTTAATCTTGTTCGTCATTGGAGTTACACCAACCACCCTACATAGATATATGAGAAACCAAATCACTAAAATTTTTTCGCTTTTATGATTGTGTTTTGTTTTTCTACCTTTACTCTGTTTTTATTTTCATTCTCACATTAAATTTTGACAAGTAATTACCATTCAATATCATCTACATTGTTTGTTTATTAATGACATACAATCATTTATTGATGTCATTAGGTGATGCCATCAATGACAAGGTGTTATTTGCAGTCAATGCTATTTACACATTATCATTCATCTTGATGATGCTTGGAGATGTGTTTTTTTTTTTTTGATACTAACATAGCTAGAATAGTTATCAATCTTGCATTACCGACCCCTACCTTACTTATAGTCGATGAATTTGGTTGCCATCTAAAGAATTGATCGCTCTTGAAACTTACCTATTTCATTAATGCTTTAGGCTTATATAGAGCCTTACCACATTTACAAATAAATCTTTAGACCAAGACTTCTCAAATTTACAAGTAGGATATTATATTAGATACAAATCGCAATACTCTCCCTCAAGCTGGGTAAAAGATATCCATCAAGCCCATCTTGTCACATAACCTAAACAAATCTAATGAGTTAAGTTCTTTGGTGAGGCAGGCAACCACTTGCTCTTAAGTAGCTACATGACTTAGTTCTAGTAATCTGTTGTTCAACCTTTCCTTGATGAAGAACCTATCAATCTCCACATGTTTGATTCTATCATGTTGCACCGGGTTGTTGGCGATGCTGATTGTTGACTTGTTGTCGCACCACAACTTCATTTTGAGCTCCTTGATCCATCTTGAGCTCTACCAACAAGGCTCTCTGCCACATCTTCTCAGCAACTCCTACAGCCATGTCCCTATACTCAGCCCTACTGTTGACCTCGCTTCTACTGACTCTTTCTTGCTCTTCCAAGGGACCAAGTTGCCCCCTATGAACATGCAATATCTTGATATGGATCTCCTGTTATCCATACAACTCGCCCAGTTAGAGTCACAATAGTCCTCAATGCTTATATGTCCATTCCCGAAGATCAACCACTTCCTTGGTGCACTCTTCAGGTATCTCAAAATCTGATATGTTGCATCCATGAGACCATTCATCGGATCATGCATATAGAAACCCTCCACATTTATTGCAAATGATATATCGAGATGAGTGTGACTCAGATAGATGAAACAACCTACCAACCTTTGGTACCTCTTGCGATCAACTGGCTCTCCTACCTTTGCGCTCAACTTTTTCTTCTGATCAATTGGTGAAACTGCATACTTGCATCCCAACATGGTTATCTCTGTGAGCAAGTCTAGCACATACTTCCTCTGAGATAGAACAATCCACTCTACTCCACTAGCCATTTTAATTCTGAGGACGTATCTAAGTCATCCTAGGTTTTTTTATCTCAAACTCTTTGCCTAAACTTACCTTCAACTGAGCAATCTCTTTGCCATCATCCCCAGTGACAATCATATCATCCACATACATAACAAGAATATTAGAGTGACCATCATGTCATCAAAAGAATTTTGTACGGTCGGCATTGATCTGTTGATAGCCCATGCCTACTATTGCTTTCCTGAACTTGTTAAACCAAACCTGAGGAGATTTTTTCAAACCATACAGTGATTTTCTCAATCTGCATACCTTTCCCATTGTTTGGTTTGTGTCAAAGCTTGGGGGTATCTTCTTGCAGACCTCGTTTAGCAAATCCTCATGAAGAAACATATTCTTTACATCTAACTGGTGTAATTAGGGCAGTCAAAATGGCTCATTGTTCGCGAACAACTTGCATTTGGCTCTTTAAATTGCTTGTGTTTGATTCGTTTGCTTAGCAAACAAGTCAAACATGAACAATTTTTTTTGCGCTTAATTTAAAAATGAGCCAAACGCAAATAAAGTTTTTGTTCGACTTATTTTGGCTCGCAATAATTAAATTACATACCTACATATAAAATTGAATTTATTATAAGGCTATGAAGATTTATAATCAATTAAAATTATTAATAAATAAAATAAAATAAAAGTATATATATATATATATATATATATATATATATATATATATATATATATATATTAAATTTAATTGATATGTATATTTAATATAAATAATAAGATATAAATCTCGTCCCTATCCTTAACATCCTACAGTTGTGTGATTAGGGTTATTAAAATGACTTGTTCACAAATAGCTTGTGTTTGGCTTGTTAAAAAACTAGCCAAATACAAATATGAGTATTTTTTAACGAGCTGAATACAAATAGAATTTGGGCATCACTAACTCGGAGCTGAGGGAATTATAGAAGGCCATTATACTCATAATGAGCCTACAAAGGTTCCAACTAATCTTAATGATTATTATAACCAATCAATGTAGCGAAAAATTATGAAACCAAGAAGAAATCAGTACCTAGTTGATTGCCACTAGCTGGGATTACCTTCAACCATGCTATCAATTCTCATCACTAACCCTTGAGGGTTTTAGCATGATGAAATCATCATTTATTTGTGATGAGGTGTTTAGATGGAATGACTTGAACTTGAATTCTACTGTATCATAGATTTTTAATGCTGGATTGTGAGCTATGATGAAAATATTAATCATTGTTTTTACATTGGGGAGTACAATTAAAATTATTGAAGATGTACAAATACCATTTAATCATTGATTGAAAGACTTCTTCTTATCAATCTTAATCTATTAAGAAAGGCAGATGAAATATTAGCTATTGATTATTATTTATTCGCAATGAAGAAATTTTTTGATATTAGATTGTTGTTTTTGGACATATCACCCACACCCATTGAATAGATTATGTGGGATTAGACTTTATAACTAAATTGAAGTAGAAACGTGTCCCCTTTTATAACCTTTAATTTCATTTATTTTAGTTAATCACTGTGTATCACTTTGCAACACTTTGATGCAATACTAAGCCACATGTTTCTCGGACCTTTGGAAAGAAACAAAATTCAAGGTATAATTCAAAAGATGATTTTTTTAAAGTAAATTTTTTTTGTCGAATCCATTAAAATTCTACAAGGAAAATTAACTTAAAAATTTGATAGATTGCATATTATCTTGAGAATAATGAAATCAATATGGTTGCTGATTAAAATTTAAATATTTGCTTCTAATGACTTAAATTAAAATTTTTAAAATCAAATCAATCCAAAATAAATCTTAAAATCAAACATAAAATTAGTCCAATGGTCTCAATGTTATCCATGTGCCCAATGATTTTTTTGAACCCTAGGACTAAAGATCAAATCAAGATGATGTGTTTAGTTTTGAGCTATGCTAATTTATGTTGGACATGTAAACCCGATTCTTATTTTGAAATATTCTTTGAAGTGACCCAAAAATTACCAAAAATAAGGACAACCGTTTTTTAATTAATCCTTGGATAGTTAATCTATTTTATTATTCTAAGCAATTTAAAGTTATACCATGTTAGAATTATCTTACTAGTCCTACCTTTATGATTTTCATTTTAATGGACAAGGTACTTCCAACCTTTCACAAGTAGAACTCTTAGAAAGGCAATTTTTGAAAATAGAAAATTCTTCCAATTGAAGCCTTGTACTTGGTCTCAAAGCTAAGTTCCAATAGTTTTCAAAAACTTATGCTTAAATAAATTGTTATTTTTTGAGTTTGGATATGGTTATCATATTATTTGTCGTATGCTTAGATGTTGATAATATTATGTGTGAATTGCTGTCTGAAATTGCTTCCATGGTTGCTGTTGGGGCTCTAAACATAAAAGAGATTAATGAATATTACACAAAAAAGTTATCATCGATTATCACAATATTTTGTATTAAATTATTGCAGTTTTCTCTTTTTTGTACTCATTCAATATATATTTAGGAAAGATAGCAAGTGCGATTCATTTTTATTAGTTTCAAGTATGAGCACCATCAAATTTTTTTGCTTTCTTGAAATTGATTTCTATGTTTATATGTACCACTAGGATGCTCATATCAATCTATGTTTATATCACTAAAAACTTTTGACGTTGTGATCTTGTAGATCCAGAAATTTGCGGTGAGATTTTCTACGTGTGCAAATGCAGAAACATTCGTATTCTATTTTAAGGTACAAATTTAGTTCCTCTTCAAGTAGAATCTTTATATATTTTCCATAACTTGAATTAAAAAGATTATTATGATATGATGCTCTTCATTCTGTAGCAAGATATGCTGATGTGTTTTTCTAAATATGATTACTTATTTTTGGATGATCAGTCTTGCACTATTGGTGCTTCCAAATGCCTCGATATTCAAATACTTTATTTTTATTACTGAAGTTTTATGTTTCATTGATATCGCTATTTATGCCTATGGGCTTTCAAGCATATGGGTTGAAATTTTAACTTAACTAGTAGGTATCATTCTTTAATTATATGTGACATTGCCAAAGATAAAACCCTTACAATGCCATTGGTGCTTTTATTACTGCCATGAAAGAAACAGGAAAACGTGATCTCAAAATTCTATGTTAACTATAGACAAAACCTTTCATAAGATGTTCTTGAAAAGTAAATCTTTTGTAATGTTGCTTTGATTACTCTGATGAAAAATGAAATTACTTGGTGCATGTTCTGTGATGATTATGAGTATAAAAAAATAGGATTTCATTTATGTTTTATTGTGTGTATGTCAATTCAGCTCAGTCAGTCTCATGCGTACAATGCTCACTTTGGTGTTCATACTCATTGGCGAATGCATAGTTACTAGCAAAACTAAAGTGTATTACAAGATGATCCTCACACTTTCCTGAATTTAGATAAATCCTTCTATTGCTTGTGTTTAACATAATAGCTTTGTCCCCCTTATATATAGGGTAACTTTTTAATCTCTACTAAATTTACCCCATCTAACTTGAAATATTAGTTTTATCGCTGTATATAATATATGCTTATGGTGACTTTACGCCGTAACTTGCCATTAAAGTTTTGTTCCTGTGTTGCTCTCTTTGATTCACAGGCCTGTTCAAGCGATAACATGGATTTTACACATCCAGCAAATTATTTTTTGTGTGATAGCTCCTCACGATCAGAAATGATCGCCTCAAATGCACTCCAACACAAGTAAAGGCAATTTTCTGTTTTATCATTCTTCATTAGCAAAGCATTTAATGCTTCAATCGGTTTCTTGCACGTGCGGTTTTGTATCCTTAGATTTAATGATGGCGAGAGCTATGAAGAAGCCATAACAAGGGATATGCCTTCCCCTGTTTTTAGCCAGAATGAAATACACCATCCTTCTCCTCTTCTTGTCAATAGCAGCAACGCAATAGTTTCTAGCTTTCCCCCAAGTTTTACAGAGCTACTGACCAATTGTTCAAAATATCCGCAGCATGGTATGAAGCATAAATGTCATAGAAATAGGATTTTTCATAACACATCGTATAATTAATGTTGCTTTGACTATTAACTGTTATGCAGAGATCAGCAAGCAACTGGAAGAAGCTGATCATACACTTGGGAGTGGGGTATTCTTTTAGAACTGCTTTTTTTCATTATTTTCCCAAACAGATTTTCTAAGGCGGTGTTTGGCTGCAATGCGGATTTATGTTAAATAGGATTTACTAAATCCGATGAATCTTGGGGATGAAAATGGAGCTCGTGCAAACGACAGAGTAATTCTTTAAATCCGGCTTGTAATCAGATTATTAAATCCGGATTTACGTCATTGAATTGACGGAAAGCGGGAAAAGCAGATTGAACGCGTAAAAAAATTGGTTTAACAAGCTTCATTTTTTTTAAATGTTTGGTTGGATTTAAGTTAAATCCAGTGGCTAAATTCATTAATAACATGCTATCAACAGTGGCTAAATTCATTAATAACATGCTATCAAACACCGTCAAAACCCCTTAACCACTAGTAATTTACCTCATCTTGCAGGAAAGTGCTATGCATTTATCACCTCAGCGTAAGTTAACTACCGAATATCTCGTTTTCATGGTTTGCAAAAACGGAAAAAACTAATGCGGATATCCTAACCAAAAGCATTTTTATTTAGTTGAAAGCATGTTTTTTTATTTTAGAAGATATAAATCAAAGAGCGATTATTGTATTAGGACACCGGATATAAATTTGCGTCCGGAGTCCAGTGGGAGTTGCCACGTGGCAAGTGGGCCCCACTGTAATAAACAGGTTGGGTAGATTTTGTAGAGGGGTGAGCCCCACTTGCCACGTGACACACTCTTAGTGGATTCCAAATGTAAATTTTACGTCCGAAGTCCGGATGTAATAATTTTTCTCAATCAAGATAATTGTATATAATTTTTGTTTATAAGAAAGAAAATAAATAATAGCTTGCTTTGCTAAACTAAAATTCTCCCGACAGACAAGATGTGGCCATGTCTTTTTTGATATGATTGCTGTAATTTACATGTTTATTAACTGAACACAGATGTTACCCAGCAACTACTTGAGGCAGATATCAAGAATGAAATTGCGGTATTGTCTAGCATACTTTTTACCAACCCCTCTTTTTTGCATGCTAACCTTGTATGGATCATATCCTCTCACTATTTTTTTCAATAACAGAGATACATGTCAGATGCTTCGTTTCAAGGTGTGAGATTTCGTCATGGCTATTCATTTTATCTTTTTTTTTTTTCTAATTAATGTCTTTTTGTTCGTTTGGTCACATTAAATTTCGATCATCTGATAATTCGATCAGGAGAGTAGATGTTTTAGATTCGACTTATGTTAAGAAAGACAAAGGTAGAGCTAGGAAGACTTGAGCGTACTATGATCTTAATTTATTAGAACTAAATGAAAATACACACTAAATAGGACGCAATGGAGAAAAAGTATTCATGGAGCTGACCCCATGTAGTGGGATTAAGGCTTTGTTGTTGTTGTTGTTATAATGTCTTTCTGTTCGCTTGAGAGTTTAGTGTCCTGGCCTTCCAGAAATTTGAGCATACTTTCAATGTAACTTTTAACTGACTGGCATTCTGAAACAGATCTGCTGTTCAAAGTCGAAAAGGTGGTCCATGAACTGGGAGGAGACCTGTCACTTTGAACTGCATCAAAACCTCAAAGTTCAGAATTTCAATGGCTTTATTTTGCTGTTTCTTTGCTTTCGATCTATTATCGCTTAATCAGGGAGTAGATCTCTTTCTCCTTGTTGATAGATGTCTTTTATTTTTTATTTTTTGTTCTGTAAAGCCATTACTTGTAATTTGCCAAAACTGTGCTTTCTTTAGAGTAAGCAGAGGTTACAGTTTGGACTTATACATGAATTCTACAGAACATTTTTGAATTTATATTGTAGCCGGTTGAAAAGATACTGTATTTCATTTCTCCAAAATAAACTAAATATTGCGCTGCCTCATACGGACCATAAATATTTGAACAAAATTATTGCATGTTTTGAACGTGTTTAAGGGACAATTTATTATTGAAAAAAGTTTCTTGCAGCTGCCTCCATTGAAAGTCGAGCATACAAACAATATGTCGCCATGAAGAACAGCTGCATCCATTGAAAGTCTTCGAAGGACTGTACAATCAAACTGGAGAACTATATATGATGTGACAGGCAGAAGTTGACAGTTATGAAAGCTGGAGGCGCCAATCATGACATGGGGGAGTGGTTGGCAGGCCATCTATGTGGGCTCAGAAGATTTCTGAGGTAATTCATTTAAAGATTCCAAGATCACTGCCATAAAGAATATTGAGTTTTAAAAGTTTTTTAAATTAAAATTTAGATAAGAAAAAAAAAAGGGGCCCATAGGTTCACGTCACCTAATAAAGAGCATTTTTGAAAGATGAGATAATATTTTCGGATGATGGACGTGTAAGTGGATGTGTGGAACACGAAAAATATTATATCCAGGCATCCGGATGTCAGGACAACGGCCCAGATGTAGCGGAGGAAGAGAAGAATTAGACCTCCTCCCTCCTCGCTGCATCCGGGCCGTTGTTCGAACATCCAGAGTTCGGATCTAATATTTTCACACACCACGACATCGAAAGCACGGCGTGACGGCATGGTGCGATTCATATTATCGTTCGCAAATCATAATGAGAAAAAAACATTTATAGAGAAAAACTCATAGTAAAAATAATGAGAAAAACCTTATTCTTAAATCATAGTAGCTTGAAAGAAGATTAGCTACATTTTCATTAAACACATTAAAGATATAAATATATAAGAGAGGACACAAATTTACACTTGTGTTTTGTAGAAGCAATGGTGCATGTCAGCATTAATAATGAATAGCATTAGTTGGTGGCTATAGTAAGAATCAAAATTAGTTAATAGATGATTTATAGTAGTAGAAATTAAGGGTAATAATATTTGTTGAGAGTTAATATTAGATGATGATACTACTATAAATCAAGATTAGATGAAATTAGACTTCCCATAAACCCTCATTAAACCGTAAAAAACCAGCTTGATATTTCCAACGCATGTGAAGCCATCGGTTATTCCACCAGTTATAGTTATTTTTCCCGTAATGAC
Source organism: Phalaenopsis aphrodite (assembly GCA_003013225.1). Classification (NCBI taxonomy): domain Eukaryota; kingdom Viridiplantae; phylum Streptophyta; class Magnoliopsida; order Asparagales; family Orchidaceae; genus Phalaenopsis; species Phalaenopsis aphrodite. The sequence continues at coordinate 1,547,662 of NEWO01000059.1, read as the reverse complement.
ATCTGATGGTGGTAATAGTGAGAATTAGTATTAATTAACAATCACATCTTATGGTTGATAGTTGATAGTTAACAATTACAAGGCCCATTTTATATAGAAATTTTGTATAGAAATTCAAAGTTGTTGGGAGGAGTTACAAGCCTTCATGGCTGCTCATATGTGTGATGGCTAGAATATATAATTGGCAAATGCATATGACATTGTGTAATGGCTAGTTGCAATTATGATGGTGGGCTTAAAAATAAAATTGAACAAAAAGGTAACAAAAGGTGGGAGTTGAGTAGTTGAAAATTTTTAAATATTAATTTATAAAATAGAAAAAATTAAGTGCACTACAAAAAATCTCATTATGAAGTTGGTATTTGAAATCATAATTTTAGTGAAGTTTCTAATTATGTGCATGCACTATCCTAAGATTAATGTGAATCTCCTCTTAAAGTCATGAACTAAGTGATTCCTACCTTGAACATAGTTTTACAAATCAACAAAGTTGATACATCATCTTAGATAAAAATTTTATAAACATTTAACTTAATGTTCGTATAAATAACTAGTAAATTTTCTCTAAGTAATATGAATGGCACTAAGGTTTCAAAATCTAATAAAATTTAATAAGAAATAACTGGTTCAAAAGAACCCAAAATGCTAGAATCTACAAGTTATGCATGAAATATGACCCTAATGCTCATTGGGAAGCATAGGTGGTTAATGAATTTTTTTTTATGCATAATGCACATTTTAGCCATACCCAAATCTTAATTTTTTAAGTTATTATTGGAATTATAGTAATCATGCTTTAAAAGTTCTAAAAATCAAGTAGAGTTCTGTGAATTTCTTATAAAAAAATTTAAAACTTTCGTCTTATACATCTTAAGGAACAAATTTCTCTACTAGGCTCGAATATTTTTTCTAAATGAAACTAAAAACTATTTTGCATGGGAAATAATAATGTGCAGCATAAGCAATTCATAATTACTAAAATTATGCTCTAGTATTTCTTGAAAAATTGAGTCATTTATTCATATTTTTTTAGGTTTTAATAAAAAGAAGTATCTAATGTTTATAATCCAAATTATTATTCTTTAATAATCATTAAGGGGTTGACTGTCTTTATTTAAATGACTTTGAAATGAGACAATAGTTTAAAGTTCTTTTAGTGAGGTTGAAATGTTTTTGTTAAAAATTTAGCCCATTTTATGATTAGTTTATCATTAAAGAGATATGTGTCAAGTTTCAAATACCAACATCCAAATTTTTTTAAAAAAAAATAACTTCAATCTTCATTTAAAGGGGGTTGACTGTCTTTATTTATCTGAATTTATACTAATGAAATATCATAAATACCTTTGCTAGACTTTAATTTTTCTTTTATAAAAGAGTCTATCTTCCCTTAGCATGATGTCTAATAAAACTAAGATGAATTTAATGTGATGATGAGTCACTAGTGGTGTGGTGTAGAGAAGATAAAACAAAGTGGTTATTATTAATTAAGTGCCCGTTTGGGGCAGCTTATTTTGGTGCGGCTGCGTTTTGAAAGCGTCACCTTAGTGTTTGGTTAGGACGTTGGGCCCCGCGTTTTAAAAATGACGAAAATCGTGTATTTTATTTCCTTCTACAGATCGCACGAGGGGTTCCCTGTGCGTTCGGTGTTTGTTAAGGCTCGAATTCCTCCCGTGCCCCTGTGAGATCTCTCTCGTGCTCTCCCTTACCATCTCCTTTCCCGATCTTCTCCTTCGTAAACATTGATTCTTCTGGTGTGATCTATATGCCGCTATGCTTTCTGGTTGGTTTTATGGCTCAATCTTCTCTGGTTGGTTTTATGTGGCTCGATTCAATTGTCTTTATTTTTTTTTTGCAAGGTTTGATTTTCTTGAGGGTTTTCTTGAGGATGCTTTTGCTGGATTATTTGGGAATGCATTGATGGAAATGGAGTTGAGGATTTTCTTGAGGTTTTTCTGTGTTTTTTTGGTATAATATCGCAAGAATGGAAGATGAGCAAATCCCTTGAATTCATTGGATCTGTGTTTATCTGCACTTGTTATATTGTTCTTCCCGTCTCTGTTCCTGTAGGAAAACTTTAGTTCGAAATGTGGGAACTCAGCTAGTTCGAACTGTTGGAATGTGCTTGAATGCGCCCTTGTTATATTGTTTTTTACTGTTCGAGCTGTTGGAATTGTTTAACTGTCAAAATGTGCTTCAATGTGTCCCTGTTATATTGTTCTTCAATGAATGCGCTTCAATGCGTCCCTGTTATACTGTTCGAAATGTGGGAACTCAGCTAGTTTGAACTTTTGGAATTGTTTAGCTGCACATGTTATATTGTTTAGCTGCACCTGTTATACTGTTCATGATTGCAATGTTGCTCAATTATGGGATTTAGCTGCACCTGTTATATTGAATGTTGCTCCTGTTAACCTGGAATTGTGTAGCTGCACCTGTTATATTGAATGTTGCTCAGTTATGGGGTTTAGGGCATTTGTTTGAATGTGCAAATACTGATCCACTCTTTAGTTAGATGATATATCATTGTTGATAGGTTTTAGGGGCTTCCTTTGAAAACCATCCCTGAAGTTGTAGCGGATAAGCACTTTCATGCAATATTTATGAAAAAACTTGAGAATCCAACACGTATGCACATATTTATGGCGATGGAACCAGAGTTACGAGTCGAATATTTACGTGTTATTGTAAATGATTGAGTTCTAATGTGTTTTCAAGAATTGTATTATCTACTCTTCAAAGTTATGAACTCATATGTTATTTGGAGTTGTGTTTCTTTTTTAAAATATATTTTTAATTGATTCCATGAATGCATATTAGTAGAGATCTAATTTTTTTATTCTTACTAGCTAAGTGTTCTCATTATTTATTTCTCACTCGCTGTATTGATTAATAATTGATGAAATAATCGAGTTCTTTTTTTTCTTTAGAATGGATCCACAACATGAACGTCGTAAGAGAATGACATGGGTTGCAGCTATTGCCATATTACTATTAGAGTATTACCGATCAAGCAGTGTTTGTATACCCCGAATGACCTCCAGCTTTGTTGGAGATAAATAAGTTGGCGAAATGCTTTTTGGACATCCTAATAGGTTCAGTAACATATTTCGAATGACAGTACCGATCTTTATGGATCTCTTGCACGAGTTATACCTCAATCACAGACTCCAAGGTTCTTCGAGAACAACGAGAAGAGAGATATTGGCTATAACACTATATATTATGTCACAGAATGAATCAATTAGGGGTGCTATGGAGAGATTTCATCATTCATATGAGACAATAAGTCATTTTTTTTCCAAAGGCATACATGCACTTGTTAGCTTATCCTCTAAAAACATCAGGCTAGAAGATCCTTCATTTGCTAATACTCCAGGACAAATCACAGTTGATCCCCGTTACATGCCTTACTTTAAGGTAACCATTCTTTTATTTACTTTCATAACAACATATAAATATTTTCTAACCATGTAAAATAGAACTGCATATGTGCAATTGATGATACTCATGTTGATGCTCGAATATCCAGCTAGGACAAGTGATCACCTGCTATTAAATATTTGATGCAAAAGAAGGATGCCAAACCAAGGTTGATTAGATGGATACTTTTGATGCAAGAATTTGATCTTGTGGTTATTGATAGAAATGGAACTGATAATCAAATTGCTGATCATTTGTCAAGATTAGAAAATCATGAATTATCTGGCATCGACAATAAAATTACAGACAGTTTCCACAGAATTCCTCTTCGAAGCAGCAATGAGGAAGAAATCTCTCACTTTCCCTCCACTCTTACAATCTCTCGAAAATATTCCTCACAATTTAGACTCTCTACACTTGTTTCACACTTTAATTTTGAGTCTCTCCCCCTCCAGAACCTCCAGAGTCATCTCAATTTTCGGCCAAAATCTTCTTTTAAAGTTGTGGATGAGCTTTTCCAAGAGTTGCCTAAGAATCCCTTCAAAATTTGTCCTCATCCAAAGCCTAGCTAGTCATAACCGCCGAGCTCGCCGTCGGAGGCCTCGAGGGCGCCGTCGGCGGACCTTCTTAATGAATTAATTCAAGAGTCTCGGGAAAATCTCGCCGTTGGCGGGGTTGATTGCGCCGTCGGCGCCCTAGTTCAATTCTTCACATTTTGGTCCTTTTTGCTCCAAATTCGCTCCTTTTTGCATCTTTTTACTCCAATGACTGTATTTCCTCATTCCTGCAACAAAACATCAAAAATACCTTTCTTTAAAGTGCAATATCATCAAAAACAGTTTAAAATAGACATACAAATCTTAACATATTGTCCTTTGGTCAACAAGGTGGCTTACATTAGTCGAAGTGGTTAGACTACTCAAAATGTTATGTCGGTATGTGACTTCAACATATGTTTCACATATGTTATGGCGGGCTGGGAAGAGAGTGCACATAATAGTCGAATTTTTGCCTATGCTACGAGGAATAGATCGCAGAGTTTTCCTCATCCGCTTTCAGGTATGTTTTGAAGTTTAAAATTCCAAGTTATATGTATTTATTGCAAATAACAATAACTTCCATAACAAAAAAAATTCTATTTGGTTGATGCTGGATACCCTATGCAGAGGGGTTATCTGAAGCAATATCTAGACACTAAGTATCATATTCTTGATTTTGAGCGAGCAAGTAACATTATTCATGGTAGGAAAGAAATGTTTAATAAATGCCACTCCTCTTTACGTGGGGTAATTGAAAGAATGTTTGGGGTGTGGAATAAGAAATATGTCATCCTACGTGATATGCCGTCATATCCATTTCAGAAGTAGATGCATATTGTGGTGGCAATAATGACATTTCATAACTTCGTACAGCGACACCCTTCACGTTCAGATACAGACTTTAGTATGGTTGATAACGAAGAGCTGACAGTCTATGAAGAACTATTAGAAATCATGGTCGGGTCTTCAGTTCCCGAGTATGAGAATGAATTTAATGAATTAATAGTTCAAGACACGGAGGGTATGACTGAGATGACTGTTCTGAGGGAGTCTATAGCAGATGCTATATATGACAGTTAATCCAACAAGTCTTTTTTTTCGTATATATGTAGATCAATTTTTATGTGTATTTAATTTTTTTGGGATAAGTACTGACATTCGTCTTTTTTTTGTTTTTTTGCAGTTATACAAATATGAATTCTAGGATATCAGTTACAGATAGAGGTATTTTGTGTTATTGTGGACTACCGTCTCCGTTGCTCACCTCGCGTCAGTCTCATAGCTTTGGGAGGCATTCCTACAGTTGTGCCAAGGGTGTTTTAGCTCGTTGCGACTTTTTCCGGTGGGCTGATAGTCCCACATATTACACTGCCAGCAGTCATGGGAATCCGATGTTTTCCCAGATTGATAGTGAAGCTGAGGACAGGCGTAGCCAGAGTTTGAAATTAAATATCTTAATATTTCTCATTGTAGTTGTACTTGTCTTTATCCTTTTTTTATTTCTTCTAGTACTCACAAGAGTGTGAGAACTGTATGTCATCTTTTGGAACTAATCTGTGATGATTGTATGCTTCTTCACTATATGCTTTTGTACTACCAGTAAGCTATTTTGAATAAGCTGCCCCAAACAGTTTTACCAGACAGGGGCAGGAATGTCATTTATACCTCCATAACCACCAATAAGCTATTCTGAATAAACTAATTCAAACAGTAAGCCAGATTATTCTGATAATCTGTAGATTATTAGACTATCAGTATAATCTGTTTATCAGCAGATTATAAATAATCAACAGCTGCCCCAAACAAACCCTAAGAAAGCTAATTGTTGAACTTATGACTTGTTTTCTTTTTAAAAATTTTCATTGATTTTTTGACAATAGCTGGTATTTTCTTACTTTCCACCTATCGTTCAACAAACTTATCTACTCTATATTTTTTTAACTAATTATGATTCTCTTAAAATGTTTTTAGACATGACCAAAAAAGTTTCTTAAGAGATTATTTTCTTTTTTAAAATTTTAATGTTAAAATATTAATGTTTCAAGCTTTGATGAATTTTTAGGATTAAATCCAGAGGAAAAATATTTAAAATTTTTATTATTTGGCATTTCCACAAAGATCTCCTTGATGACATCTTTCATGCTTAAATATTATAAAGTAATTTTGAAAAAAAAATCCAAGTTAATTTGCGAGCAATAAAATTTTAAAACCTTTAAAATACCATTTCATTATTGGGTCTATAATTCAAGTTTGTTTTACTCCCCTTTAAGAGTTAAACATTTTTAGGCTAGAACATTTATATTTAATTGATTTCAATATCTTTTGTTTGATCCATCGTCCTAAACTAACAATCATCCCAAATACTTTTTTTTTTCTTATCCTAAAGTTATTGATTTGACTAAGATCAATCAAACCCTTTTTTATAGTCAATTTAATTATGTTTTAGTCATTTTCTAGGGTTAGCACATATCTTAGCTTAGATAAAACCCTAACTTAGCACATACACTAGGTTGTCTAAGACTTGCCTGTGATTACCATAAGAAATAAATTAAAAGCAGATACAAATTTTTTTTTTAAATATTTAGATCTCAATCATGATTATGTTGTTGTGATTAACTATAGTACTTAACCTTATGCTAACTTAAATTTATCTTAACTAAATTATGTCTAATAAGATTTTTTTGTGGGATAAACCCTTTTTGTCCTCTCCAAAGAAGTAATTCTAATTTGATTCTAAACAACTATTTAATCACTTGAATAGGACTATGCTTCTAGTATAAATTGTCAACGCCTTTTGACCCAATCAGTCACTTAAATTACTTAATATAGTCATACTTAACCGTATTAATTAATAGTAAAGTTATAGTTTTAAATAATTATTAAGAATATTGTTTTTATCTTCATTTTCAATTATTATGATAATATACTAAAATATATTTGCTTTAATATTCATTATTTGAAAAAAATGGGTATTTTATATCATTTAAAACTAATTTATATATTTTAAAATTAGTATTTTTATAGAAATCATTACATATTTATTGAATTTTAACATAAATTTTATTCCATAGATTCACTGAATTTTTTATATGAATTTGGTTTCCATAGATTCACTGAATTTTTTATATGAATTTGGATAATTTGCATACCATACTTTTCATTGAAGTTGAAATTACAATAATTTTTAATTAATAATTATTTTTATTGAAACCATAAATGCCATTAGATATTATTTGGAGAGTTTTAATATTTATCTATTATAATCTCTTTGAATAACTTATTGTAGCCACTTGGATAAAATTTAAGGGGATTTTTTTCAATAAATTTTGTCATGTTTTGAGAGGCTATTGATAGAAGACTTTTAGATGTGTGTTAGGTGTGGAATGAAAAACTTTTAAAAGACTTATATTTTTTATCTTTGAAATTCTTGTCACAGTAATATCATTACTTACAATATATTTTTGTACACTAGGCTTTTAAGTTATTATTACCCAAAAATAAAGACCGTAGGGTTCTATAGGCTTTCTTCACAGTATAAGAAGGGGCTCTTATGATAGTTAGATTAAAATTATGGAATTCTAGATAGTGGAGGTCTAAGCAAGAATATAAATAGGGGTTGAATCCCATAAAAAATAAAATTTTGGTGTATAGCCTCTTCCAAGGCTTCACTTAACTTATAATTTTAAGAAAATATACTTATTTGCTTTAAATTAAAATTCTAATTTCACACTCATATTCATAGTATATAAAGCTTATTTAAAAGAGTTCACTTTAATTCTCTCTTGGTTTTGGGATACATTTAGATTTTATCACATTTTTTTTGTCTTAACTACCAACAACATATCCACTCATTATGACATACAATATTGTCCTTAGCAGCCTAAAATAATACACCATGTAAATATTAAGAAATTTCACGAGTCAATTTTTAAGAAGCCTCACTTTTCAAACCTAATAACCATAGAATATAAATTCACCATCAATACAATAGATCATTAGGAAACAAGAATTGAGAACATATTTTCAAAATAGAGGCTTCAATCAAGATGGAACTTGACAATATAAACTTGAAAGCCATGAGTAGATTGTAATGTCCACTAAAATGAGAGATGATTATATGATTAGTTAAATGCTTAAAATTGTCAATAATAACTAAAATATACTTAAAATAACTTACCAAATAAATGATAAAGTCAAAAATATAACTATCAGCAGACTTGTTCATGAGTTTGAATTATTTTTCATATAAATGACAAAGGAAAGAAGAAGACTTTAATGGCTAATTTGAATAGCAATAACATTTTTTCTTCATACACAGTTTAACAAATAAATAAAGATGTGCCTTATGACTAAAGAGAAGTATTTTGATGCTCATATATATGAAAGTAAACTTTATACATAGAATTTGATTAATCATTTAATGGTCTGTTTAGGGATCATAGAAAATTAAGAAAAATATATATATTTAAAATTTAAAAATAACATATAAATCTATTTACGCATTATAATTATTTTAAATAAATATGAAATCATAAAAATTAAAAAAAATTGTCAATTTTTTTTATCATGTTTCTTTTAACCGTAATTTAAAAAAATAGAAAATTTAATTGGAGATCATACATATCATCACACTCAATTTAATCATTGCACTAGGATATATATAAATATTAATTTTGTTATATTTTTTATAGTAAATAATGACATATTTGTGATAGAGAGGTTCACATGATGTGTAAAATTTCATATATATTCATCTTATATTCATGCATCAAAGAGTACTAATTTATAAATAACACATTTTGTAATCCAACATTTGTACTTATAATAGCATTTATATAAATCAGGATGGCTAATTTAACTTGAAAAGAAGGAGATGTAATCTTTCAAAGTTAACTTAATCACAAGCTAAGATAGATTTGTCATAATAAAAAATGCAAATATTATTGAGCATATAATCCCATATGTTATGATGTATACAAATTTAGTTTAATGAAAACAAATACATATTTTGATATTATGATTGATTACATAAAAAGGTTTTATAATTGAGTGGTTACATGAAGTTTAGATCTAAAGATATTATTTATTAAATTAGATGAATAAGATAATGAATTATTTTAGTTTTTGATAGACATTTGTGTTATTAAATTAATTTGTAATTACAAAAGGCTGAATGAAGCTCATCATGCTGTGAGTGAAGAGAGAGAGAGAGAGAGAGAGAGAGAGAGAGAGAGAGAGAGAGAGAGGTAGTAGAGTGTAAATGTTTATAAGAATAAGATAAATGATATTTGAAAGGCTAAAAGGGTATTATAGGGAGAGTAAATGTTTAGAATTTTGAAGAAATGCCATGTCTCTCATATATGATCATTCTTAATCAAATTTTCTTTCATCAAATATTTATCGAGACTATTCACTCTCCTAAAATGATGAAGATGATGGTGCAAAAAATAGAAAAAAATAACAGAAGTAAAATTAAAATTCAAATATATAATTGCAAAAGTTGCACAGCATTTTACAAGGAAACCAGTATTTGACAAAGGCCCAAATACCGATTTCACATGCGTTTGACCCCATGATGAGAGCTCGCGCCATGTGCCTAATTATTCGAGAACCCAAGACCATTGGAGATTGAACTCATGACCGGAAGGGACTTACAGTAAACCCCGCTAATTAACAGGCCATGACTAGCGACACAAAACACACACACACACACACACACACACACACACACACACACACA
>NEWO01000059.1:1522153-1537015 GCA_003013225.1 Phalaenopsis aphrodite | reverse complement strand
TATATATATATATATATATGTAGACACACACACACATATACATATACATATATTTAAATAAAAGCAAGTTGTTATTAATAAAAATATAAAAACAAAGTATAGTAGCATATTGATTGAGATGGATTCAATCTTAGCTATAAAGATCACAAAATAAATTTATATCTAGCTTAGAAATAATTTATTTTGAAGATTACATGAATCTATGAGTGCAAATTGATTTGGTTTTCAATTCTTTGACGCCCTGGTGAACAAAGACAATGAAGTAATTAGAATGAGATGAGCCCACTTTATCTTCTAAGAGATCAGAGAATAACTCTCTTTCTTTTTTAATGCACAATCCAATGTCAACAAGCTATGTTTTAAAATTTCACATGTGTTCATTCATGTATGCCAACTTTTGATATCAAACTCTCTAATGCAAGGGGTGAAATCCAATTTCTTAGACTTGAGCATTTCTAAAAAATAAGTACAATAGTTTAAGAGATTGTATGTGTCTATCATTTAAATAAATTATAATTAACACCTCAATGAGTTGCTATTACAAATTCATTTTTTAAGGGTAATAGCTAAAGGTCAAATTTATAAGAGTATTGATTCTAACTTTACTAGTTGATAATTTAAGATCTTACTCAAAGCCAGATGCTCCAAAGGCCATCTTAGAGTGGTCATCATAATGTTTGTTAAGCTAATTATTCATTCAACTATTAGCAAGGGATTGGGAATCCTTACCTATTACAGCGACTCATTGTTGCTTACATCTTCCAGTTGTAGGATTAATTACATCAATCAATCTCATATAAAAAAAATAATTAAAAAAAATTCTTATTTTAATCATCCATTTAGTCACATAATCACCTTCTATCTTTTTAATACAGTTAGGTTGCTTGAGTTGAGGTTGTTGTGCCACCAACTTGGTCTCATATTAAAGCACTTAGTGGAAGGAAAAAATGTAAATGTGATGGAAAGTGTAGAATTGGCAAGTGTACTTCTTTGGCAGAGTCCTTCACTCCCCTACTCATGCCAACCTTGAATGATTCTTTAGTCCTTTTTTAAAGCTATGAGTTGACCAATGTGCAATATCTTGTGTGCCTTAGAGGCGTTTGCTTTGATGTAGCTCATAATTGACAATATTAACAATCATTGCAAGAGATACCTTGGCCATAGATACCAAGCAAAAATAATGTAACAATCACAGAAAGTGTAGAGAGAAAAATTGCTAATTGGTAAAAAATTTTGCCCATATTTATAGGTTATCAAGATCATAGTTGAATAGTGAAGTAGCATCAAATTTATTATTAAGGTAATAAATATGAGGATTAATCTTAATGAGAAATTATTATTTTTTCTTTAAAGAATCAAAATTAATATATTACCTAATTCTCTTGGTTTTCTTACATTCAATACTTATTACAAATATTAAGTTTATGATGACAACATGAACCAACTCGTCCGAAGAATAAGAAGATTATTCTAGTCTAAAAATGAAAAAATATTATGTGTGTGGGACCACATGTTCGAACAATAGTCCGGATGTGATCGCACCGCCATGTATCACACATTTGTTGAAATATAAACGTGATTTTAGTTGTTTAAATAAAGCTTAATTTCTAGAAGCTTATTCTAGAATATGTGGTAGATATGAAATTATTGTGAGTAGGTGTGGTATGTGTGGTAGGTGTTGAATTATTGTGTGATAGGTGTGGAGTTGTTTGTAACCATTGGATTGTAATTGTGGTGGCACAATCCTAGCCAGTAATTTAGGAGGTGTCACTAGTGTAAATAGGGGTGGAGTCTTTGAGGTTGTATCAAGCCAAGAAAATGTGTTAAATAAAAGAGTGAAGTTTCTTCCATAAGTTATTTTTTTTGCCTTTGTTATTTCCTAAAAGCTTCTCCATTCCAACAAAGTGGTATCAGAGCGAGGTTACATTACAGAGAAATGGCAAACGGTGGCATGGTTTCGTTCCAAGTCCCGATGCTTAAGGAAAACATCTACAATAATTGGAGTATCAAGATGAAGGCACTCCTTGAAGCGCATGACGTTTGGGAGGTTGTGGAGAAAGACTACGATGAGCCAAGTGATGAGTCTGCTCTATCCACAACACAAAAGGATAACTTACGAGACTTGCGAAAGAGAGACAAGAAGGCTCTCTTCCTCATCTATCAAGCTTTAGTTGAAGATGGTTTTGAGAAGATCTCAAGTGCTACTTCAGCCAAACTAGCATGGAAGAAGCTCGAGGTTTCGTATAAGGGAGAAGAGAAGGTTAAAAAGGTACAATTGATTTTGGCTTATTTTACTCATCATCCAACAATTTCAAGCTTGTAGGATATAGCGACAGTGATTGGGCTAAAGACATGGATGATAGAAAGAGCACTACATGGTTCGTGTTCTTCATAGGAGACACTGCTTTCACTTGGATGTCAAAGAAACAATCAATTGTCACTCTTTCTACTTGTGAAGCAGAGTACGTGGCTGCAACAGCATGTATTTGTCATGCAATTTGGCTTTGAAATCTATTAAAGGAGTTAAGTTTACCACAAGAAGAGGCGATTAAGATTTGTATCGATAACAAGTCTGCAATTGTGCTAGCAAAGAATCCTGTTTTTCATGATAAAAGCAAGCACATTGATATGCATTATCACAACATCAGAGAATGCATCAAAAGAAAGGAGATACAAGTGCAGTACGTGAAGTCTCAAGACCAAGTTGCAGATATTTTAACCAAGTCACTCAAGAGTGAAGACTTTATTAAAATGAGAAGTTTGCTTGGAGTCACAAAATCAAGTTTAAGAGGGGGTGTTGAAATATAAACTTGATTTTAGTTGTTTAAATAAAGTTTAATTTCTAGAAGCTTATTCTAGAATATGTTGTAGGTATGAAATTATTGTGTAGTAGGTGTGGTAGGTGTGGTAGATGTTGAATTATTGTGTGGTAGGTGTGGAATTGTTTGTAACCATTGGATTGTAATTGTGGTGGCACAATCCTAGCCATTAATTTAGGAGGTGTCACTAGTATAAATAGGGGTGAAGTCTTTGAGTTTGTATCAAGCCAAGAAAATGTGTTAAATAAAAGAGTGAAGCTTCTTCCATAAGTTTTTTTTTTTTTTTGCCTTTGTTATTTCCTAAAAGCTTCTCCATTCCAACAACATTGACTCATTCATACCGTCATCTAGATGTGTGATCGCTTCACCTAAACTGTGCTCCTAAGAATGAATGCACCTAGATCAAATAAACCCACCTAGCTTAGAATCACTTGCTTAACCTAAAGGCACTTGCCTCGCTCAAGAGATACTTTCTCAGCTCAATGAAACTCACCTTGGTCAAAGTTGTCTCTCATTTAGCTTAAAGTAAGAACTTCCTATTGTCTGGAAGCACTTGTTAAGTGCCAAAAAAGCTCAATGGCTTTATTCATTTATACATACATGCAATCTCATCCATTCTGTCGGTGACCTCATATATTCAGCCAAACAAGCCTTGGAGACACTCATTAAGATATCCATGTATGTGTACTTTTTAAGATTTTCATTATTTTGTTCATATATCAATAAAAGCCCAATCATATGCTTCTATATTTATTATATTTGTATGATTTTTCTCTAATACCCAAACCATACCATAAATATATAGATGGGGCATTTTGGCACAAGACATTTCTATATAGAATTCTAAGCCTTTGGACTATGATGCATAAAAATCTTTGAAGTTTCTCTTCTTGTAAGAGATTTCTTTGCTTATTTTCCTTTTCTATATCACTCTTCATCTCATCAAGTACTTGTAAACTCTATAATTAAGGTTTGTGTATATCAACAGATAATTTAAATTCATTATTTGGAACATCAATTCAAAGTATTTGAAGTGATAAAAATTAAGTAAAAAAAAGCTTATTTAACTGAAAAATCATTATAAATTAAAAATGAAAGTGGGAGATAGTTGCAAATATTTATTTAATATCATGTAACATAAACTTAATCATTATATTTACTTATAAAAATGTCTTTTAAGGTACTCATTAAAGAACCAAATTAAGATGTATAATAATAATTAAGATTAGTAAATTATATTTTAAAAACATTTTCTTAATTAAGATGAAGATTACCTCATAAAAAATCTTCATTAATAAATGCTCTGAAATGCATAGATGTGAAGAAAAAAAAGAAATAGAAATAAAAAAGTTGAAAGTTTAAATGCTACAAATGAACTTATCAGTATTGTATTGTATGAAGCATTGCTACTGATTATCATGGTACAGTGTTACAGTCATCCTGTTGATTGGACTTCCATTTAATACGGCTGTCTTTCTTCATTTCACTTCAGTCTATTTTCATGTTCTTTTTTTAACCTTCCCAGCTCCCACATCCTTCCCTTTTTCTCTAAGATCTTTAACCCTAGTTTCCTTGATTTGTTGTAGCAAACAAGGATGGAAGAATAGTGAGAAACCAGCAGGCCAGCTTCCTGGATCTTGCAGACCTGAGCAACAACTGCAGCTAAGCAAAAAAGAAAGGTAAAGGTACTCTTTTTCCACTGAATCAAAATCTTCTCATCTGATCAAGAAAAGGTAAGCTGGTTTTGTTCCTAGCTTCCCTTTTGATATTGTGGCAGACTGAGGACATTTGATGGAAAGTTCATAAATTTAGGGTTTTGACAACTTTATTGCTAAGGATTTTTATTTCTTAAATGACTATACTTCTTTCAGTCTAGCTGAATACTATTACAATACTATATATATATATATATTTCTGGTAAATGGTCATTCTGTCAGATTCTCATCTTGATGCATACAGATCCAACCGAGATTATAATACAAATGGAACCCTAGCTAAATCTCTATCATGCTTGTGAAATCCATGGCTGTACAAACAACATTGCAGTACTGAACCTTGATATGTATAAGGCAGCAAGCTAGGTGACCCAGGTCTCAATCAACAACCCTAAACCTAGCCTGAAATTAAGACTAAAACCACTTCTACCATTGACCATTTATTATTTTCTTTCTTTGTACTTGCTTTAAATGTTAAATTTATGTGAATATACTTTATTGCTGGAAAAGAAATTTGGTTGCATCATAGATTTACGTTAAGTAGGATTTATCAATCATATAAAGTTCGCGAGTGATGATGAATAAATTTACCTTTCATCTAAATTTAATAAATTCAGATTTACGACGGTCGTATTTAATTGAATGTAAGTTAAATTCATGATTAAATTCTATTATTAATATATTATTTTTGTACTTTTTGCTAAAAATTCAACCCAATTCTTTTGATCAGCAGAACTAGAGAGTGATTGTTATACACAAGCAGTCATGTCATCATACTCCTCATCATCCACTTCATCAAACTCTCCCTGCGCTGCATGCAAGTTCCTGAGGAGAAAATGCATGCAAGGTTGCATCTTTGCCCCTTACTTCCCACCAGAAGAACCTCAAAAGTTCTTCAACGTTCACAAAATCTTCGGAGCCAGCAATGTAACCAAGCTCCTCAACGAGCTTCTTCCCCACCAAAGAGAAGATGCAGTGAACTCACTTGCTTATGAAGCTGATGCACGCATGAAGGACCCTGTATATGGCTGCGTTGGTGCCATCTCTGTCCTCCAGCAACAAGTGCAGCTTCTTCAGAAGGAGCTAGATGCAGCAAATGCCAACCTGTTGAAGTATGCATGTAGCTACTGCCATCCTTCAGCACATGCTGGACATCAACAGGTTCTGCTTCCCTACCATTCTTCTCTTCAATGGAGTAATAATTCAGATAATGGGCAGATGAGGGAGAAGGGTGGTTATGTTTATGGGGATGTGGATGGGAGTTAGGGGAGTGGGGAGATTATGTTCTTTAATTAATATGTGGGTTTTATTGTATGGTTTGTTTGGATATGTATTGATCGTGCATGGCATTGATTGCTGTGTTTCTGTTGTCAGAGATTTATGTACTTTATTGGTAGTGTAATGCTTCTGCACAATGAGGTTTTGTTATGGGAGTAAATATTATTTATGATGCCATGATTGTTTGGATGTGTTATCTTGTGATATATGATAGTATGATTATATTTGTATGGTCGTTCATGTGATATTTTCTATTGAGTATGGGCTTGGGTATTAGATCTTATTGCATGTTCGAGTAATACTTCTTTCAATGCTCCCTAGTATGATTTAGGGAGAAATTTGGCAAATTTTGAATTAACACATTTTATCTTTTTTTAGTAGTTTTTGTTGGGTTATTGAATTTTTTTTAGCATATAAAAACATTACTTGTATGATAAGATAGTAAGATATATAATTTTGGGAACATTTCTTAATGGAAATATTTGTTTAAAGATGGTGATGAAAATTATCAATTTGACTTGTAGGATGTAAAGAGCATTTGTCTTTTAATAATGTTCATGTTACATATTGTCAGAGTTGCAAAGTATGACATGGTGTTATTATATGTAAGAGTGTTTTTTTTGGAGAAAATATTATGTTCGGATCATGAATGTATGGACGACACGACAGTGTGAATCGCATCATACCATCATTGACATGTCAAAATAACCGGACGAAACATTTTCTCATTTTTTTTTGTGATGAGAAATTCCAGTGCTACATATCGACCACAACAAATTCAATCCTGACTTGATCAACCCTTTTGTTCTTGTTGTTGTTGCGAGAACTAGATATACCAATTGATGTGGTATATATATAAATCAAACAGGAGAACGATCGACGAAGTGAAAAATAAAACGAGAAAAATCACACCAGAAAAGAATAACACAGCGGAACACATAGATTTACGTGTTTCGGCAAACTGCCTACGTCCACGGAGTTGCAGAGGAATTTATTACTTGAGGGATTTACATCAGTCGATCACATCGACTTACAAGAGGAATCTCTTACTCTTCATTGCTCTCTCTCTTCTTCTCTCTCTGCTCTTCTCTCTCTATACCGAGATACACCGAACAACTCTCTATACCGAGATACACCGAAGAAGACAAACTTACAAGAGAAATAAACTCAATTTCTCTTATGCCACAAGCCACCAAGAAGAAGCCTATGGAGAACAATCTTTTTCTTCCTTCTTCTTCCTTCTGCCGCAAGGAACTGCTCCTCCTTGCACTTCTCTTCCTCTGCCCCGAGGAAACCTTAATCTATCCTCAGGAAACCAAAGAAGAACTCAAAGCGTGACTACTAAACCCAAGGAGAACCATCAAAAGCTTTTATCACGAACAAGAGGGAGCCAAAAAAATGCTTCACTTCACAAAAGAGGAAGACATAAGTGGTTATTTAGGAAGAGGTGTGACTCTCCAAAGCAAAGTAACCGCCCAAACATAGTGGACCAGACTCCACCATTTCTAACAGTACTTGCAAGTGGAATTCATTTTTTGAAAAGAGTACCGTTTTGGTCATTCAAATATTCAGCACACAACCTAAAGAAACATATTGATATTAAAAAAGAATATGTATATTAATGGACTGTTACTTGCAATTTTTATGTTTTATACATTTGTCAGTGCTTATCACTTTTATTTTATTTTTAAAATTAAATGAAATTTAAGATTTATTTTTAAAAATTCTCTTTAAAAAATAATTTTATTTTTATATTAGCATTTATAAATTAGTTTTAGCGTTATTTTATAGTAAACAATTATTTTTTGCATGTTTTATATTAATTTCATTGGTTTCTTACGTAATTTCATACACATTATATGGTCAAAATTTTCATATTGAGGGAGCATGAGCCTTATAATTATATAATGATTAAGCGATGGCCAAACACGTATGCTGCAGTACGCAGAGCCTACTGGTAGTGACATTGGATGACGTTGGGCAAGTAAATATTCTACACTTCAAATTTTCACTTTGTTTCATAGGCTATAAATTTCAAAACTTAATATACTATGAATTCAGATATGATTAAAAGTTAATGAAATTATGCGGTGGTTGAATTCCGATCTTTCCATAAATCACATCCAAGTAATAGAATGTAAGATAGAAGAGAGAGAGAGGGTAAGCAAAAGAGAGAGAGAGAGAGAGAGAGAGAGATTCATAATAAAGAATAGTAAATAATATTATTGATTAGTTCTTTCTCATAAAATGATTTTTCTATTTATAGATGGCGTAAAATATATGAATGTCCATGTTTGCTTCTGTTTTAATAAGAGTTTTAAAAGAAATTTTAGATAATTAACATGTAAGGGCATATGGTTTGGCTAACCTCTACTCGGCCAGCCAAAGTCAACATGCCTTAGTTCAGCAGGATTTGCTCGTCTGAGTAGCTGGATCGGGGATGCATGTAAGTCGTTTGATGGTCTTCAGGTTGGCAAGATTGGCTCGATCAACTTGGATTGGCTGATTGGTTGTTCTAGTTTGGTTGTCGACCGTTGATCTTTGAATGAGAGCTCATGTCGACAAAACAAGACTAGTCTATCAAACAGAGAGTGAATTACCATAATTCGATAGATAACTCATTCATTGATGAGAGAATCCTTTGGGATGTTTGCGGTTACGTTATTTCCAGTTCTTGACCATAAATGAGGAATCTCAGGGGCGTCCATGAAATTGCTAGCAATTTGATATGCTCTTACATGAGAGGCTTTATTAAATATTGTCTTTATGAGCATGCTTTTTCTATCAAGAATAAGGATGGAGATATCTTGATGGTTTATTAATGCATAGATGGCTTAACTTTCACCACAAGCAATCCAAGTACAAATGAAGAGTTCAAGAAAGCCATGACTAAAAAATCTTAGATGACTTGTATAGGGCTCATGGCATACTATCAAAACATTATAGTCAACCCAAATGAATATAAAATATTTATTTCACAAGAAGGATTTGTAAGAGATATATTAAAGAAGTTCAAAAGGGACAATAGGAAGCCCATAAATATTCTTACAGAATGTGGATTTATGTTATTATGGATGATGAATGAGAATGACTTGATCCTACACTTAAGCATGTAGGAGGAGTTCGAGCTAGTTGACATGCAAAAAACTTGATATTATTTTTGTTGTTGAACATGTAACCCACTACTTCAAGACTCCAAATATGATGCACTTGAAGTCTAATAATCTTGATCCTTGTCAAAAGCACAAATAAGTTTGGCCTACATTATTTATTATCTTGTAATTTCAAGCTTGTAGGATATTGTGACAATAATTGGGCTAGAAACATGGTTGATAAAAATAACATCACTAGACTTGTGCTATTTATAGGATGCAATAATTTCACATGAATTTCAATGAATCAATTGAATGTCACTTTTTCTAGTCGTGAATTAGAGTAAGTTGTTGTAACTTCATACTTTTATCATGAAAATGAATTTGAAGTAGCTTGCTAAATTAAGTAATAATGTTTAAGACAATAAGAAGTAAAAAAGTTCTAGGTGTGAACATGTCAAAACTAAGACTAACCATAAATATAGTTTTCCTTGACAAAAGTAGGCATAATGATATGCATTATCACTATATTAAAATATCTATCTCAAGAAGAAAAAAAAGTATCATTTAAAAATGAAGGTTTTATTAAGATACAAAGTTTGTTTGAATTTGAACATCTAGTATAAGAGGCATGCATGTTAAAAAATAAAGTTGATTTAAACCATATATAATTGTGCTTTAATTATTTAAAGATGAACACAAAATCTAGAATGTTCTTCATAGAATTTTAGAGACATTTTAAAGCAGTTTTCTATGGATTCTAGAGTCATGTTTTACTAGAGTCCATACAAATATCAAGAGTGCAAGAGTGAATAGTTATGAACTTTTGAATTTAAGGTAAGAGAAAAGTTTAAAGAATCAATGATAGCTAGAAGATTATAATGTGTTGAAGCAATCCTAAACTGGGTTCCACTAATATCAATAGATGTAATGTCTCTGAGTTTGTAAGAAGTGAAAAACAAAAAGAAATAAAATTATCTCTTTCATCAAATTAGAGTTTTCCTAGTCTCTTTCATATCTTGAAAGCTTTATCCTTCCAACATAAATTCATCCAGGCCATGACAATTGACATCTCCTCTATTCAGATTAACTTTCCTTGCACTTTCTTAGCAAGAGTATTTTATATAATGACCCTATCAAGTTGAATTACATAGTATATTTAAAAGACAAGAAGAATTATATCACTTGAGCTGCATGGATACTACAGGATAAACTCATATATACTCAATGGTTTTAACTTTGTTTTTGAAGAGACAAACCATATTACAAAAAGATTAAGGTACCAATTTGGAGTTTTCCTAACAAAATGCAAGCTATACCTTCCACCATTGATTGTTTTCTAATTGAATCAAACTTCTTTGAGAATACTTCATCTATCAACATAACTTAAGTCACAAAACACCATTAAATAAGAACTATATGTTGCTAAAATAAATATTATTAAATTCATAAATAAATTTTTTCACTTATATCTCTAAAAATTGTAACGATGGCTTTGATTTATGAAGAATCTCCAATTAGATATGGATGAATATTCACAGCAAGTACAATTGTCGCCACAATACTCACCATCAAAATAGGGATTACTTCATTTTTTTCTTTACTTTCAACCTTTTTTTACCCCAAATTTTAACATTTCTTCTTCTTAATTTCACCTATCCCTAACACTAGCAATGATGACATCATTAAAAGCTATGACATCATTGAAAGCTTTAATATTATCTTTAGGGATCTCCATGAGTGAAGCCAACATATTTAGGAAAAAAATATAAGTATATAGCCCTCTCAACATGCAATAAGGAGGTCTCAATACTCAATATTCAACGCACAAATACTATCTCTCAAAAGAGAAAAAAAATGTTATTCTTCTATTAGTTTCGTTGTTGTCTTAAAAAATATATAAAAACAGACAATTAAATGAATATTCTTAATCCACTAAAGAAAGATTTGCCAACCAAGCTTGAGTTGAACTTGCTATAGAAGATCAAGATATACTCATCAAGTGAAATTAGATGTCAAACTTGCCAGTTGGGTAAAAGGAGAACTTACGAGTCAACTAGAAGCAATCATACACACTATAATGAGGTCAAGCTCACCAATTATGTCTAAGAAAAATTTTTCTACCAAGCTCAAAAGAAACTTAGTTAATCACATACTAAATAGCTTTTTCTAACATCTAAATAGGAGCTCATGAAGGACTAGATTTACTCAAATAATCTAGCAAAAAATCAATGTACCATTGTTCTTATATATATATATATATATATATATTGAATTTCTTCTCTACTTTTCTTTTATTCACATTTTTGCAGAAAGCATGCATATTCATTAAATTTCAAAATTAAACATGAAAATGAATTAATTAATTTTTGAATAACTGCTCTACATAAGGTAATTAAGAAATAGTAAAAATTAAACCAAATTGAATAAATTCTTATTAGATCACATTTTCATCCAATTTATCTGATAAATATTCTTGAAAGGAAATTGTAAAATTTTTTTTAAAGAAATGACTATTATTATTCAAAGTATGATTTACGAAAAGGAATACCATCATTACAAACAATTGAAATTAAATGACGTCCCCCACTTCGAAGCACAATACATATTTCACAATGTATAGATCTTAGAGTCATATTAGATCGAGAGCCCCTCCTTAATTCTTTTTCTCACCATTTAATCTTTAATTGACAACCACAACATAATAATCGATATAACTTGTATGTTGTTTACTTTTGGTTAAAATATTACATACGCTGAACGTATGTGTGAAAGACTGTGGAGAAACACACAAAAATTTAATAATGCATGGAGATTTATGTATATAAGCATCATCCTTCGCACATAAGCTCAACATATGTAATATTTTCTCTTGCTTTGATGTCTTCCTTTCACCATGAATTTATTCATACTATCACTTCTAAAATAAGTCTTCACTTATCTTCCATTAAGAAAATAACCAAGGGGAAAAAATATTAAAAGCTACTTCAAGTTGACATAGAATCATCTAATTTTGGATAAAACATAAAAAACAAAATAGATGATCTAAAAAAAAACAAAAGGATAGATCATTGAGATATAAATTTTCTTGCTCTTGAAGAAACAAGCTTAGAATAAGATGGCTATACTTCCATAATGAGTCATATTTATTGCCAACAAAATATTTTTGGCATTTGGAGCATTTACCACAGAACACACATTACTAGCAAATTTCCAATATTAGAAATTGAAGTAACAACAACAATATTAATATCCAAAATAAAGGCATTATGTACAACATCCGATTGTGTACATGTATCATTAGCAACACTATTATCCAAAATAATAGTAGAATTACCATTAACTTCAAAAATAACTTTAGTAAACGTGACAAAATGAAAAACATAAGTATTATTACCTAAAGATTCATTATTGCTAGTAATAACATTAACAAAGAAATTAAGATTTGGAGCAATAAAATTAACATTGGTAATGTTAACGTGAATATTTCTACAATTATTCTCAAATTTATTATGATTCCTTTGATTTCCAAAGGCATTAGTATTTATGTTATAATTTCTTCCCCTATTTAAAGGAATAACACAAATTTTCAATATAAGAAAAAGATTTAGGATAGTTTGAGGGATTATGGTTAATGTAGAGTACATTTTGCTAGAAATAGGTTTCCATTCATGAATAACATGAATAACTATATCTTTATCCTTAGCAACAAGAGTGACATAATCAGGTAAAGTTGAACCTACATTAACCTACATGCTTACACTAACAAAGATCATATGAAAAGCTTTTCCAGTAAAAAAATCCACTTCTAATGGGATACCAATATTACTTGCTTTTTCAAAATAGAACTTCCTGACAAAAAAATAAACGGGGAAGATCAGGAAATTTAAGCCATAAATGGGCTTTTTAAAAATTTTCCATAACTGGTAAAAAATCATGAGATCATAATTTAAAAATAAAATGCTTACCTCCCATAAACCTAAGTCCTCCGGTGAGAACCATCTCAAAATCCTCAACACAATTAAGCTTAAACATTAAAAACTCTCTATAAAGAAAGAAGCTCAACTAAGCCCTTGAGTCTCCACATTTACCAATAACATGGACACCATATCCATTGAAAGGTCATTTCCCCGAAGCATAGCCAACCAGAGCAAGGTCGCACTGTTTTGAACCTTCAACAGCCTCAGATTCAGAGAAAAAGATTTTCTTATATACACATGAGACGTAAGGTAGGTTAAAACCCATAAGTATTGGAACATTAGAAGATATTAGACCTTTCTAGATTAAAGACAAGGCATATCCAAGAAAAGATCGAGTGGGAGAAGAACCAGGAAGAGTGGGGGGGGTGGGAAGGTGGAGGTGGAAGAGGAAGAATCCATTGGAACAAAGCCTCAAAAAACTAAAGAGAAACAAAATAAAAGTAATGGAATATGAAAGAATGAGAGAAAACTTCCTTGAGAATGGGAAGAACTCCCTCAAGGAAACCTAAAATCATCCAAGAATCACAAGATTCTTATCACCTATAAAGAGGAGTTAGCACAAGAAAATTTCTATATATAAGTTGTTCATGATAATGAGATGCCAATATATACATTGAATGATTGAATGCGATGATTAAATCCATATAAATTTACATATTCTAGTATAATAATCTTACATATTTAAAATATATGATGTATATGTATAATAAAACTAATTTTTTGCTCTATAAGCAAATGGATGTGCCAACTCTACTTTAAGGGTTTTATTAGTATCATGGACGGTCATATACTCTCTAATCCTTGTTGGTGTGTGTGTGTGTGTGTGTGTATAGGTTTTTATATCAGCCACAAAAAAAAAAATTGTCTTATATGAAGGATGACCACTTGGTACATATTCTACCAAGTGGATGACATAAGTATAGACAAAAAAGATGATGTTTAACACAACATCAATTTTTTTTTTTTCTTTATACTACGCTTCGCATCATTTTTTTTATAATAATTCACATGTTTGTTTCACATTATCTCACATATTTGACTTTATAATATAAACATAATAATCAATGAATCTCTTTCACAAATGATTCCATACCATTATAATCCAATCTCTCCTATTTCATCTTCCACGCCTTCCTAAAACACAAATCCCCATATTTTTTAAGTAAGCATATCATACTCAAGTCATTGTTGTGCTCACAATCCAATCATGTATCCTAAGAAATGAAGTTTTGATTATTAGATAATGTTACACAAAAGAGTTACCTCTAGTTAAGTTTCAGTCTCATATATCAATGTTTGTACGAAGGAAAACCACAAGAGATAAACTTGACAATGAATTTCATGAGCTATTATTGTGTGCGGACGGCGCACACATCTCGCATGTGCCGTCCAATGAAAAAGTGAGCCCACTGACATACAATTTTTGGTAAAGAATGTGTTTTTTTATTGGCCCATCGCACGCATCTCTGCGCGCGGGGGGCGGACGCAATAATTTTACGAATTTCATAGACATGTTTAAGGAATTGGCAAAATAATGTTTTACATTATTAATATATATTTATATACAAACTTAAACTAGTTTATAGTCACAAAAATTGAAATTAACTTATAGTTATCAATTAGAATATCTATGCCCACCACCGCATTTAAAGAGTTTCAATCCAATGTATTATTTATTCATCATGACAACCTAAAATATGAAACATTTATAGATACTTACCATCCAATAAACATTCAATAGCTTAATCATATTGATTTTTTATGGCGCAAAACAAGTGAAGCTAATTGCCTTATGCCAAAATAGTTTAAGGGCATTAAATTCATGTAACCAACTATTACCCAAGTGAATAGTATTATCATCAATATATCATATTGTAGACATACAAACTCCACTGAACTCCACTTGAAATTTGAAATTAATCTATATAAATAATAAATTTTAATTTTTTTCTTTCGTAATATATATATATATATATAT
>NEWO01000059.1:1504722-1520778 GCA_003013225.1 Phalaenopsis aphrodite | reverse complement strand
ATTGAGAAACCTCAGAGGACAATGTAATAGAACTTTATGAAAACATTTACAGAATGATCACAAATGGAGTGCATGCCTTTAAATCTCTGTCAAACAAGCAAACATTAGAACAAAGGAGATTATAATAAAAAGATCAAAAAGTACTGACTCAGACAACTCAGTTAACAAGGATCATGGGACCTCAATATTAGCCAACCTCAATTGCTGGTCATGTGACAAGTAGTCTTTCAAAGAGAGACAAGTCCGGTGCATCAATCGAGCTAGAGAGACAAACGTATCAACATCGCTTACATCTATGTAGTTCGAGTCAGGGAAGTCATCAATGGCACCACGAGACAGCGACGCAGCCGCCCGAGTACAGATACGTTCAGTCGATAACCATAGTTTATGAACGCTAGATTCTGCAATGACACTCCAGCCGCTGCTCGATAAAAGGGATGGGAGAGTCATTGGCAAGTCATTTAAGACGATCTCTGGTTCGACGATCAATAGTGGCATGTATTTGCAGCAGCTTCCTGAAAGCAGCCCTATGAAGCTTATAGCCTGTACAGAGAAGCAGATAGAGTGCACAGAATTCTGTTATCATCTACGGCTGCTTCAGGTTTGTAAGCCAATTTCTTATTTATATTTTTTACTGACACTAGCATGGAAAAGAATATTGCTGTCTTATAGTAAAGAAGGTAGTTGTGATAAATACTTAAACAGGGATTGAGATCCCACTTTCCTGTTACTACAGATCAAATTAAAATAACTAAACAAAATTGGAAAGAAAAAAATATTTTAGGAACATCCTTCAAGGAATTGAGGATCGAAATAGCCCATGCACTATGTACTTAATATACAAGAAAAACTTACAGTTAAAGGATTAGCAGTAACGCAGCTCACATCCAAGGCATCAAGGAGCCATTGCCTTTTGATGCTGGCCTCAGCAATGAACAAAGCAGCAACGAGTTCCACAAGAAGAGTCCAGCACATGCCTGAAGTTTAGGGAAATTAAAAAAAAAAAAAAAAATGAAGAAACTAAGAAGCTGGTTTTGTATTGTTGAAATTAAGATTAATGTTGAATTAAGCAGAATTATGTTATTGATATTCCAAGGGATTATAAATAACCCTCACATGAATCCTAAAATAGGAAAAACAATAAAAAAGAATTAACAGTAATGTATTCCAATGCCTGAAGTTTAGGGAAATTAAAAAAAAAAAAAATGAAGAAACTAAGAAGCTGGTTTTGTATTGTTGAAATTAAGATTAATGTTGAATTAAGCAGAATTATGTTATTGATATTCCAAGGGATTATAAATAACCCTCACATGAATCCTAAAATAGGAAAAACAATAAAAAAGAATTAACAGTAATGTATTCCAAAGATGTTTCTCTCATTTCTTCTATTAAACAAGCATATCATTCTAAATAACAATGCAGAATGGACATGAAGTACCTGAGACTATTGTTAGGATGAAACCTCTAGATTTAGGGCTGGGTCATTTAAATGGATTGGTGCCTAAAAGAATATCATCGATACTTAAAAATAAATTCAATAACCTGAATTTAGGTCAGCTATATTGTAGGATCTGAGTACTAAAAAAGAGCACTGACAGCTAAGTTGAGTTTGACAGAAACAAGGATGCCGAGATAAATACGAGGCAATTGCTTGAATAACATTGATTGAAAATAATGTAGAGACAATAAAATTTAGTTGATCTGAAATACATAATGAAGGATAGGAACTGAGCACAAAACATTAAATAAAGTTAATGTCTGCTGACCCTCACATATAATCTACTAGACGAGTCGATCAAACATGATGAGAGTTACATATGAAGAATGCGTGCAAGTAAATTTGAAATACCTTGACCATGCTTGAATTCTCCTCAAACAATGACCGTTTAAAAAACAGACTCTGCAGTTGCATTCAAAACATCGAATTAACGGCATGATGTTCTTAATTCTGGTTCAAATCATCTCAATCATTAATGAAGTTGCTCAAGTGACCTCCGATCATAAAGCGAACTAAGTGAGTATGTCTGGGACGTCAAATTTACCCAAAAAAAGACACCCATATTGCTAGACTTTGGTGCACAATTTAACGACAGAAAATTGGAGACACTAAAATATATTTTAAATGCTAAACATAAAAAAAAAAAAAAACTTAAATAAATCTCTCTTTTCTTGCACAGAAAGCCATCGCCCAATCCCGCATTTACCCATACCTCCACCTCTATCCTGTCCAACAATAGCTTTCCACCTCTAAAAATAATAAAATGTAAAATAATAAAAATATTTCTGACCTAATTAGCCTCTTGATTTCGTTCACGCAAAACTCACAGTGAACCACCCATGCCACAAAACTCCACCTCCCTTCTGCTTCACGCGAAATGCTCTCCCCTTTCTTCCTATCCTCCGTCCCACAACCCTGCCTCATCTCCTCTGTCTCGCCTCACCGAATCTACACTACAATCCCAGCCATTCTCCTTGGCCTGCTCTACCCGCAAGCTCTCCAAGCTTCAACCTCCCACAGCCACCGACGAGCTCTCCAACCAACAAGCAACTCCATCTATCCTACCCCCTAACCTTCCACCGGCGAGATCCCACAGGAGACCTCTTCTCCGCCACAACCCAAGCAGCATCCCGTCATCACCCTCTCCCACTGCAGGCCACAGCTCTACCATACTCTTCCTTGCTGCTGCCAACCCAATGCCGCCCCCCTCTCTCGCCATTTGAAGCTCTTCGCTCCCAGGTTCTCACAAAAGCCTGAGCTTCTCCCATTCTTCCTCATAGGCAGCAATCCAACTGCCGCTAATTGCTCTAGCAACAAATGGCACAGCTTCGTCTCCATGCACTTCCACCAGAACGAAGCTGCCGAGTAGCCTCACCCCCTACCAGCGGCTAATAACCAACCTCCATCTTTCCCTCACACCGGCACCCTAACTGAAAGCAAAACTACTCCTTGTCTTTTGTCGAGACTGAGCGGCACTCCACACTCCCCCTCCTTCTCTTGGACCGCATGGGAGCCCCTCTACTCTTTCTATCCTCCCAGCTGCTCCTCGCACAAGTTGCCCGCACACCTCCTTGAAGTTGATAGATCAGTCTTCAAGGCAAGGAATTTGTTATAATGTGGTCAAGAATAATACTAAGTTAAGTGTTACCGAGATGAGAATGATTAGATGGATGAGTGGCTTTACATTTAGAGTCAAAATGCGAAATGATTATATCCGTGATAGGGTTGGTGTAGCTCCCGTGATGGACAAAATTAGATGGTAGACCGACTGATGATCCGATTAAGAGAGTAGATGATTTAGATTCGACTTATGTTAAGAAAGGTAGAGCTAGACCTAGAAAGACTTGGGTTTATTGTGTAAAAAATGATCTTAATTTATTAGAACTAAATGAAAATATGACATTAAATAGAACACAATGGAGAAAAATGATTCATGTAGCCAACCCCACGTAGTGGGATTAAGGCTTTGTTGTTGTTGTGGTCGAGAAATCCAACACTCAACATTCCACTATTATTTGTGAAAGTTCTGGGTGGGGTGAGACAGACAACTTCTCCGCAACTTTTCTATTGACATCGGGCTTGGGCAGTCACCTCCTTCCTTTTCCCACCTTTCCTTTTTCTTTCCATCCTAGGTCTTTTCTAATTTAAAACATTTGCTAAAACTGAAATATAATTTTTATTCTCCTTCCTAATTTAAAACTTTTCCTAAAACAAAAATCTGATTTTTATTCTCTTTCCTAATTTAAAATATTTTCTAAAAACTCAAATTTGATTTTTATTCTTCTTCCTAATTTAAATCCTTCCTCAAATCTGAAATTTGATTACCCCTTATTTTAAATGTTTCCTAAGATAGTTTGTCTCTTTATAAATAGGAGAGGCCGTGCTTTTAGTTATGGGCTATTTTTTTAAAATTTGAATTGAGTTTTGCCCGATTATTTTCCAACTTGACGGCTGCATCCGACGTCAAAGTAGTGCTTTGGCTATACTTGCCCGAGGCGATGATCGTCTCCATGGGTACGGTTGGTGCTACGGCTGCAGCTCAACCCCTCTTAGATATTTATCTCACCCGAAATTCTCTCGACTGCTGTCCTACTTCCTCCACAGCAGCCCCACCTCCCTGGCCTTTACTGCAGCTGCCAATCCAGTCTCCGACGATGTTCCTGCACCTCTCTAGTTGCGGTTTGACGCCGTTACCATAGCCACTCTTGCTACCACGCCTAGAACAACAACGATCCAATGATTTTTGTAGTTCCAGTCGCCCTCATCGTCTTATCCTCACTCGCCTTCGCTGCTCTGAATGTGTTAGTCCACCTTCGTTGCCACAACAAGCAACACTTTCGTTTTGTTGTTTTCTTGTTATTCAACAGCCCTCAAACAGCAACTGGCTGCTATTTTGATTGTCGTCCCAAGGTGTCATGTTGTTCTAGGAGCTGCACACCTCTTCTACCATCTCCACAACCACAACCCTTTTTCTTCAGCCATCAACTGTCGTCTAGTAGCCTTCGTCATCGTTGTCCCCCACTAACGTCTTTTATTGTTCATGTTGTTGTTTGTTAATTGTATATCTCCTGCTTTCCCGTTTCGTGCTTGTAATATGTGTGAAATTCAGAAATAATGTGTTTTCGTTGTGGTTTGGGTTAACTCCAGAACCATTTGATATCAGAGCTAGCCAAACTCTAATCCTTTCTTAGATTTTTAGCATCCGCCCCTACCCAATCAACAACACCAATTTTTTTTTCTCTTCTTTCTTTCGTTTATTTTTCTCTTCTTTATTTTCTTCCACATATCCCAAATCGTCAAACATGCTGCCAAGGAAAAATACGCTCGAGCCTACCCGAGAAGAGATACAGCGAGAACTCCATCACCTTCAACTGAGAACTACAGAGATCCAAAAGATGACACAAGAAGAAGTTACGTTTGATTGAGACCTGGAGAGTCGAAGGGGAGAGAGAGAAGAAGATTTGAATCCCTTCCACAAGGATAATTTCAACGATGAAGAAGATAGGCCACGACGTTTCAAAATCCAATATCAGAAGAGGCCTAAAGAGGGATACCTGCGCCCCTCCCACAGAGAAACTTTCCGAGAAGAGATGTCATTTGGAGGGCACCAAGACTACGGGATCAAAGTAGATTTACCCGAGTTTGAGGGGAGCATAGATCCAGATGAAATTATCGAATGAATAAAAGCAGTATAACGAATCTTTAAATCCAAATAGGTGTTCGAAGAGAGGCAAGTTGAATTAGTTGTTATCAAATTGAAGAAAAGTGTTTCCCTATGGTGGGAGAACCTACAGTGACAAATGAGGAGAAAAGGCAACCAAAACATTACGAGGTGGGAGAAATGAAGAAAACTATGTAGAAGAAATATCTTCCCCTCATTACTGCCAAGATATATTTTTGAAACTACACAATCTACAATAGATATACTTTTCAGTGGAAGAGTTCACAACTTAGTTCGACCACTTACAGTTGAACTGCGATCTGACAGAGCCAGAGAAGAATATTGTTTTGAAAAAACAACGATAAAAAAGTGAAAAAAACTTGATCGAAAAATTGCATAACCAAAAAATAACACATAGATTTACGTGGTTCGACTAATTTGCCTACGTCCACAGAGCAGCAAAGAATTTTATTACTTCAAGAAATCGCGTCGTCAATCGCCTCGACATTTACAAGAAAACTTTCTTTTGTTCTCTCTCCCTCCCTCACTCTCTCTTCCTCTCTCCCTCTCTCTCTTCCTTTCACTCTTTTAGCTCTCCACCGTAAGCTTTACTTGTAAGCTTTGTCGAGCCAAGCTTAAGGAGCTGAGACATTAAGCAGCGGAGGGGTTAAGAGGATTTGGCTTAACAATTCATGACAGTTCAAAAGAGACTATCTAAAAAAAACAGGAGAGCGGTAGGTGAGACACGAAGAGAGGTAGGTGGTATGCGGAGAGAGGTAGGTGAGACGCGGAGAGTTTGGTGGGTCACAGACTCCTTATATTTAACAATTTTCTCACTTGGAGACTGATACACTGACTGCACCACCTAGAAACTGCATCAAGTGCTGATTGTACCAACCTTTTTCCTCAAACATGATATCCTCCACCTCTGCAATTCAAAGCCCCTGTCTTCATGCTAAAAGACCAACTGAAGTCGAGCACAACTTCAGCTTCTCAAGAATAACACATTTAGTCAACATATTAACATTGTTCTTACCTCCATAAATTTTCTTAAGTAGCAACTGTCCGTCATATAACAACGACCGTATGAAGTGATACCAGATCTGAATGAGTTTGGTCCTGGATTGAAACGTTGGATTCCTGACAAGAAATATAGTGCTCTGACTGTCACTACAGAGAGTGCCCCTTTGAATCTTCTTAGCAATTCTTCCAAAAAACTTTGTAGTCATATCATCTCCTTTACAGCCTTTGACACTGCATTGTACTCAGCTTCAGTAGCGGACAACAGAACCGTCTTCTGTAGATTTGAGCCCCATAACACTGCAGTACCACCAAAAGTATAAACAGAACCTGTAGTACTCTTCCTACTATCAAGGTCTCCAACTAAATCTGCATCAACATAGCCCTATACCTCCAAACTCTTTCCTGAGAAACACAAGCATATTTTTAAATAGCCTCTTAGATATCTCAAGATCCACTTCACAGCTTACCAATGTTCCTTCCCTGGATTACTCATGTATCTGCTCACAACTCTCATTGCATGGCAGTATTCAATCTGGTGAAGACTATGACATACATAAGTGAATCAATAGCTGAAGCGGAAGGACCACAACTTACTAATGTTCTTTCCCTGGATTACTCATGTACCTGCTCACAACTCCTACTGCATGGGTAATATCCGGTTTAGTGAAGACCATGACATACATAAGTGAACAAATAGCTGAAACGTAAGGAACCTTACTCATGCAGTCTTGTTCCTCCTCTGACTTGGGAGCTTGATTTTTGTAGAGTTTAAAATGATTGCCCAAAGGTGTGTCAACTGGTTTGGCTTGATCCATATTGAACCCGTTAAACATCTTTTTTCACATATTCAGCCTATGAAAGCCTAAACGTACCTTTGACTTGGTTTTTGGCAATTCTTATGCCAAGGATTTGCTTTGTCGCACCCAAATCCATTGCAAAGTGCTCTGACATCAGCTTCTTCAGGTTATTGATCTCATTAATGCTGACCCCTGCAATAAACATATCATCCACATACAACAGTAGAATGGCAAAAGAGTTGTCGAAGTACCTGACATAGCAACATAGATATGTCTGACATCAGTTGTACCCTGCATTGAGCATGTATTTATTAAACTACTTGCACCACCATCTAGGAACTTACTTTAGGCCATACAAGCTCTTTTTCAATTTGCAAATTGAATCTTCTTTTTCTTGTATCGCGAACCCCTCAGGCTGGTGCATATAGATGTCTTCTTCAAGATCTCAATGAAGAAAAATTGTATTCACATCTAACTGCTCAATGAATAGATCTTTAGCAGTAACCATAGCCAGCATCATTCTGATGGTTGTGAGCATAATCATATGAGAAAATATTTCAGAATAGTTCATGTCTTGCCTCTGCTGAAAGCCTTTTATAAAAAGTATAGTCTTGTACCTCTTACTGCCATCAAGTTCAGTCTTCACCCGGTACACCCACTTCTTTTGCAATATCTTCTTCCCTAGTGAAAGTTCTATCAGCTCCAATGTCTGATTTCCCGGCAGGAAATCCATCTCCTCCTTGCTAGAATTTTCATCTGTCAAGGTTTTTTCGTAGCTCTGTGGTCCTCCACTATCTGCCAGTAAGATGTAGTGTAAGGTTGGTGAGTAACGCTATGGAGAACGTTTGGTCCTGACTAACCTGCGAACGATAGTTGGAAACCTGACTGCGAAATAATTGGAATGGGTGCCCCAGACCCACTCTCCTCGTCATTCACATTTTTATCATGTAATGTGACTTCTGGTAAATCTTTAAACCTCACGAACTCCGATTCCTGATGATCTGCTTCAGAATTTGTACTAGTCTTGCCTTTGTACATCATCTTCTCATTGTAGATCACATTCATGCTTCTGATAATCCTCTGATCCTGATCATCCCAAAAACGATAGTCAAATGTTTCGTTTTCATAGCGAGTGAAATAACATTTCTTTGACTTAGCCTCAAGTTTACTACGAACATCAGAATTGATTAGAACATAAGAAAGACAACCAACAATTTTAAGATGAGAAAATTTGACCTCTTTACCGTTGCAAAACTCCTGAATTAATTTACAGTCTAATAGAACGGATGACCCCCTGTTGATCAAGTAAACTACAGTGCTGATCGCATCTGTCAAGAAAGTTGGTGGTAGTCCGGTGTGCAATCTCATACTTCTGACACACTGATTGATGGTCTTGTTCATACGTTTTGCAACTCCATTTTGTTGTGGTGTCCCCGAAATTGAAATCTGCATTCTGATACCCTGAGTTGCACAGTACTCCTTGAACCCACCATCGATGTACTCACCACCATTGTCAGACCTCAAACATTTCAATCTTCTAACACGCTCAATTTTAGATCTGTCTCTCCCTTCCTCTCTCTCTCTCTCTCTCTCTTCCTTTCTCTCTTTTAGTTCTCCACCGTAAGCTTTTCTTGTAAATTTTGCCAAGCCAAGCTTAAAGAGCGGAGGGATTAAGCAGCGAATGGGCTAAGAGGGCTTGGCTTAGCAATTCATGATAGACAAAAAGAGACTATTTAAAGAAAACGGGAGAGCGGTGGGTGAGACGCGGAGAGAGTTTGGTGGGTCACGGGCTCCATATATTTAACAAATAAAATAGTTAAATAGCTTGGGGGCTTGAAACCTAGTATTAACAATGTTGTGCAGCTACAACTATACTAGACCCTAGGGAATATTCAGACACTAGCATTGGAAGTGGAAAGGCGGCAGAAGTAGAGCCGACAACTACCACCAGCCAAGTAGTGCACAGCAGAAAACTGAGAAAATTGGTTCAAATAAGGAGAAAACCACCCCCAATGAGAACAAACCGACTACAGTGCCTGTCAGAAAAATGCTTCAAATGCCACGAATTTGGGCACATAACCTCTAGTTGCCCAACAAGCAGAGTTGTATCTTTTACCGAGCAGGGCGTCGTGGAAGAGGTTAATGAGAGCAGGATGTTGAAAAATAGGGTGAGCATCAACTTTCACCAGATGAGGGTAAAACACTTGTGATTCAACGGATTCTGCAGGCCGAGAATAGAGGGTTCCGCAGTGGCTTCTCCACAATATTTTCTACACCCGTTGTACAATAAACGAAAAAGTATGCAGTCTTATCATCGACAACGATAGCAGTAAGAACGTGGCATTAATCAAGATGATAGAGAAACTAAGACTCGTGACTCAGACACATTCTCAGTCATATTCATTGACGCGGCTGAAGAAGAAAAAGAAGTTAGCATCGACCCACAATGCATAATAGAGTTTTCAATAAAGGCCAGCTGCAGGACCAGGTATAGTGTGATGCCGTCCACATAGACGCCTGGCACCTTCTACTAGGAAAACCATGACAATTTGACTGAAAGACTTAGCACAATGGATTCAAAAACACATATTCCTTCACTAAGGATAGCAAACGCCTCATTCTAATTCCTTCGATAGCACTCGAGGAGAAAGGAGTAGCGAGACCAGTTTAAGTAACAATCGATTCATTACCACCATGGACACCATCATGCAAGAGATTACAGTCTCAGGATATTCAACCGAAAGGGAGGTACGCTCGCAAGTGCTTGGGAGACTATACAGTCGACAGTGAAAACATGTGCTGCCATGATTAAAGACAAGGGACCAGAAGCTTCGACGGGTGAGGTCGAAGCTCCACCAACCCCGAGAGACAGACGCAGGCTCGGGAGAGGACCGACCAGTCCTCGAGGAAATTTGATCGCCTCCTTCCTCTTCCCTCCTTTCCATTTTCCTTCCTTCTTTTCTTACTTTCCTTCATAAGTCTTTTCTAATTTAAAACCTTTGCTAAAACTGAAATCTGATTTTTATTCTCCTCATAATTTTAAACATTTCCTAAAAACTGTAATATGATTTTATTCTCCTTCCTAATTTAAATCCTTTCCTCAATTCTGAAATTTGATTACATTTTATTTTAAATTTTTCCTAAGATAAATTATGCTACTTTATAAATAGGAGAGGTTGTGCTTTGAGTTGGGGGTTGTTTTATGAAATTTGAATTCAGTTTTGTCTATTTTCCCTCTTAAGGGGTGGTGTTTTGGTTGTAGCTCGACCCAGTCAAGATATTTATCACTTCGTCCATCCTCCCGGCTGCTGTCATGCTTCTTCCACTGTAGTTCCACCTCTCCGGCCTTCACCGTAGCCGCCAATCTAGCCTCGGACGACGTTCCCGCACCTTCTAGCTGCGGTTTGACGCCATTACCATTGCCACCTTTGCTATCACTGCCAAGAACAACAAGGATCTACTATTTTCTGCAGTTCCAACAGCCCACATTGCCTTATCCTCTCTCTCTCTCCTCACTACCCACTGTCCTAGCCATCCACCTTCGCTACCGCAGCACGAACGCCTTAGCTTTGTTGTTTTCCCTACTATCCAGCAGCCCCAAAACACCAATCAGCTGATATTTTGACTGTCGCCCCAGACCGTCTTGTTGTTCTAGTGGCTGGCCATCCTTCCTGCCTCCTGCCTACAACCGCAGCCGTCAAACCTCAACCACCAACCACCATCCAGAAGCCTCTGTCATCGTCGTCCCCCATTGACGTCTTTTATTACTTATGTTGTCATGTTTGTTTATTGTATATTTTCTTCTTTCCCTTATCATGTTTGTAATATGTTTGGAATTCAAAATTAATATTTATGTTTCTGTTGTGGTTCGGGTTAACTCTGATATCATATGTTCGGAAATAAGGAAGCTTGATCATTCAATGCGTGATTCCTTGGAAGTTTTTAAAATAAAAGTATGGTTTGGAGTCACCATATGCAATTCAAAGAAATCTTGAGTTTGAGGTGATTTCAAGAATGTTCCAACTTGTGCTCGGGAAAGAAGAGGGACAAGACAACATGAGATGTGGTGCGGATGCATCTTCTTTAAAAATAAAGGAGATGGGTTGTCACACATGATTATTTATGGACGTTGCTCCGATGTGGCGAAAAAAAATTATGTTTGTTCTTTCTTTTATCGGGAGGTACCTCAAGCTCCATGCACATTTTTAAGCGTGATTTGTTAAAAGACCCTCCTATGTCATATCAATGATGTGGGAATGGCTTCGTGTGTGTGCGTTATTTTTTTTTCAAGTACCCGAAGCCCAATGCACACTTTTTAAAGCATATTGGGTTATGAAGACCCTCGGGTCGCAGTGTCCAAGGACACAGACTATGCAAGCTCTTTTCCTCGTGGTAGAAGCCCTCGGTTTCTCGATGTAACACCCCAATTGTGGATGCCGCTGAGAGGCTGCTGAAATGCTGTCGAATTTTTTTCTAAGCACCAGTCACAAAAGAGCAGCTGAATTGAACTTATTCTAACAAAAAATACAATTAAAAGAAAGCTCATAAGTTACATATTAAATGCTGAAATAATCACAAAAATCATCTTAAAAGAAGGGATTAAATATAAATAAAAATTGCACGATTCACAAAGGACTCGACGACTCGTCAATCTGCTCGAATGAAACCTGTTGAGGGTCCGCCTAACATTCAAATGGGAGGCTAAGCATGGGAGAGATGCATAATTCTAAATATAAAATCAAAGTTTTTATTTGCTTTAATTGTCATCAGATCTGCAACCCCAAATACACAAGTGGACGGAAGGCGAAATTAAGGGTTTAAATGAAAATATTTGCACCATCACAAAGATAAAATACCCGTGGAAGTCAATAAAACTCCCAAAAATTCAGTTAAAATTAACAAATTAAAATTCTTGCATGTGCTTTGATGTGTCCCTAAATATTCAAACTTATGCGTTGAGAATGTTGGATGGGTAGCGAGCCGTCTTGCCTATAGGATAAGGTCGCAAGTCCCACACTTTGGCAAATCCAATCCTTCTCATTACATAGACCGGAGTCAACAAGATTGAGCCCCCATTGAGCTCCTCCTTATAAGGACTGAAGTAGTTTCTCCTACCATCCGCTTTGTGCTCACGGTGATAATTTTTATAAATTAAACTCTCAAATTTGCTACTACCATACACTACAAGTCCAAATACCTGGCATCTAATGACTGCTCTTAATAAAAAATGATCTCCGGTTATTGGGAGAAGTAATTAATCATAAGAACTTGCGCCTACGGGAAACCTCAAACCCCATATCTTAAAGTTCTTGCAAAATAAGGGCAAAATCTATGGGCAGTGTCTTATCAACTATTTCATCCGCCCTCTGAAAATTTGACTCGGATCTTAATAAACACTATGTCAAGTTCTCGACGAATGTCTGAGGCGCTTCTCGAATTTTAGGAGCCCACAATGTCGATTTTAAGAAAATAAAGAGGTAGATCTAGTGTCATCAAATCGCAAAGCACAATGTGATGCGCAAGGCTTCATTTTTGCTTCAAAACACAAAGTGTAAAGCAAAGCGGCGCTTTCAGTAATCAAAGTGCTAATAGGTTATATAAACTATTTTAATGTATAAATATATTCATTAACAATTATAAAATTTAATGTATGACTTAAAGTCTGATATAAATAGAAAAAAGGTGGTATAATTTCTAACTTAAATGCAAACATTGAGGATGAAACTACAAATTAAAACTCCAATAATTTCTAATTATCAGTCGCAGTAGTTAAAAACATAAAATGTGTAAAAAAAACATGCAATTAACTTTAGCACTTCGAGGCGCACTTCATTTCTCTTTGCTCGTGAAGCACACTTTCAAAAACATTGGATAAACCAAAGGCAATTTGAATAAAAATTATGCAAAATTGGTTAGTAGAGAAAGCTTTTAGCGCCCGTGCCCATGTAATATTGAACCAAAATAAATAAAGACTTAGAATTCATTCAGCTGTTCCCAAAACAGTTGAGAAAAGGCTAGCAATGATGACGATGATAATAGCTGAATATTGAGTTTTATTAAGTCTTTTGTCTGCACAAGACTGTCCTATACAGAATATTTGCTCTATTAGCTAGTGCATTTAGTACTTCACTTTTCCAGGTCATGACAAAGAACAATGACCAGTGGAGCGTTTATATCAATGCTTTCAAACAGCTATATGTGTGCAGCCTATGGGACGCCACAAGCATAATAATATTGAGGTGTTAATAAATAGAATCAACAGATGCAAGTAAAAATAATTCACAAAATTCAAACAATTCTGAACTTGCACTGACCTTCTAATCTGAAATTTAGTATGTAAGATTTCAGTTTTTCAAGCTCTGAAAATGATAACCCACTATTCTTCACCAGCTTTATTTTTGCGAAAATCCGCATAGAAATTTCATTAAAAGTGCTTTCTCCAGAAAACTGTAGAAAGAAACATAAAAGATAATATTTTTTACAATAAAGTGTGAAATACAAAGAAATGGTTTTCTGAATGATTACAAAAAAGCTAGTATAAGCAGGATCCGAACAAATGGATAATTTTAGCCACATTGAAGCTCACATTCATTCAGAAGAATATGTTGATGGTATTTTCAAACTTGAGTTCATTTTCTTCAAGTTTATTG
The DNA here is from genome assembly GCA_003013225.1 of Phalaenopsis aphrodite. Taxonomy (NCBI): domain Eukaryota; kingdom Viridiplantae; phylum Streptophyta; class Magnoliopsida; order Asparagales; family Orchidaceae; genus Phalaenopsis; species Phalaenopsis aphrodite. Next base: position 1,507,149 of record NEWO01000059.1, on the reverse strand, counting down.
TAAATCTGGTGTCACGTAACAAGCAAAAGGAAAAGCATATGAAGAAATGAATATGATAAAACAGCAAATTACCTGCAGAATATACATAAGCCAACCATGTCGAGCCTTGGTCAAACATCTTATACCTTCAGACCACTCTGAACAAATTGACCACAACTCTGCAGATTTAACATTATATACAAAAGACGGCATCAAGCGAAACAAGCAGTCCATACACTTCTCAATTTGTGACAGACAACTTGATTTAACATTAGCTCCATTAAGGCATTGATAAAGACCTTTCCAAAATGAAATGCGCAACAAAACTTGTTGCTTTGATCCATAAACAAAATATGGGGAAGTAGATGAACTAAAAAAACGAACAAAATCTTCAAATAGTCGCTCCATTCTTAAAGTAGAAAATGAACTCATTAGATCTGACACATTTCTAAGCAACAGGCACTGCAAATTGAGGTCCAGCGTCCTAAATCTGACTAGATCAGTAAAATCATCAAGGAAAAGCAAGAGTGATTTGACATCCTTCGCACAAGTTAAGGAAAAATATATGCATTCTTCTTGAAATGATGTAACATCCTGCATTATCTGAGACTTTTTTGCAAAGTTGGCTGCATTCTTCATTAAGCCTCTAATAATAAATGCCCAGTCCAGCACAGGTAATCTTGGTGCCTTTGATAGACACCTCAAAACAGCAACAACAGTGCTAGAATGCACCTGCAGAAATTATTTCATTGAAACATATAAGGATGACACAAACATTTATTTTATTGACTACAGATACTCATCAACTGTTTCAACTAACAAGACTGTGTTAATTGCATTAAAAAAGAAAATTTTGAGCGGATGAAAATACCAACAGTTGCCACCCTACATGTAAGGAACAGTAAATTTTTGAAGTAAGAATAATAATGATTATGTCGTGATAATGATAATTATCTGGATCAGATTTAACTAAAAAAACCATGAATGCTGAAAAGGGATATGGTTAGAGTAACCATAGTCCATTACCTAATTATTGTTCAGGACCTGATCATCCACGTATATGTATAGCATTGATATGATTCAAATCCACTAACTGTCCAATATAAGATTCTTTGTTTAGGAGGCTAGGGTAGACAAAGTTTATAAACCAATAACTCTCCAACTAATCCTCTTTGTAAAGTAGAGAAGACAAAATACAGATTTGAAAACAGTCCAAGTGACAAAATAATGATTGCAAGCATATGGCTTGTTAAACTATTTTGTCAAATATTTGCATAATGCTTCAAACCTAGCAAAACAAAAATTTATTTGAAGGAAAAAAGTTTTTGAGACAGCCTTATGCAAAGCGCAATATAATAAGGCCCATAAATTTAGCCCAATCCTCTTCAGAAAGTTGACTGGACTTTGGATGCTCGAAATGGAAGGACTCATGGTTAATAGTGACATTAGTAACGTCATTGACTTTTTTAGTCAAAGTAAGGATGCAAGGAGATGGAACCGCCAACCTCCAAATATCTTGGATAGAGCGTTACTTTGAATTTAAAACAAGCTCTTTCTCTTTTTGTGCCTAAAAATAGTAATAGGGCTGCTCATCTTTGGGCTCAGCAAGCCCTATAGAAAAGTTTTTTTATTAGGCATGTGCATGTCTCCCATGCTCTTCTTCATTATATGGATCAAGATAGATCACTCCTTGTAAATCCCTCCGGGCATTCTTTTGTATCTTTTTGTAACTATTTCGATATAGTAATGCAAAAGGCACACTGTCAAATAATTGGCATAGTTCATATAATAGAATAATATTAAAATCAATCGCAAATCACAATATAAAAACTCATATGGACCTAATCCTTTACATGCTATTTAGCAGAGTCCGTTGGGCTTTCCCCTAATATAATTTCTTTTGGCTTTTACTTAAATCTCAAGTTGAAAGTCCCACATTTGAATTTGATCCTTCACAACTAAATAGTGAAGCTAATATGGATCAAAGCACTAAGATCGTTGAATAACAAACCTAAGCCCAGTGTTCCTTTTAAGTAGTGGAGAATTCGATGAACCGTAAGGTTCATGTAACGACCAGATAAAATTAACTAAGACAGGAATAGAATATCAGACGGTGTCAAATATTTATTTATTTGAATCTCTCGCTCTGGTCGAAAAGACAAAATAACTTCCTTGACTCCAAATATCAAACCGTAGAGACGCGCTTCTCCCAGTTATCTATTATTATTATTATTACTATCATCATCATATTATTAAAATTCAGTTATTACAATCTCTACTCTTAATTAAAATTTGAACCATTTCTCGATTAATATATCACCCTTGCACAGAGGGTCAGGCTGATCTTCTATCTATAATTCTAATTTTAATGAATGTCGATCTTCTCAGTATAATTCCAATTTTATTACTATCATCATCATATTATTAAAATTCAGTTATTACAATCTC
>NEWO01000059.1:1480299-1504264 GCA_003013225.1 Phalaenopsis aphrodite | reverse complement strand
GGAGATTCATATGAAGCATTTGCATATGAATTTAATGCATATTAAAATTATAATTGCTCAATAAGTCAAACTTACTATTGAATTTAATGGTTTGTTTTAAAAAAAAGAAAAAAAAATCAGATTGATATGTCTGACAGAAGAAACTTAGCTTGTAAGAGAATTACAACTGATAGATACACTATTTTGGTTTTGTGATTGTATTTTCTTTTTGTAATGTTTACTTCAGTGTAGAGATACTGTTGTGTATGAATTGACATGTTTACTTGTAGATTATGTTATTATTTCTAGATGTTTTGATTTATGTATGTTATACTTTGTGGTTTCTTAGTAACTATTTTACATATATTAGAAGTTTATAAAAATATGTGGATGGTTAATTAAATATTAATATCATCCGATCGGAACTTCTGACTTGGTTAATTCTAAGCTATCAGGTCGGATTATGAAATAATTGTTGAGATGGTTGACTAGCAAATCTACCCTACAAATTAAAATTCTTCTTATCTATTTATTTATTAATAATTTTCAGTTAACATAATCTCCCCTTATAAAAATTTCGTCATCTAAATTTTAAAACTAATTATGAAAACAAGCATATCTCAATTGAAAGGATGATTTTTAGTTAAAGCTGAAGCACCTTCTTGTCATCAAATACAACCCTCGAAAGTGAGAAATGTTGAATGCACAAATCTGAAAAATCAAAGATAAATCAAGCCTACCCTCTAAGTGAACAAATTAGTATATATATAATAGTTGATAGTAGATAGAAATAGAAGATAATAGGAAAGAAAAGGGATGGAATAGGAAGAAATAGAAAGGGAAAGGAGCATAATAGGAAAAGGGGCATCAAATTTGTAAAGGGACGATTCTCTCTCTTTGGGTGACAAGTCCCCTGAACGGAGAGACCATTGCTGGATGGGTCGGTCTAGCCTTCCACTGAAGCAGGGCTATCGCGGGTAAGCCCCACGCCAATATGTTCATTAAAATAAGAACTAAGTAAATAAATATTAAAATTTTAATTTTTAATTATAACATTTTCTTTCAATTAAAATTAATTCGTGAATCGAGCTTGGTGATGATACTTGATAGCTACAATAATTTATTGCTAAAGTACTAGGACTTACATGTTTGTCATCCACAAAACAGTGAATTTGGAGCATATATAATCAAGTTAATAAAAAAAGAGAAACTATCTTATGACTATATTATAATCTGAGCACAAGTTATATCTTATGATGATGGCTCCAATGAAAACCCCCGGAGTGAGGAGAGTGCTTGAGGACTTTTAATTATTTATTATACTCTTATTTACATCTATGGATGCTATTATATTGGATAATAAGAGTAAGAGAAATCAATTACACTAAACCCAACTTATGTTATATTTGATATTTTCTGTTACTTTCATTTCATGTTTCATGTTAGTTTTGAACAGTTGATGCTACATTATAATTTTGCATTTTTCAGGTTATTACACGATATTTTACAGCAAACACAAATAATTATTTCATATACACGCAATTTGTCACACATTATTATGTTAAATGTTAATGTCTTTTCATAATGGTATATAAATTATAATGTTAATACATTAGTTTTTACCTCTTATTTTTATTGGGGCTTAAATCACACCCCACAAGCGAAAATTGTCTCAATGTCCAATTACATAATTTTAAACATTGCTAGTAAGTTGAATGGTAGATCATCACTGCAATAGCAAGTTCATTAGCAATAGTTTGTCTTTCTATTAGTTTTTTTTTTCAACTAATTAATCGTTTGGATATGTGTTTAGGCTCTAAATTAGTTATTGTAGATGTAATAAGCAGTTCAATAAAGTTCTATTTTATATATTTTAATATAATAGATTTTCAGATGCATGTGTTGATATATTAATCATTTTCTCTTTAACAGGAAATTGTCTTGCTTGATCGTAACTCATGAGGGCATTTTCATGAGTTGAGAATAAGCTCCGCCATATCAAATGTATCTGCTTGCCGACCAAAGCTAGGCTGACTTATACAGCATAGGATTTTCAAATTTGCAGAAATACATTCATTTCATGTAGTGCAAAATACAGCCAATTTGACAATTCCTATTTGAAGAATCTCCAGTTTTCGACAATACAGGTACTTGTGCAAGAGCATAACGAAGAACTTTGCATACATTATTTCTAAGGTTCTTTCAGTTGTCAGCTTTACTCCCCCTATGGTTTTACTGCATATGCATAATCCTACAGGATGGACACGAAGAAATTAATCGCAAAACTGCTCATGCAAGTACAAATAAATAAGCAAGTTGGTAATTCATAAAATTGCATGCAATATTCAAATATGAATTTAAAAGCACTTGGACATGAGTTGATGCAGTGGACTTACCTGATGGAAGTTAATATTAGACAACCACGAGCACAATTTCCAGACTATGCTGTCTTCTGGAACAGACTGAGACTGTAAGGCGGAAGCCATTGGAATACCCTTATAACATTCTATTTCCTGAAACGTTTTTGAACACCACTTTTGTCGAAGAAATGCCACAGCCCATGCAGCATGTTTCCGTATCTGCTGATCCTTGGATTCCTTGGCAACTAAAAACAGTTCCTGAACAAAGGATGTAGAAAGGTTTTCACAAGTAGGGCTTAAAATGATTGGGCCTCTTACAAAATCTGAAACCTGCCAAATAGAAAAAGGGAATGAAAGATAGTGAAAGGCAAGCATTATGTATTTACAATGGCGTGCATGCCTAAAGCGTCCACAATGCCTTTATCCTTAATTTAATGTTTGAAGGGACTTTAAAATATAATATCAGTTAATAACCTTTCGGTCAAGACTAACTGGCACAAATGAATCCTGAAGATGCTGGTCAGTAAGATCCCCAGCAGCCGCACCAAATGCGTTAACCACTCCAATCATCGCTCCCAGCTGGACAATAGGTGGATGAGATGCTGTGTATCCATTTCTCAAGTCTTCCAACAGAAGTTTTATGTCATCATATGTTATAGAGTGAACCCCATAATTCAATATGCATGAGACAAATGATCCAGCTCCAACACACGATGCCATACGCAAATTTTGATAATGAATTCCAGACTCTTTTGAATTCAGAAGCTCAGAAACTAGTGAAACATAACGAATCAAGATTGTATTAATGTCACCAATCATAAGATCAACATTTTGGCAAAATGCAACAACAATTGGAATTGCGAGGCATGCGCCTACTGCCAGTGATATATCAGTCAGTTCATTAAAAATTAAGGAACTCTTTTTGGATGATTCGAAAGATGGAATCCAAGAAAGTAGAATGTCTTTCATGATAAGGACGGCATCATTTAGCCCAAGCCGGTGCATTGCAACAACACAAATTCCCAATCCTAATACAATTCCTGCAACACCCCAAGGCTCTTCTTCAAAACTATCAAGCTTCAATTGAGGCAACAGTGAAGAAGCTTCTACACTATCATGGCCATCCAGAAGAAAATATTCAATCAGGTTTTGAAGGGAATCCGAAGCATGAGGACAGAGCTCACTTAGTACCATAATAAGGTTCTTAATCACATCACGAAGTAAATTTTCCTCTATAAGCCTATTGGAATCAACTTCAACACTTGAAAGAAGGCCTTGACATGCAAAACCAAGTGCCAATCCACAAGCTCCCATGACAAGCTGGCTTTTGCTATTACAAGCTTCCTGACATCACCAAACCCCACAGCATGAATATTCATACGTTATCTAACACGTAACAAGAAGTAGAATGTACTAGCCTAAATACAAGACAATTCCAAAAAAATTGGGAAGAAAAGAACATTGCATAACTACATGCTTAGCTGCATGTACATGCACATAAAATGGCACGCGACAAGAAGTTGATGTCTATATCCGTTCAAAATATCAAAACTGATCCTGACAATAAACGTAAGAATTTAATACTCTCTACCAAGGCATTTTAAAAACTTCCGTCATACCACCTCTATATTTTTATTTCACATTTCAAAACATCAAGGCCTGCAATCTTACAGATTCTGTTCAATAAAATAGAATAAGCTTCAATAGAAAGGCCAAATAACTTACAGGAAAAGTATACTGACAAGACATGACACAATAATTAATTTTTAATTATAAATAGTATTTGTTAAGTATTTATAATAGACTATGGCACTATCATAACAATAGTTTAAATATTAACATAAAAGAATACTAGAAATTACTTCTCTATTAATTTTAGAGGCTTACATACACACAACAAAATTCCTATGTATTTGCATGTCATACACCTAAACTTTCATATCACACCAAAAATACCACAGCCGCTAATTTTTGAAAGGTGAACTAAACCTTCTCGTGCATGGGTAAAAATGCTAAAAACTCAACAATAACTTCTTAACTTCGTAACGACCATCGTTGACCATTGCCCGCCGCTGTTGATTTCACTATTTGTCAACGTCATTCACCTCAAATATTAAAAATAAACTTGAAATTAAACAAGCAAAATGAAAATAAATATAACTAATTTCAATCAAATCTTAAAGTTGAACTTTGAAATTATCGTATCAAAATTATCGTTTTATCTACCGCTTATTGTAGCACTTGTAATTTCATGTTATGAGTCATAATTGATTCATTATTGATGAATGAATAGTATGAAGTGAGTTTTTAATGCTACCAGGCAACATTTTACGTGAAATTTTGCATGCAAGCTTTCATGCATTAGAATTCATCCAACGTAAAAATTTTCATTAGAATGCGTGTTACAAAATGAACTTCGCAAATGTGTCCAGATTGTTGAAACCTACTAAATGAGCCCATCCGCACTTATATCAGACTCCATTTTTGGACTCATAATGCCTACAATAATTCAGGTGATAATTAGGGTAATTTAGGGATTGTTTGGAATCAAGATTTTGTTTTTTGTTTTTGAAAACAAAAATAGGAAATAAATAAAAAAATGATGTTTGCTTATTTGTTTTTTTGTTCTATTTCTGTTTTTTATTTTTCAGAGAAGCGCTTCTATTTTTAAAATACTCAAAATTGAAAGAAAAAAAAATGTATTTTTGCCTCTTTTTAAAACACTGAAAACAACCGCCTTTCTCCCTCGCGAGCGATGAAGAAAATAAAGCCGAAGAAAATAAGTGCAAGATTAATCTTCCTCTGCGGCGGCAAGCGACACGGTGTATTACTAGGGTTTGGAATGCAGCCACTGCTTCTTTTGTGACTCTCACTTATCTCGAAAGCTAGCTTTACAACTGAAGTGCGCCAAATGGTGCTGCAGGAGCCTAGTGCCTCTAACGAAGCCATGGACCTTGAGCTTGATCCCTTACTCTTCAAGGAGTGAGTTCGACTGAACATACAAGTAGGAAGCTGGTGGTTGCATCTCCATGTTCCCAGTTGTTTTTATGCAGTGGACGAAGCTCTAATTCTGTCGTAATCACCTTAAGGGCTGATGAACAAGGAAGATAACAAGATATATAAATATACAATCACTTATTAATAATAAATTGAGATATAAAAATATGCAATCACTTACTATTCCTATATTCTTGATGATTTTATCATGGCAATCATATAAATATTAATATAAAATGATATTAATTCATGGTTTAAATCACACTTCAAATCTGATGGCCAAGAAATTTTTAAAAAATGAGATTTGACAACAAGAGACATGATAAATAAATCAATCTAAATTTCAAAGTAAATTTTAAAAAATAATAATATCAGTTAAACCTATTTTATATTCATAAGAGAAATAAAAATATTAAATTAAAAATAAGCAGGTGAAATTAAATTATATGTTATTATACTACTGAAATTTTAGTTCAAACCAAAATTCTGGATAAGCCAACCAAAATTATAGGTTTTCCTTTAACAAAAATTGAAAATACCCAACCAAACATATTTTAATTTTTTTTTAAAATAGATAAATTAAAACAGTACCAAACACGTTTTATAGAAACATAAAACATAAAACGAAAAAAAACAAGCAAAATAAAAACAAAAAACTTAAAGTTATCCCAAACAATGAGATAAATGATAATTACAAATTTGCTCTTGACATGAACTTTAAAGCATTTGCAAATTTAAAATATGTTTAAATTGAGCTAAAAGAATCATCAACTTTTGACCGAGGGCGTTATTTCCAAATTTTAGGCTAGTTCACCTATTTAGATTCCTTAATAAGCTTATTGTTTCCAAAATAGGGTTTCATCTCTTTCATTCCAAACCCTACCCTCTTAGTTTCATGATGTTTCTAACTCAAATTTTTTGAAGAACAGTCTTTCAAACCCATCTCCCTAATTCACATCTCAAAAACTTAACTCCCAATTAGATTTTTCAAAATGAAGTCATCCATTCCTCATTCAACCTCTTTTGATTTTATTTCAATCTCAATCAAACTCAAACACTTGAATGATCATCAACTCTGAATCTTTTGGATAAACCCTCCTTCCTAAGATGGTCAAATCCCTTTTTTCGAGGATTTTCATAATATACCGTCATTCGATTATAAATTCCAACCTTTTGAGCACAATTCTTCAAAAATTCTAAATTTAGATCCATCTATTATCCACTAAGAATCTATCTCTGAAAGTCATACCTTGAAATCTGAACAATACGAGTCAATATTTTAAACGAGAGTTTTCTGTGGAGCTCATAGCTCTGGAGATGTAATTAATTATGATAGCTTATCATTGTAAGTATACCAGACCCCATAATAATATAACCCCTATCTTACACCCGTAAAGTAAGGGAAAAACTCCTGCTTCATTCAACCTATAGATCTTAATAATTTTCATCATCTGAATGATTAGATCTATTTCAATGTAATATTTCCTCCCCTCAGGGTGGTATATTTTTCATTAAATGTCATATTTGATAATTTAGATAGAAATCTTTCGAGATTTGTGGTAGACACACTCGAATAAAAAATATCCCACCAGTCGTCTGTCGTAGACCACTATCAGTCGTTCTCTGCTCTCCTCCATAGGTGAACTTTGCAGTATACTGATGTATCTCAAATATGGCATAACAACATATCTTGAATGCGATGTAACGGTGTATTCAAAGTAGGTTGTAACAATGTATCCCAAATACAATGTAATAAATAACGTCGTATTGAAAATCAGGTGTTAACTCTTGGTGACAACTATATATAACCGTCATACTCAAAATAACAAATTTTTTTGGACTCCTAAAGTTTTTTTTTTAATATATTGTATGCAGACAAACAATGTATATGGTATGAAGTCATAAATATGCTCTCGCAGTTGTTGGAAAATGCTACATTCTTTATAATTACACAGTTATAGTGAAATACTTTCTCTAGACTAGGCCCTGTGATTTTTCTCTTTTTAAGCTTTTCCAAGTAAAAATCTTGGTGTTTCCTCCTACAATTTTCAATTTATTTGTATTAGATCATAGTAAAACGCTAAGACATTAAATTATCACTCTATTTTCGCAAATCTTTCGGCATGCAACAATAATATATTAAACTGTAACAATATTACTATTCAGTAACAAGAGAAAAATACAATAGTTCGTACTCTTATTAATTTGCTATAATAATTAATGTTAATATATAAAATTGATGTATTAAAATTGTGTTTTGCAAAGAAATGAAACCTCCCATGATGTTGTCATAGAAATTTCAAGAAAAATGTCCAGGAAGCAAGTTCAGCCAAACATTTTTTTTCAGTAATTAATTTCTGTTCTTAAAAAAAAAAGGCAGAATAGAAATCAATAAGGACGCCCAGATTTTTCACCATGTTGTAGGGTTTCCAATTTCCAAATATTTAAACATCCAACCTTCATTCTTACCAGTAATTTTTGCTTATGATACCATGGAGCAATATATTTTACCATACATAGAAGACTTGTACCATTAGCAGTTATGAAGGACTCAGACACTGCAATGTTAACAGTTCTGTACCTTCATAAGAACAGTTATGACGTTCATCCTTTGCATTTTATCCGTAGCATGAAAGCAGTTTGATATTACTCCCAAAGAAATTGCAGAGGACCACTGGCGGTGTTCATGTTCGCAATCAACCAACCATTTGAGAAGAAAATCAGACGCAGAGGATATGACAGTATAACATGATGAAGGAACCACCTATGGACAAGGAGAACAATAAGAAATAAAATAATATGTAAAAAGTAATTCATGTTCAGTCATTTGTTGCTGCCTTGATTAAAAAATATAGAAAGTACTGTGCAGGCCCCAGATGATCAAAAGTCAATTTCATTATCAGGAGTGGTTTATCCTAACAATTTTAGCATGCAAATACTAAAAGTCCAAACCAGCCTCAATTCATTTTAGTTCCAGCATCAGAATTTTTCTTTCACAAAGTTTCAAAACAGTGACTTGTATCTGTCTCTCTTCCAACGACAACAATCTTGGATTACAAGTTTATCCTATGCCTACACATCTGAACCTCATATATCAAGTCAAGAAATTAGAGTTAAGTGCCTGCCTTTGCAAAGCTACTAACGAAGGCCCTAAAAAAATTCAAGATGACCAAACATTTATTAATGTAAATTAAAAATTTATAGAGAACGATACTAACTCCTAAAATCCCCAAACAGATCTCCTTATCCCATAAATCTCCAACTGGATCTCCTAATCCGGGAATAAAGACAAAACAGAGGAGAAATTGAATTTAAGAACCTGTAGAGTTTGATAATGTTTTTTTTTTCTGTTTATTAGAGTAACTGTCACGCTTGTAGATCTCCCAAAAATTTCATTTAGAAGTCAATTTTTTCCTCCCTATCAAAATAAAGCAAAAACAAGATATTATTTTAATTGTTAGTTAAGTCAAATTTAATTAGGTTCATAAATTCTTACTTTTAAAAATATAATAATAATAATAACAATAAAAATAATTAATAATAATAATGAAAATACAAATAAAAAGTTGATTTGGTTGAATCTAATTTTATAATAAAATAAGTTTAATTTCAAAAATATATTATTTTATTTTCTAATTAGTGTAGGATCGATAGTCGATCCATCAACTTCGTAAAGGTATCACGTTTATCGCCTTGAGGTAAGTAGTTGCTCTTTATTATGGGATAAACATATCATTCCTAGTTAGGGGCACTACCCTTGCAAATTGTATTAGATTCCTAGCTAATCATAGGTTTATCATTCGCATGTTTTAAAATTTTGTTCATATAATTACAATAGACTTCATTTGTGTTCATAATAACTTTCATGTGTAATTAGCCATGTTGCATACTCATGCTTGGTTACTCATGTGTCATGTTGCAGTAATTATTATTTCTTTATAGCATTAATGTGTGAAATTTCATTATTACACTTTCACAATTGTTTATAAATACTATTGAATATTTTATAGTTATATTCTCATGTTTTGATTGTGATAAATGAAACATAACTAATATTATAAAATTATTTTATTTGTATTAAAACATTTTGTTATGGCTAGTCGGATTGACGAGTCCTTAGAGAAATCAGTAGTTTTTCATGAGATTGGTTTCCATCTTTGTTTTATGATGTCGTAATGAATATATATATGTATATATATATATATATATATATATATATATATATATATATATATATATATATATATATATATATATATTAATATAGCCCAATGACTAATATATTAAAAAGAAAGAAGGATACAGATAAATTGTGTACGAGGGCCCAAGCATGACACTTTACCAGCACGATAGCCACCACATGCAAATGGTTCCCAAAAAAAATAATATAGAAAATACATGAGGTCCAAAAAAAAAACCAAAAGAGCCAAAACACATAGTATCAGGTAGCTAAAGAGGGACCTAATTTTGCCCTGCCTCTGCCTCTAGTTCTAGGAAAGGAGTCAGCTAACAAATTGGTAAGATAAGCGTCATTGCCAGTAGTAACCAATGTATCGTCCAATAAGTTCATGAGCTCGAGTCGGCCTCCATTCTTCTTCTTCCTCCAGGAATAAACCTGTCAATCATCATCCGAAGACTGACTCACATGATCAGTGGATTGGTCTAAAATGTGTCGAACATGTGTAGGTTGTTAAATATTAGAAGCAACTACTTGTTGTATCAGCTGATATTTTATTGGATCAAAGGAGCACTCTCGTGTGTCTTCGCATGTGAGTCTTCTTGAATAACAGTGAGTGGTATAAACAAGTTTGGATCTGTACTTGTAGTATGGGGAGATGTTTCATGGGACTCCAAAGTACCATGCTCCAAACCAGCCGCTAGAATAAGGTGTTCAAAACCAGGAGCATCCATATGTAGAACGACTTGGGTATGGTGTTTTTCATTAGGAACTGCAAAGTTGGAAAGAGGATCGAGTTGCACCTTCTCAGCAGGGATGGTAGGTGGCTAAACTTTAGCAATATCCGGCCTTAGATAAGGATACAAGCAATATCAGATAGTAAAATTGTGGCCAAACATACTACAATGAGAGCAATAAGGAGGGTGTGGCTCTATTTCAACCTTTTGTCAATACCCGTTATGAGTGGTTTCAATGCAAACATCATCCGGAGTTGGTTGAGTGATATCTTTCTCAAGTATTACACAAGCCACAGAGAGCTGGTGACAACAAGCGTAAGACTATCAACCTTGAGAGCCTTACCGTAAGCAGTTGCTAAGGAGTAGAGAATTTTCAAGTTGAACAAATGTAATTTTAACCCCGAAAACTTTATCTAAACAGGAATGATAGGGAACTCCGCTTTTGGATCAAAATCAACAGTCAACTTCAGGATTTTCATAAAACGGTTGTCGATCATGATAACTTTACGAGAAAAAAAAGGGTGTAATCCGCATCGCGAGATAACTAAATAAGTATATGTCGGTCGTCAAGTAAGTCAATATTTCAACTGTCTAATAACTTCATAGCCTCAAAATCTTTTTGAATGATCTCAAGTTTTGAATGACCATAAAGGAATTTCTCCACTAGAGCAAAACACCAAGAAGACGCAAGAGTGTTGGTTTCAACCTCAGTGAGAAAAAGAGCAGGCTTCCCAATATTTTGCTAAGTTTTTAAATGAAACTGTGATCACCGCAACCTTCAAGAGCCTCGTGAAAACATTATGGAACATTACAAGACTTACAGATATCAAAACCCAGGATCTGAACCTGAAAGAGAGGCACAAGTAAGAATTGGAAAGTCGTCGGCAAGGGCAGTGGCATAGAAACGGAGCGTCGATGCCATCTCCACGGGCAAGAGGACCACGTCAGATTTAATCGGCTTGGCGAGTAGCGACAGTGAGGTGAGCAGACTTTGGGAAACTATCTGTCAGGCAGGGTGGCAGACGCGTCGTCGACTACGGGTAAGGAGAGACGATCCGAGCCGCGTCAGGTTAGGAGACGATGTGCAAACGAGCTGCGAGCGAGCGTCGTTGACTACGACAGAGACGACGCGAGCGAGTGTTGTTGAGTGGAGAAGCGACTGCGAGCAAACAGTCGTCGAGTGGACAGACGATTGCGAGCTAGCGTTGTCGACTAAGAGTTGTGAGAGCGTGAAGTCGACGCCATGGGAGCGACGAAGAGAAGGATAGAAGTCGAATATTCACCGTCGGGAATCGACATCGGGCGAAACCCTAGCAGAGCACGATGTCGTTGCCAACGCCATTATATATATATATATATATCATTGATGTAACGGGCGGCAATATTTCTGTTGCATTTCTACCACTTCATCAAGATGAGCAAGTTGTTCTTGTTACTCATACACATGGGGCTCATGATGTGCAATAGCATACACCTGTCCAACCACCTTTGGACAAATCCACTAATCAGATGAGTCAATCCCCGGATGAGGAACGACAGGTTTATACATCTAGGAAGAAAAAGAAAAATGGAGGTCTATTACCAAATTTGATGGATGATACATTAGTTGTTTCGGTTAATGGCAGCAAACTTAATAATTTGTTAGTTGGATCTCGTCCTAAAACCAGAGGCAGAAGCAAGACTAAATTGGATCTTTCGCATGGTAACTGAATTTGAGAGTGTTGGCAGACTATTGGCGTACTTTTTTCTATTTCTACTTTTTAATCTTTTTTTTTTGTATACATGTATTTCTATGTGTGTGTTTTATGTCGGGCGGTCGGGTAGTTAGAGTATCAATTTAGGCCCTTTCATCGAAACTATATGTATCTTTACTTTTATTACTATATTCGCCTTTAGGCTCTCTCTCTCTCTCTGTATATATATATATAGACATATCGCCGTTCCGCTCTGTTTAGGTTCCGCCCCATGGGCTTCGTCTCGCGGCAGTGCTGCGTCTTCGGTCTCGGCTACGACAGAGCCGCTCCCTGCTTGCGTCTCGTCTGCAATAAAGCTGCTCGACCTACCTGCGTCTCGTCTGCAACAGAGCCGCTCGACACCTTCCTTCTGCTGCGTCTCGTCTGCTACAGAGTCGTTGGACCGCTCATGCGTCTCCTCTACCACAGAGCCACCCGGTCTGCTCGACTCTGCCTCTGCCTTCTACGACAGCCGTTCGACACTCGTGCAGCTTCTCTCACTGTGTTGCAGGTTGGCACTAGCTGCGGTAATGGCCTCAGGGCTTTTCTACGCCGCCTCCCTCGTCGGTGATAACCCCGCCAAACCCTCTTATGCTACAGTGGTTCACAAACGTAGATACCCTTTTCACCTCGCAGATAGTGTGGTATTCCGGCAAATTTATCTTGATTATGTTGCAGGAAATGACGATTGCAAACTCATAAAAAAAATAGATAAAAAAGCGGGCATACCAGCAATTTTCTTTTCTGAAGCTGAAATTTCATATTGCCACGACCACCCTAGCAAAATGTGGTAAGCATCTATGGCACCATGTCGCACCACATCGAATCTTGCACCTGGCTTCCAATTGAAAACTCCACTAGATACCTCTTGTCAATGCTGACTCTGTTCTCCTTCAACTTCGTCAGAGAATACGGTTGGGAATATCTCTGAGCTAAGAGACTCAATTTCTACACCATTTGTGTAGACGTCACATTCTTGATGCTCCTTTCCATCAAAGATATGACTGCATACATTTTTGTTCATACTGCAACGGGTTTAGAATATGTTATGGCGAAGCCACTGTGACTTCATCATATCCTCAATCTGTAGACCCCGTCGAACCAAAAGCATCTCGCTCTCATCTAGTGGAAGATGGTACACCTCATCCTATTTCTTCTGCTATCTTTTTTGTTGTTGACCTCCTCCATTGCACCCTATTCGGTAAAAGACAACTCGGCTCATCGGTCAACTGGAGGAGATGTACCAAAATCCATGGCATCTGAGGCACTTTCAGGCTGAGACTGTAATGGGTGTGCTGCTCTTCTAAGGCTTCTTCTCACTCTGAGTAACTTTATCCTTATCCTAACTAGTCTTCTCATTTCCCTGAAAAATGCTCTAATTAATGTCTCCCACTGCGGGTGGTCATCTGTACATGGGTAGTTGTATGCTTTGTTTATGATGTTTCTCAACTTTCAATCCTGAGGTTTGGACATCTCCCAATGACCAATATGGATGCGGCCACACAACGTTACTAATAGTAAACCTCAAACCCTCAGATAACGGGCTATGGAATGTTTCTTTGGATGGACCAACACACACATCATCAACCACTGGTTAAACTGTGTCGTGAACTCCTCTACTGATAGGTCTCTCTACTAGGTGGTGAAGTCACAGAAACATATCCTGGTCATGACAAGAAGGCATGTATTTTCTCTGCATCTCCTTCCTCATCTTCTCCCATATAGTAATCTGGCCACTTCTTCTCTCCTTTTCTGCCTCTGCAAATTTTCTCAACAAAAGGAGGAGCTTTTTCTTAGTTTCATGGCCGCAAGCTTCACCTCTTGTCTTCTGGAACAACTTTGCACTCAAAGATCCTCTCAACTAAATGCAGTCATTTGATAAAATTGTCTGAATCATACCTTCATTAAACTTCGATAGATCCACTTTTATTCTGAAATGTCTGTGTCCTTCATATATTGTCTATTCTATGTCTCCTCTGATAATGAATTTCAAGGTGTTAGGGCCAGCCTTACTCATCACTGAAGTCATCCCTATGAATGAGAATCAAATCCTCGACACGACTATTCATATCACGATCAAGGGTAATCTCCCCCTGAGTTCCACCATTTATCTCTGCAAGCCACTGTTGAAGACAACGAAACTCTCATTGTATCTCTTCCCGAGTAGGCCCAGGCTTGTATCTCCTTAGTGGCATGGTTAGGGTTTGGGATTTGTGAAACTAGCAAGGGTATTTGGTAATAGGAAAGAAAAAATTTTGGTGGACATGGTTTGGGTATGGAGGATACTAGGACACTCTAGAATAGGACTAGAGTTAAGCTGACTCTAACACCAAATAATACTGGAGCTAACTCAAACCACAATAGAAGTGCAAATATTATCTCTGAAATTCATAAGGGTTACAAAAAGCAAACTTGAAAACATGGAAACAACACAAATACAAAACTAGGGCATAGTTTGGAGTGGTGGTGCTGCAGTTTGAGCGAGTGGAAGGTGGTTGTTAGGAGTTTGCTAGTGATAGTAGGAAAGTGGTAAGGGTGGCGGGAAGAATGACTGTAGAGTGACTGCAAGTATGGTAGCAGGGGACGGTGCAAGGATAAACCATGAGGTTTTCTAGTCGTGGAGGACAGGCGTGGGTGCAAGAGCTGCAGTTGTGGTATGTGAGAGCTAGATGTGTGTGGACTACCGGGAGGGTTTGATGTGTGGGAACTACCGTGAGGTAGCGGCATGTAATAGGGGTTGCTGCAGAGGGCTGAATGGCAGGAAGCGGGGGTGCGGTTGAACTGCAGGTGGGGAAGTGGTAGGGAAAATGGAGGCTTGCATGTGAGGTCACAGAGGGGTTTTGCAGCTAGGATGGCCGGAGGGGTTTTGGGGCTACAAAAGACAGCAAGATTGACGTCCTTGGTGAGGTGGATGGTTGCTGCGGTGACGCCAACAGTAACGGGAGTAGAGGCAAGGTTGCGGAGGATGTGCAGAGGTGAGGAAAATCATCACCATGGACAAGATACAACCAAAGCACCACCCATCATCAAATACAATCGTAGAAGGGAAAATCTAAACGCCTGACGGCTATCCTAACAGAAACACAAGCAAAAATTGAATCCTAAAAACTAGAAGATGTACATAAATACAAGTTGATAGATAGGAGAGTTGGGACCCATTTCAATATGTGGGGAAGCCCTCTTTTCCTAGTCCAGCCGACCCTAATTCCAACCTAGCTAAATCGATCCGGTTCAGCCAGCAAAGCAGCCAGGCAACCCCCACATCACTATCCCAAACACCTTATTTAAATCATATAATTTACGGTAGCTGCAAGATAAATTTATATCAGTCTATTTCATAAGATAATATTTTTAATTTTTTCAGAGAAATGTCAGGGAAAGCTCACAATTGCTCAAAAAAACATCATAAACTCATTGCGAGTGGCAAACTATTGATGTCAGTTCATATAGAGAAGCTTATAAAAGCACACCACTCATTGCACCAGCAAAAACACGTAGTAGCTACACAGTCACATACCTCAAGTTATATCACTTTGTTGTAGACTTTAATGTAGGATAAGAATAAACGGGAGATATTTTTTGTGGTTATGCATGAATCTATTCTAACATTAGTATATGTATTTTCATCAAAATTTCTCCTGAAGGATAGTAAGTTTTGCAATAACAGATTAATCAAGAAAAAAAAAATTTCTTACCAAGCAGAGCGAACCAATTGCCAAAGCTATATTTACAGAAGCTTGAGGTACTGCGTCGACGGCAACTTTACAACATATCTACATAGAAACAAAAAAAAAAAAAACAATTATTCATGAAAGATCAACTCAAAAAATTACTAATAAGCTGCTGACTGCGAAGCTTCAACTAGAAATAGTATAAGTCTCGGAATTCTACGGACAAAAAAGGCAAAATTAACCAAGTCATAAGAAGAAAAGTAATGCAGTAGCATTTAGTGACTGTATAGCAAACAAAGCATATTTCTTATTGCAACAACTCATCAATCCTTTTTGTTCAAACAATTCCCATTTGTTTCCACTCGTAGAAGATCAAAAGCTATCACCCAATCCTGTCCATTAAAATAAGTCAACTTCCAAATCCAATACATTTTTGAATGATTTATGGTTCATTTGAGATAAGTATAGGAAATTTCATGATTATAGAGTTGTCGGGGAAAAAATATCTTATTTGAAAGTTATTATTATAACTGTTTTTTTCTATTTTGAAAAAATAAGATAACTTTTTATAGTTATCACATTCTAGTAAATTTGATTATTAATATAATTTAAGAAAAAAACTAAGAAATAAGTGCCCCAGCAACACTACGGTATCGATCAAAAAAGCAACGGAGTGAGAAAATAAAGACCGCCCAAACAAAAACATAGATATCAATGTTCGATATAGCCAAAAGAGTTTCCATCAAGAAAAACAAGAGCAAGTTAAGAAAAGGGATAAAGGGGAGATTAAGTAGAGATAAATGAGGAAACCAAGATAATTTTGCTTCACTTATTTCTCCACATTTTTAGAGTTGACTACCTTTTAGGAGGGAATGCTAGGGAAGTTAGCTATTTTCAGAAAAGTAATTATAGTCTTCTAGTTTCTTTAGAACTTGAAAAGTTTACATTCCTTTTTTATCTCCATAAATAGGGATCAACTTTGTAATCTGAATCAAGTTCATAGGTAAATCTAATTACAAAGACGATCACATTTAGTAATAGTTAAAGATAGATGAAATCCATTCACATTTTGAAAAAAAAATCAGTTGAAAAAAACTTACAAAGTTGTAAATAAAAGAAACCATTAAATTATATGATATACCAAAAGTAATTGTATTAAATAAAAATGGAAACTTTTTGCCGTGAAAAACGACGGCAATAAAACGAAAAATAGAACGAGTAAAATTGCACGCAGAGAAACACCAGAGCAACACACAGATTTACATGGTTCGGCAAATTTTCCTACGTCCACGGAGCTACAGAGGATTTTATTTCTTCGAGAAATTACACTGTCGGGTGCCTCGACGTTTACAAGAAAATCTCTATTTTCTTCTCTCTCTTCCTCTCTGTCTCTTCCTCTCTTTCTCTTAGCTCTCAAGAAGACTTGGTTTAGCATTGCTTGGCTTGGCTTCTCCTTTAAGCCAAAAGAGGCTATTTATAGAAACCATGAGAGCGGTAGGTGGGTGGTAGGTGAGCGATAGGTGAGATGTGATAGGTAAGCGATATGTGAGATGTGGTAGAAGAGCAATAGGTGGGAAAGTAGGTGAGCGGTAGGTGAGATTCTTAATTAGGAGGCTAATTAAATTTCGGTGGACCGGGTCTTCACATTACCCAACGATTCTCCCAGTTGGAGACTGGGACTTGACTGCATCACTTACAGGTTGCATCATCTACTAGTTGTACCAACCTTTTCCTCAAACATGATATCTTCCACCTCTGCAACTCGAAGTCTCGTCTTCATGCCACAAGACCAGCTGAAATTGAGCACAACTTCAGTTTCTCACGAATAACACCCTCAATTAACATATCACCGTCAACATAGTCTCGTACCACCAAGCTCTTTCCTGGGTTACTTTTGTATTTGCTTACAACTCCCACTGCATGAGCAATATCCTGCCCCTGCTGAAAGCCCTTTTCAACAAGTCCAACCTTGTACCTTTTACTGCCACCAAACACAGTCTTCACATGGTACACACATTTGTTGTGCAATGTCTTCTTCCTTGGTAGAAGTTCTGTCAGCTCCTAAGTCTAATTCCCTGGCAGGTAATCCGTCTCCTCATTCTTGATCAGCTCTCACTTACTCGAATTCTCATATTGCAAGATTTCTTCATAACTTTGTGGTTCTCCATCATTTGTCTGTACATGACCCGATTTTCCTATCTTTGGCTCGCTACCACTTTTTAGAAAATTGATCTTCTTCTACTTCCCCGTACTGCATGTCTGACTCATGTGTGAAGAGTAAACCTATAATCATATATAGTGTGTCAGTTTTCTTACCCCGAGCTAGTACTAATGCTTCTTTGGTAATCTTCTAGATACTATCTGAGAACACTACCGAATGACCAACCTCATTGAGTTGGCCAACAGAGATGAGATTTTTCAACTCAGGAACGTGTTTGATCATTTGAAAAGTCCATTTGCTCTTGTTAGAGAGTGCAATATCAACGTCTTTCATCCCCACCACATTCAAAACTTTTCCATCAACCAGATATAACTTCCCAAAGTTACCTGCAACATAGTTTCGCATTAACTCCCGATGGGAAGATGTATAGAAGGAAGCCCCTGAATCCAGTATCCAGTCATCAGCAGAACTATGAACTGTCAGCAATAGCGCACCTTGTATTTCTTCAGTTACAATATTAGTGTCATCATTCTCCTTCTTCTTAGGATTCTTGCAGTTCATTTTTATGTGGTCAGCTTTGTCACAATTCCAGCAGGTTGGTTGTTGACCAAACTTTGATTTTGATCTTCTTTTGTTTGAGTTTCTGTCATGTGATCTCCCTCTGGAATCAGCATTCAGCGCCGAACTTGAACACGAGACCTTGCCAGAATCCTTCCTGTGCAACTCCTCAGCCAAAATCAAATCACAAATATTATCATATTTCAGCTTAGATTTGCTTGCAGAACTACTAACTGTCATCCTCATGACTTCCTAGCTATTTGACAATGAAGCCAACAGTATCAGCGCACGTATCTCATCATTAAAATCAATTTCAACAAAAGATAATTGATTTGTGATAGTGTTAAAATCATTTAGGTGTTGAGCAATAAACACACATTCCGTCATCTTCAAGTTGAATAACTTTTTCATCATATGTACCTTGTTATTCGTCAATAATTTTTCATACATACCTGATAAAACCGCCATGAGATCTGTAGTAGTCCTCTCCTTGATGACGTTGTGGGCAAGCGATCTCGACAGGGTTAATATTATAACCCCCAGAACATGTCGATCCAACAAATTCCATTCCGTCTCGTCCATCTTTTCTGGTCGCTTTCCTATTAACGGAAGGTAAAGTTTCTTCCCATAGAGGTAGTTCTCTATTTGCATCCTCCAGTAAGCAAAAATTGTATCTTTGAACTTCTCGATCCCCGATGTCATCACTTTGTCTCCGCCCATCGTTCTTCCTTAGATTCGAACCCAAGCTGTGATACTATTTGTTGTGAAAAATGATGACAATAAAGCGAAAAATAGAATGAGTAAAATTGCACGCTAAAAAATACCATAGCGACACATAGATTAACATGATTCGGCAAATTTGTCTACATCCACAGAGCTGCAGAGGATTTTATTTCTTCGAGGAATTACACTGTCGAGCATCTCGGCGTTTACAAGAAAATCTCTATTCCTCTCTCTTTTCCTCTCTTTCTCTTAGCTCTCAAGAGAACTTGGCTTGGCCTTGTTTGGCTTGACTTTTCAATTAAGCCAAAAGAGGCTATTTATAGAAACCATGAGAGCAGTAGGTGGGAGATAGGTGAGCGGTAGATGGGATGTGGTAGGTGAGCAGTAGGTGGGAAAGTAGGTGAGTGGATGAGACTCTTAATTAGGAGGCTAATTAAATTTCGGTGGACCGGGTCTCCACATTACCCAACAACTTTTATCTAGATGGTGAAAGGGTATTCATGAAAGATTGGGTATCAGTTACACCTCATGTCATCATTTCAAGCACAAAATAATGACTCGTTAGAAAATATTATTGTTTCAAAAATCACCGAGATTATATAACTTTAATTCTTGTGGTGGCCTAGAAGATATAATACAATAGCATAATTTACTTTAATAATAGTCACGATCAAATATTAAGACATGACTTACATAAAGTTTCCTAGAAAAACTAGTCATAGCAAATTCCAGCCGAAATAACAAAAAAATTAAGCCAATCCACATAATATGATCTCAATGAGAAAAGCCTTAAATAAACAACTTTTAGTGATAACTTGATAAGATGATAATGAGATCAATTAGACCAATCGTGCAATCCCCAATCAATCACAAATTGACACAAAGATCTCTAAATTGGGACATATCCAAGAAAATTCGCCCATAAGGATGAAAAAAGGCCAACTCAAATATCTCTTTGTAAGAAAAAATGAGTGTTGATTAGCCTGAATATGAGGATGGTAACTTCTGACGAAATGTAAAAGAAAAAAAGAGCCTAATAAAAGTTCCCTGCTTTTTATAATGTTCGGGGAAAAGAGGTATTTATGCGTTTATTTATCAAAGGTGAAAGACCAAGTGCCCATTTAGAGCAGCTTATAGGGTGCGGCGGTGTTTTCAAAACGCCGCCTTCCCTTTTGAATATCACGTTGGGTGTAAATTTTTGGTGCCGCGGCGTTTTAATATCGTGATTTCCTTCATGGCTTCGCAAGCCAGACTCCCCATGCGTCCCGCGTGTGATTTTTGGGAATAGGGAAAGAATTCTTATGGTGCCCTTCGTAGACCTCCCTCGCCCCGCCCTTTCCAGGAGAATCGATCCCTCTGTTCCTTTGCCTTGACTAAGATCGACGCAAGATGTTATTTTCGACCTCACACTCTCGCCCTACCCGAAGTCCCTCTCCTTACTTCTCGCGAGCCCTAGCATTTTGATTTTCCTTTCTGATTCGTAAGGTATGCTTTCCCCTGCGATCCTTGGAAAGTTCCTCTTTTCTATTGGTTTTTTTGGGAGGTGGAGATGCAAGCAATATATTTCTTTTAACTTTTGTTGTGATATATGAATGAATGGTTTTTGGGTATATCCTATCTTATATCTGTGGCTTGAGGGTTACTCCGATTTTTCTGCATCTTTATTTCGGGGGTAGAGTTCGAAGCAAGCTAATTTCTATCATTTGTGCTGGTTTTTTTGGGAGGTGGAGATGCAAGTAATACATTTTTTTAATTTTTGTTGTGATATATGAGGGTTCCTGAGATCTGTGGCATGAGGGTTCCTCTTCTCTATCAGTTGTGCCTAAATTTATGAAATTGTTTTCAATAGTTTGCACGGGAATGTTTACATTATGGAGGTCCAAGCAAGATATTTGCTTTATCAATGTTCGAACATTAACAGGGAAAAAATTATTTTCATTGCATGAAACTTATGAGTTCCTATGTCTATATTGATGAGGATCTATAGTATGTTGTGAATGAGTAGGCATGAGGGGAAATAAAAATCTGATAGTATTGTTCTAGTACTATTGTTAGCAATGTCTATCGAATGAAGCTCATATCCGGTAGTGTTGTTAGTAATGTCATTTAATCATCATAGATGAGAAGTTGTTATCCATAATTTATTGTAGATGAATTGTATTTATCCTCAAGATGTTGTATATGATAGGCTTTGTGTGTAATCTTCCATAGGCTTTGTGTGTAATCTTCCTAATCTGCGTCACATTGAATTGTCCCCAATTGGGGATGTTCTCTTCTTGGAAATTTTTTTTAGCTTTTCTGGAATTGTCATGATACGTTTTTGGAATTGGTTAATGGTAAAATCAAGAGTTCATTTGGGGACAATTCAACCCGTGAATTGGACTCTATAGAAAGTATGAGTCCTGGAATTGTCTATGGGTCGAAACGTTGCATTTTATGCATAGAATTGTCTGAAGCTTTATGGATCGAAATGTTATTTCTTACATAGAACTATCTGAAGCTTTATGGTTCAAAATGTTGACTTTTATGCATAGAATTGTCTGAAGCTTTATGGATCGAAATGATGTTCCTTACATAAAACTATCCGAAGTTTTATGGTTCGAAATGTTGCCTTTTATGCTGGACTGTTGTTATTTTGTGAAATCTGCAAAGGTTTTCGGGATTTATGCAATACAAAGATCTTTGTGTGGTATGTTAGTATACAAAAAGCTTTGAATGGTATTTATGAGGAAATTGCATCAGTGTGGAAATTAGAGCATTATAAACTGGTATGCCTTGACTACCACTTTTGCCCCATGTGGAATTTGCATCACTATTTTCAAAACTGCTTTGGACATAATTTGCTTGTTGGTTCATTAGCATTATTGAATTAGCTTATCCAAACAAAATTTTTAAGAGCAATTCATGAGCTATTTTTGAGTATAACATACTGGTAAAGGAGCATTCCATGCTGCAGTTGTACCTGCTCACTGTTTTTGGTAAAGGTTCTCGTTCCATTGTTTGTAAATTGATGATGGTTGTGGAAGTAAATTAATGATTGTTGTAGAAGTAATGTGGAGGAAGTTGGGTTCAAACCATCCATATTTTGTGGCTGGGAAGGTTTATTTTTTGTTTTTCATGAAAAATAAAGCAAAGCCTTAATTTGATTTGTTTCTTTGGGCCCGTTTGGGGCAGCTTATTGGTGCGGTGGGCGTTTTAAAAATGCCAGCAAAGTGTTTGATTTGCACGTTTATACTACGGTAGGTAATCGTCAAACACATCCTCTTCGTTATTTGGGGTCGCACCTCCCATCCCGCTTTCCGCATATCGTTCGGGATTATTACCATGAAGCCCTTTCGATCCCGTCCCAAGCTTCCTGATCCCCTTCGTGCCTTCTATCGGGATCCCATCTCGATCGCCGTCCAAAGCAGATCGAGGCTTCTCACAGTCGTCGTCCATCCCGGTCCCCGCTCTGATCCCCTTCCTGCCCTTCTCGTTCGAAGCTCTCCCACAGTCGAACCGCAGGGAGAAGAGGAACAAAGATGTTGAGGATGTACAATGGTTAGGGTTTTAAGCTGCCTAAGCTAATAAATTTGCTGAGAGATAGCTTTTTTTGGAAATCTTTGAGCTGGTAAGAAAGCGTTAGCAATTTTTACAGCATTTCTTTCCAGACATCCCATCCTTTCCTTTAGCTGATGTTTGATGTGCTTGTTTCATTTCTAGTTAGCTTATCTCTTTTGGAGCCGAGACTTCTACCACATCTCTATTTTACAGCAACTGCTTTCCTAGATTATTAAATTCTAAATACAATTAAGGAATTGGAATTATTGGGGAATTGCTACCATTGGATTTAATTAAAAATTGCTATTCTAGTAAAATTTTATAGATTTTGTGTAGTTTATGTGTTTGGTTTCTTTGAAGCCTATGAATTGGACGCATAGGCATGAAAAATTCAGTAAATATTGAAATCATATTTTATTTTTGGGGGCATTTACATGCATACCACCTCCTTCATATGTATTTAAATATCTAACGTCTAAATTTTGTTTTTTTTATATTTATATGCATATAACATTAACAATATACCACCATCTTAACTTTTATGGTGTTGGGTGCTAGGGGTGGTGTTTGGGGGATGTTTGTGGTGTTGGGTGTTAGGGAAATGAGATGTATATTTATCTCATACAGCTCTGTTGCAAACAATTTAATAAATCTAGGGGCAGAATGGTCATTTATCCAACTACAGCTCTTAGTAAGTTGTTCTGAATAATCTGTCTCAAACAGCAAGCCTGCTTATTTTGATAATCTGCAGATTATCAAAATAACATGCTTATCATCAGATTATAAATAATCAACAGCTGCCCCAAACAGACCCTTCATCTCATAATTTAGAACAACTTTCTTCTATAATTTGTATGCTGAGAAATTTGCATCATGTTTATAAAATTTTTGTTGACTTACAATATTTACTTGGTACTTATACTTTAAGTTCCTTATAGTGCCAACATGTTTAAGGCGAATGAAGAGGGTCCGTCTGATATGTGGGATAAAAAAGTAACAAATATTTTTTGTGATCTATGTATTAAAAAAATAGAACTGGAAAATAGGTCAACCACGTATTTTAACAAGGAAGGTTGACAAAATATTGCGAAGAGGTTTAAAGAATTGACTAGCAAGGATTACGAGAGACTAAAATTCAAAAACAAATGAAACAATTGGAAGAAAGAATGGAAAATTTGGAAGGACCTCAAGCGTAGATGTACTGGTTTGGGTTGGGATCCCATTAAGCGGACAATCGATGCCTGAAGGAATGGTGGGTTGAGAAATTTGAGGTAATAAACTCACTTTTATACTTTTATTTTAATTTACATTACTTTTTTTTGGGGGGGG
>NEWO01000059.1:1441640-1480264 GCA_003013225.1 Phalaenopsis aphrodite | reverse complement strand
TAGCAACATGTCTTCTAAGATTACGGAGACAAGCAGAGTTGTTTGGGGCAGACCCTAAAATGTCCAAGAAAACATCTAAAAATACATGAACTATTAACCATGATAAAAACATTTTCCTAAATGCTATTTTTTTTTATTTACATAATCTAGATAAAACCTAGATTGTCCTAATACAACACATAGAATTCACTTATATTAAAACACATAATAAGTCTTTTATTACTCAAAAAACTCTCTTGATCAAACTCTAGAAGAGTCATTCTTTCAATCCTTCTTCAATTTGAATGAATAGCGTCCAAAATGGAAAAATGTTGCCTGACCCTTCATCCTGACATTGGAGCAAAACGAATGATGTAGTGCGTAAACTTTTCAATTTTATTAAAATATCAAATAAAACATAGGCTTACAAGAGTCTAGTATTTAAATTGGATTCTTTTCAAAAGAAGCTTGGTGCAAGATAATTTTTTGAAGGCTTTTGACTTCAATCCAATATCTTACATGTATTTTGATAATGTAAAGGACCTCGCCGCGTTAACAATGACCACTTTTTATCTTTTTTTTTTCCAAGGATAAATTTCTCATCCCAACCTTCACTCTATTCATTTTAAAAAACTAACACTTCGATGAAGCTAGATATTGAATTCCAAAATAATTTAGAATTATTGCATCATTTATGGAATCAACAACTGAAAATTTGATAACAATAATCATTTTTCAAAATAAATTATCGTGCCAAAGGTATTCATACAAGTCACAATATAGAAAAACATCCAAATATTAAAAATACAGTCAAACATAAGGGATGGTACAGAATAGGAATAAAATTAAGTTATGAAAGTGCGATCCTATAGCAAACATTTGGCAGACCAAAGTTAAAATGGAGAGGTATGTTTTGGATCCCAAAAAGAAGTTTCCTATTTCATTAATAAATTTGCCTCTCTTAATCTGCCTTGAACGTGACAATGGAGTACACAATCCTCCTCTAATTACTAAGCAGTACCACCTACATTTTGACTAGAAAATAAGTATACAACAATGTAAAACAGATGGACAGCACAAAGAACAAAAAATGAAAATCTTAACATTCAAGAAAATAACCTTCAATATATCACAAGCACTCTTCACGCTGTTATCTGACTCAATTGATGAACAATTAGTATCAGCAGATGTAACCAAAGCCTTCATCCATTGTCGGATGAATGTTTTCCATGACTCTAGCGCAAGAAGTGCGATTACTATATTTCTTGATATCAGAAGTGCTTCAGCTATTTCCATTAGTGCCTTCTCAAATGATGCATGAATTCTTGGCGCATCCTAAAATAAGGCCAATCGTTAGCCAAGGTGAAACCACACTACATGGACTATTTTAAAACCTAGCACCAATGACTGTTAAAAAAAAAAATTGCTATGTAACATATAATAATATTTTACATTTGGTAAGCCATGTGATTCAGTGGGGCTGAAAACATAAGATAACAAAGCCGCACCAGGAAACTCTCTTGCATTTACATAGTGATTTCCCGCTCCTGCACATCAAAAAGTATAATATAAAAAATAATCTAAAAAAAGAAATTTAAAGATGGTTGCATCTTTTGCTCGCACAAGTATAGGATATTTGAGATGAAAGAAGCATGAAATGGAGATACATTGCACAAAAAAACCACTGTCATTCAAAAGTACAAGCTATGATCATTGAAAGAAGGAATAGAAAGAATCATTTGATAGAAATAGTAGTTGACTAATTGATGAAATACCCTTCATAAAATTTGGACCAAAATAAGCAATTTAACAACTTTTTTCAACGCTAGATCAAACTCTTTAAAAGACTATAAATATATATATATATATATATATATATATATATATATATATATATATATATATAATAAAGTAAGAAACAATGATACATTAGCACATCCTCCTTTTGGACGATACCATAACATATGAAGGTCTCCTTAGAGTAAATTATCAGCAAAACAATTATAGGAGTTTCAACTTCCCCTTATGGGAGATTAAGTTAGCCTCACATAAAGCCTTCTCTGTGCCTTCCAATCCAGAGAATGAAACTGGTGTTCCTAAAGTAACTGCAAAATAAAGATAAATGGTGCAGAGAAATGCCAATAAAGCCAGCATGATCAAGAGAAAACGGTGGCGGTGAAGCAAAGCAGACCACCTTCCAAGATCATCACGATGTTTTCTCGATGGCGAAGGTGAGAAAGAAATTGGGTTTTGAGACCTCCTATGGGGAGATGAAAGAGCATCAATAGCCATGGCTGCTACAAACTTGAGGATTGAGGAAGCTGTTGAAGCTGAAGAACGAGAAGTCCTCACCTAAATAGAAAACTAAGCGCGTCAACTGGCGGACATGTAAGTGGAAGGCAAGTCGCCAGCGGGTTTGTCCCTGAAATTAGCGTCGATGCTCCAGATATATATATATATATATATATATATATATATATATATATATATATATATATATTTCTTTTTCTTTTCTTGTTTTTTGAGAAATCCCAATGGCTAATATATTAAATAGTAAATAGGATACAGATAGATTGTGTAGAAGGGCTCAAACATGACACCCTGCCCACGCAATAACCAACACATCAAATGGTTCCAAAAAGAAAAAATATAGAAAAATGCACGAGTCCTAAAAAAAACCCCAAAAAGTGTCAAAATACAGGATATCAAATAGCTAGAGAGCGACCCAATTTTGCCTTGCCTCTGTCTCTATTTCTTGGGAAGGAACCAGCTAATAAATTGGTAAGATGAGTGACATTGTCAGTAGTAACCAATGTATCATCCAATAAATTTGAGCTCGAGTCGGCCTCCATTCTTTTTCTTCCTCCTAGAATAGACCTATCATTCCTCATCTGAAGGTTGGCTCACCTGATCAGCGGATTGGTCTAAAGTGTGTCGGACATGTGAAGATTGTTGAACATTAGAAGCAACTACTTGTTGTACCAACTGAGCTTTTATCGGATCGAAGGAGCACTCTCGTGAGTCTTGGCATGTAAGTGGGTCTTCTTCAATAACAGTGAGTGGTACAAGCACATTTGGATTTGTACCTATAGTATGATGTTCTTTATCTGGAAACGAGGTATTGGAAAAGGGATCGGATTGCACTTTCTCAGCAGGGATGCTAGGTGGTTGATCTTTAGCGATATAAAACTTTAGATGAGGATGCAAACGATAATAAATAGTAGAATTGTGACCAAATATACTACAATGAGAGCAATTAGAAGGATGTTTCTCTATTTCAACCTTTTGTCAATACCCGTTGTGAGTAGTGTCAATTCATACCTCATTAGAAACTGGTTGAGTGATATATCTCTCAACTAACACAAAAAACACAAAGGGTCTAGTGACAGCAAGCGTAGAACTATCAATCTTGAGAGTCTTACCGTAAACAGTTGTTAAAGAGTAGAGAACTTTTAAGTTGAACAGATATAATTTTAACAGTCTTACCGTAAACAGTTGCTTAAGAGTAGAGAACTCCGGTTTTGGATCAAAATCAACAGTCCACTTTAAAATTTTTATAAAACGGTTGTCGATCTTGATAACTTTCCTAGAAAAATGTGAGTGTAGTCGGTATCGTGAGATAACTGAATAAGTATATGTCGATCGTCAAGTGAGTCAATATTTCAACTGCTCAATAGCTTCATAACATCAAACTCCTTTCGAATGATCTCCAATTTTGGGTGATCATAAAGAAATTTACCCACTAGAGCAAAACACCAAGATGATGCGAGAGTATTGGTTTCAACCTCAGTGAGAATAAGAGCAGGCTTCACATTTTTTTTTTGTCAAGCTTTTTAATGAAAGTGTGATCACTACCACCTTCAAGAGCGTTGTGAAAAGATTGAGGAACATTGCAGGACTTGCTAATACGAAAACCAGGGTTCTGAACAGAAAGAAGAGCACGAGTAAGAGTAGGAAAGTCGTCGGCAAGTGCAGTGGCATAGGAACAGATTGTCGATGTCATCCCCAGAGCAGCTAGGCAAGCCGCTAGAAATAGGCGAGCAAACTTCGGAGGTAGTAGAGCTACGAGCTGTCGACTGCGGGTGAGAGGCGAGTTGAGTAGGTAATGTTTGTCGGCAGGGCGATAGAGAATGAGAGATGACGAGAGCCGTCGACTGCGAGGTTGTCGAGTACGAGAGCCACAAGTGTCATCGAGTACAGAGACGGGCGTCGTTGATAGGAGGACGTCTTCGAGAGCGAGAAAATGTCGTCTCGAGAGACGACAGAGAGACAGTGAGAAATCGAGGAATCACCATCGGGAATCGCCATCGTGGGAAACCATAACAAAGCCCGTTGACGTTGTCGACGACGCCATTTACTATAGTTGGGCTCCTAGTTATCATTTATTATAAATATATTATTTTCTGTGTTTGGTTTTAAACTTTTATGATTTCTGATTTCTTCCGTCGGTGTTTCTCCCTTACTATGATCAATTGATAAATCAGTAAATAAAATTGATAGTTTATGATTATGATCACTTACGATATTTCATGTTATTTAATATGTTTTATAATATCAATAGCATATCTATATCATTCTATGTGTACAACTGTTAGAAGAGCACAATCTAAAAATTATATCAGTTAAAGTACTTCAATATCAATATCATTTTACATTTACGTGCACGGA
The DNA here is from genome assembly GCA_003013225.1 of Phalaenopsis aphrodite. Lineage (NCBI taxonomy): Eukaryota > Viridiplantae > Streptophyta > Magnoliopsida > Asparagales > Orchidaceae > Phalaenopsis > Phalaenopsis aphrodite. The sequence goes on along the minus strand of NEWO01000059.1, from coordinate 1,475,617 downwards.
AACCATAGCATCCCTCACTAGTACATAAAGAGGTGACTCCATCATGGTAAAGCATGCTCATACAGACATATTATAACAAACAATATCTAGTAATAATTATTTCATTCTCATTTATATGTGACAATATATTAATTCACAAATCAACATCTATGATATTTAAACAATACTGATTATACATGTCACTCCAACAATATAAACAAAATTCAAAAAAATTTTCATATTAATATATATGTGTGTAAGTGCATGTTTAACGTAAAGTTTTATTGAATCACAATAGAACCTATTTAAATCCCAAAATTAGAGAGAGAAGAGATGATGTGAACTTTCTAAGTGAAGAGATACAATAATAGCTGTGAAGTAGAGAATCAAAGCCTAGCGAAACCCTAATTTATGACTTAAGGTAAGTTTTTTGTGTTAGAAGTATTTATTGAATTTTATATGCATTAAATAGATATATATTAAAAGTGATAATATGAAATATGTTAATTAAGGCCAGGGAGGCAAGGAAGAAAACTTTACGTGCGAGTAAAGGAAGAGATCGATCTGAAAGCCTTTAAGGGAAATATTAAGTCCTATATTATTATTAGAATTAATGATATAATTAGTTAAATTAATGTTATTAGAATTTTATTTAATTTAATTAGGAAGTGTGGAAGGCAATTTAGATTTGAGATTGCTAAAAGATTGACGATATAGTGTAGTGAACAAATAACTCTTGAAGATGTCATTTAAGGTTTCAAGCAAGTAATTATTTTCTAGATAGTATGTATTAAATTAATATTTTATTAATGAATAACTATGTTATTAATATGAAGTATATTGTGAATGAAAGATTTGTTGAAATGAACGAATAGAAAATTGAAAAAGAAAAAATGGTGGTTTTAATGACCTTAAATGAAAATAAATAACAAAAAAGAAATGTAAAGGTTTAAATCATACAAGATTTTACCCCCAGATGATACCGGTAGGAGATGTAATGTACTTGTGCACAATAATAGAAATGATAAAGATGTACCTTCAAGTGCAATTTTTTTAGGTTATCTACAAGCACAATTTTCACGATACTTTCGAGTATGACAAAAATTTTGATATGACTCCTAAAAGGGTTAAAGATAGAAAACACTTTACATAAAACAGGAATAGATGAATTTAAAACGAAAGCTTACAATCTTATAAAAAAATGAACAACTTTTTTTGGTCATTCATATATAACATTTACCTGAATTTAATGCATATTAAGATTACAATAGTTCACTAGATTCTCAAAATTTACTATTGAATCTAATGGTTTCTTTCAAGAAAACAAAAACTATAGATTTCTAGCTTGGGTGAATTAGTTTACAGAAGGACTACAGCAAATAAGTATCATGCTATGATGACATTATAATTTCTTTTTGCACTATTTATTTCAGGGTAGTAATATACAATTATATGCTGCTTTGAGATATTGTTTACAAACTATATTATTTTTTTCTAGATTTTTTTATTTTTTGCATATTATACAGTGGATTATTAATGACTCTTTTATATATTACAAGTTTTTTAAATAAGTGAATAGTTATTTAAATGTTAATACATCCGACCGCAATTCCTAAATGGATTAATTCTAAGCTAACAGGACAAGCCGTGATAGAATATGCTCTTTATCACTAATAATCAGTGCGCTATAAACAACTTGATAATTTTATTCTGATATAGAAGTCCATTAAAAGTTATAATGACATGTAATGTTCTCTGTTAAGGTTTAGAATTCAAAAACTTGTGCATTTTGGTGAATGAAACAGATGCATTGCTTTGTGCTTTAAGCACAAAAGCATAAAAATCCATTTATTTTATGCATTCACAACAATGAAATGCATGAAAGAGAAGCCGAGCCAAATATTTTCAAAGATATTCCAAATATATCATTAAAAGCACAAAGGATGTCACCGAGCAAATTTATCAATAATAGTTCAAAATCCATGGCCGGCCATAACTAGAATTTCGAAGTCTCATTTCTTATTAAAAAGCAACAATATATAATAATTAAATCAAAGGCAATATTCCATAACTTGATTCTGCCATTCTACTTGACAATGCAATAAAGCAATTCAAAATCAAGCTGAAGCTCATACATGAAAACACAACCCAGATTCACAAAGCAACTATCACTGGAACAACAATTTTCTACAGCAGAGTTCAATCTCAGAATAAGCTAACTTGCAGGACATAACTTTTAAGTACCTAGTGAGAACAATGCCTGAGGAAACACATCCAGCAATTTCTCAACCTTGTACCCCAACGGTCTTCTCTCTTTGAGTGATCTGCGCCGGTTTCTTCAAAAAATAAAAATAAAATAAAATAAGATAAAGATTATAAGATATAAAGTCCTTTTGTATCAAGAAGAGAAAAATTTAGTTTTGAGAAAATACTAACATGTGCTCAAAATTGATTATCTTGATTTCAAATTCCTTCATTGCCTCAAGAACTTCAGCATTATACTCGTTAAGAAAGCACTGCAAGGCCTTTTCCTTAAAATCTGGAATAATTTCCTGGAACTTCACAATCTGCAAAAGTAAATCGAAGAAAAATGTAATAAACTTAAGTCGATCTTAAAAATAAGCAGGAATCAAAAGCAAACCCTGATAGAGTTTTGGCGTATGGTACCAAAATAAATAAAGGCGGGCTTTAAGAAAAATGGAAATATCACCAAATAGAAGCATTTTAAAGGGACAAAAAGTCAAACCTCATAATGCATCATGGACTGGAATGCAAATGTTCTTGCTTTTACCCATAAGGCCTCCGAAGAGTAACTCTTAACCGTTCCAACTTTCCATAATATTAGCAGAACACTCCGAGCATTATCAGGATAAGCTTCCACATCCACCGCACCCCATCGCAATAGATTGACCAAGCTGAAACAATATAAGAATGTCAAAAAGAGGCTAAGAAAGAAAATAATAGAGCTAATGTGCCAACATATATATATTCTCTGGCTGCACTGGGCAACAACAGCGTCGTGGGAAGGCTGAGATTGCATGGAGAGGATATGATTTCGGTGGCAGCAAAGCTGAAAGGAAGTGGGAGGCGACTGGAAAGCTAGCAGGCAAAAAACAGCAACCACAGAGCGGTTGTGGATGGCTACAGTGATATACAGCGACCAAGAGCTGCAAGAGGATGTGGAAGGAGATATGAGGATGAGGAAGACAATCACCACCTCGAGAGAGATACAGCCAAAGCACCACTGAATCTCTCGAATACAGAAGTCGAAAAGAAAAAGGACGCCAACAAATGTCCTAACAAAAACTCACCAAAAACTGCTAATACAAATAGGGCTGTCAAATAAGCTCTTTGTTCGCGAATAGCTCGTGTTCGGCTCGTTCGTTAAGTAAACGAGTCGAACATGAACAGCTTTTAAAACTCAAATTATAAATGGGCCGAACATGAACAGTTCTTTGTTCGCTCGTGTTCGGCTCGAAATATTATATAATTATTTATATAATAATATATTACATATATTATTTATATAATAACATATTATATATATTTATATCTAAATTTAAATCATAACATCTCATGTGGTAATGTTGTTAATCCCTTATTTTGTATATATTTGGTCCAGGTTCGAATCTCACATTTTACATCTATTTTTTTCAATTTAATTTTAACGAGCCAATTTCGAGTCGAACACGAATATTTAAATCGAGTCGAACAAGAACACACTGTTCACGAGCCAATTTCGAGCACGAGCTATTTCGAACGAGTTGAACACGAGCCAAGCCTGAGCTCGCTCAAGCTCGACTCGTTTACAGCCCTAAATACAAACCCTAATATACACATATATAGGGAATGACTAAAAATGAATGAAGGATGATAGAAAGAAAAATGGGACTATTTCATAGCTTGACCCCTGTTTCATGTTATATGTTTTCCCGTGATACTATAGAAGCTACAGTACCGTGAGAGAACTGTGCAGTAAAAAGTTGTTGCGTCTATAAGACTTTATCTTCTACTCATTAGACTCTCCAGAATGAACTACCGGCGTCACTTCTTTCAAATTCCTTTTGTGTATGTCCTTATGCTTCTAAATCTGTTGGAAATCAATTTCCACCCTCTTAGCCCTAGCCAAGAGCACTGAATAGTCTTCAATCTTATGTGGCACTAGTGGCTACCTAATTAAATCCCTAAATCAAAAAAAAAATCTATGGCATTTCTCCTCTGTAAAGCTGTGCATGCCTCAACAGCATAATAAAATCCTCTTTGTACTGCATAACTGGTCAATCTCTTTGCACCAACCAAATGAATTTATCATGCATTTATCTCTTAACAGACTATGGTACAAACAAATCTCTGAAGGTTCTCACGAATGCGTCCAGGCATACCAAAGGGCTAGGTCGTCCACCAAATTTTTCGTGTAACTGCCCTTGCCACCATCTCTCAACTTCCTCCTCAAAAGCAAGTGACAAGGGTAACACTCCTCTCTGGTGGACATGTCATACCATCGATAATTTTCTCCAACGAAAAAGTTATTTTTCAGCTTCCACTAGCCCTTCTGCTCCAAAAAATAAAGGATGTTTCATTTCCTAAAAAAATTAAATATTTATCCATTGATGCTCCTCCACTGCTGTTAGCTTGAGATAAGCAATTCTTAATCAGCTGAGTCACATCATTCATCATAGCTGGAAAATACATCAGCACTAACAGTGACATTCTGAAGTATATTATATTCAACACTATCATCCCTGATCCCTTCATCCATAATTCTGAAATAACAACAATATAATTCAATTAAACTAAGTTAAAATTTTAAATTCTAGTATTAATAACGTGATCCAATTATCTTATTTATTAAGATTCATGTTAGTAAAGTTAAACATTGTTCTGATACCACTTTTGTCACACTTGACCTTGGGTTTGATATTAACTAAGACGAGAACCAACGGTCGGACGTTCGATGAAAAAAAATTTCTATTTTTCTCTTTCTAACACTAACAGATTAGTAATCAAATATTCATGAAAGAGCTACCAAATAAAATAATTTAATTTATAAGTGAAAGTTTTACCTTTTCGGTTAATGTTCTCTCCTTATGTATAAATTTTTCCCTCTTCTATTCATCGTATTTAAAAGTTTAAAACCTGAAAAAGAAATGTTAAAACCTAATAAGTTATCTAAAGATAACTCAGAAGCAATCACACCTACAAACTACAGTAACCAAATGAAGAGAAAACAGCATGTACGTTAGTCTTTCATATTTATATAAAAAATCTTATAGTAATCTAATGTATGTATCAATGACATTTATTAAATGAAATAATCTAAACTCCAACATGCATTAACTTTATCTTTACACATCTGTTTGTCTATCTGAGGAGCATCGTCAAAACATAAGTGAACATAGCTCTGAAAGATATTATCAGCAGTTAGCGATCTAAACATCGCAATAGTCTGAGATATAAAGGTCTTTACTTGCCCCTAGTCAATATTCTTTTGTTAGCACAGCGGTTAGGGATCTCAACATCACAATTTTCGGGGATGATAAATTGTTTACTTGCCTCTGGCCGATATTCTCTGATCGACATAGCGATTAATGATCTGCACAACACAACTATCTGAGGTGGTAAGAAAACACCTACCTACGCATGTATACTGACATCCTCTATCTGTACAACTAGAAGGTGAACACTTCTTAACATGCAAATACAAGTTTTCATATATAAGTTATTTCATTCTTGATAACATAAATTTTTGATAAGGCAGTTTCATTCATCTACTACTGAATGAATGCACTTTTATTAGAGTCAAAATTAAATACAATAATATAATAATTTTATAAATAAATTAATATGCATATGTTATATGTAAGATTCTTTAAATACATACTTCTAAATGTCATGTAATAAGATAATGTTCTTTTATAAAAACTAATAAACTATTTATGCAACAGTGTAAATGTGCATACTTATTATCATGTGCAACTATTTATTATATATATTTTTGTTGTCTAAAAATATCAAGAATCTATTGTAAGATAAATTTAACTAAACTAGATTGTGAATAAAATCAAGCATAAAATTTAAATACTGAAATTTATCAAAATTTAGAAATATAATTACTCACTAACCCTTGTTTGCTCGTCTCAAAGACTCCTTAAATCTTCAATCTTACGTTCAAATGTTCTACAACCTTAGTTGTCGTACATCAATACTTTATTAAATATTAATTCTAATTAATAAAAACCCTAAAATTACCTTTTTATTTATTCGGCTACCATAACCCGCACCACAAAGAGCCTTCCTACTTCACACGAGGCAAGGCTCCCGTTCCCTTCTTCCTCTGCAAATTCAATCACATCTCGTCAAAGGCTTCCCTTCACTTCCACTGCTCGAACCCACAAGCTTCCTCCTTCACTCGAAACCACTCAAATAGGGTTGGTCGGGATCGATTCTCCACTTCACACACAAAGCCAATCTCTTCCCTCCTTCCCTTCCACTACGGTTCGGCATGAAGTCACTCCTCCAGCAACGCAAGTGTAGAAAGTTTCATGGATGCACACAGTGACTTCCTTCCTCTCTTTTTCTCCTTCTTTCATTAACACTGGTCCATTAGTGCACTCGCCTCTCCTCTCTAACCCTAGCTCTCATATTATCATTTTCACTTGGCTTGAATGGAAAGATATGATTCTTAAGCCTAACTAAAAAGACGGTTATCCCTGACAATCGATTTGACTATTCTGCTTTTTTTTCTTTTAGCTTACATATTGTTACACCACCATACCAAAGGGCTAGGTCGACCACCAAACTTCTCCCGTGGCTGACCTTGCCACCATCTCTCAGCTTCTCCCTCAAAGGAAAATGTGACAAGGGTAACTTTCATCTCTCGTGGACATGACAACCAATCTATAATCTTCTCTACTCGCTCACAAACAGAACCACTCAATAGACTCATAGAATTTAAATGTTGTCAATGACTTCTTATTCTAATCCTTTGATTCAATTGCTTGACCAAACTTAATTTTTCTAAGAAATAATAAGATATTACAACCTAAAAAAATCAAATAGAAATTAAAAACTTTATAACTTATATAGCCAAAAATATAGATCTAACATACCTTAAGCCGGTTCGGTCTTCCTCTCTCGTATAAAGATGGTTGGATCCTTTCTCTCACAAACAAAACCGCTCGATAAACTTCTTAAAAGCATTCGGTTCTGGTACCTTTATCCGCACAAAGTCTTCTTCTCGCACGTGGTCACTCCCTTCCTTTCTATCCATGCAGGACAAGCTGCACTATCGTACTCAACGTCATCACCTCCATGCAAGCAACCCTTATCTTCTTAATCTATCTTTCGCAATAAAGCTGCTCAACGCTTCTTCTCTTCGCATGCTAGGGCTCGGCGTCAACTCTCCAGAAAGAGAAAAACGCGACTCCACCCCTTGGCTTCGTCTCTTGCGTGGCTCATAGCTAGGGTTTTTGTTGCTTTCTCCTTTCTTCTTCTGCTTCTCCAGTTTTTTCTTCTCCTTCGGCTTTTTTTTTCTTCATCTTCGACTTGTTCCCCTTCTTTCTCCCGTTCAGAACAAGAAAATAAGGGCTCATTTGATTTCCCACAAGCGACATTTCTCCTCAAAATGATCCTCAAATTGGTAATTTGTTTATTTTTTATTTTATTTATTTTTTTATAAACCGGCTATTACATATCAACATACAAACCAAATGATAAAAGGGTTCTATCGTAAATTTTAATTGTCAAAGGAAAAACATGTATCTTTAGTCATTAATATTGGCCCCAAGAGTTAAACAAGGGCTTAACAACACATAACCAACTTGGTTTGTTATCCAAATAAAAGTTCCACATTTACCCATATAATTAACCATAAATAGCTAAGGAGGGTCTCGACGTGTAACATAGATCACTTGCTAATATCCTAGTTTAATGTCGCCACCTCTTTGAACGCCATCAATATTGGGCAAACCTTTTAACCTTGAAACCCATAAGTAAAATTAACCTTGTGGAATCTTTAGGCTTTTAATAGTTCAAAACACAGATACACAACCACCAATGTCCAAGGACATAGCAAGGGCTGTCAAAAAAGCTCGTTGTTCACGAACAGTTCATGTTCCATTTGTTCGATAAGTAAACAAGACGAACATGAACAAATTTTTTTGTTTGGTTAGTTAAACGAACCAAACACGAACAGTGATGCGTTCGTTCGTGTTCGGAACGTTATTGTTCGAAATATAAAATAATTATGTATAAAAAATTTATAATATTTTAAAAAATTAAATTTTATAAATTATAGTATATAATAAATTAATAATAATAATATATTAATATACTATATTAGAAACATACTAATATAGATATTATATATTTATTTAATATAAATTATATAATTAATATAATATATTATTTATATATATTAATATTAGGGGTGTCAAACTGGCTCGTCGTTTGCGAACAGTTCATGTTTGGCTCATGTTCGGCTTGTTCGTTAAGAAACGAACACGAACAGTGACTTCACAAATAATTTCGAACACAAGCTTATTTCAAACAAACTAAATTTCAAACGAACAGAACACGAACACAAGCTCTATTCGTTCGTGTTCGGTTCGTATACACCCCTAGACATAGCTCAAACATAAGCACGACTTAAGCCAAGAATATAAACCTTCCTATTTCAAAAAGCCCAAAGAGCTCATTCGTGAAATGTTTTAGCTCATAAGTATAAGTATTGGGGCTTTCATGCCAATTTAACAAGATCTAATAGCCACATTAACGCATATATAATGATTCAACAAGACTAATGAGTGAATGATAACCTTCTTACCAAATCAACAAACCTAAAAGTCAAATGGCACCCTTAACTCACCGTCTAAGTGTTGAATAATTATATATATTAAATAATGCAATTCCTTAAACTTGATGTTTCTCTTAGCCTAACTGAGAGAGTAAGCAAACTTTGGATCAACTGGCGTGATTCAGCCTAGCATTGAAAGGCTTTTAGACAAGTTGGCTCAAAACGTGAGTTAGTGAACTCAAATTAGTGATTGCTAAGATGTTTGGTTATCACCAAAATGATTTCCAAAAATCAAGAAGACTCACTCAACTGAGTAGAATTGGCGGCTTATATTACAGATGCAATGAAGGACATAGGTTTTGCACGTACAAAGTTTAATTAAATCATATTCATAAAAGAAGCAATAACAAGGAAACTAAATTTTATAAGTGAAGTATCTATAATAAAAGAAAATGTGCTTTAAAGACATTTATACCCCGCTGCAACAATAGGTTCTTCAGCGTAACTGTTGACATGCTTTGCAACAACTTCCCATGCTGTATAGAAATCTAACAAGAAGGATGAGGGAACATGTCACTAATACATCTTTTGCAAAAGAGTAAAAAAGAAATAAAGTCCTGTACCTATACTATAAGTAACTTCTTACACCAAATTATTTAACAAATGGAAGTGTTCAACTGAACAACTAAATTGCCACCGCCATCATGATATAATGATATGAGATAATTTTGTGTTTCTGTTTTCCAGAAAAATTGAACATCTTTTCATATATAACTGACTCAAGATAAAAAAAAAGATGTGTTATGTCACTTGTTGAATAGAAATAAGCCAATTACCGTACTTAAAAAAAAAAAAAAAAAAGTTAGTTTGAGACGGGAGGGTGTAGGAGTATAACAATAATTTAGAATTTATTTTCGTCTGTTCTTCATAGTGGCGCAGGTGATAAACTAATAGTAAAACTTTGTAATATAGCACTTTTAATAAGTTCAAAGGGCAGTTAAATGCATCTCTCAATTATGGAAATCATAATAATCATTTTCAAATTTATGATCATAGTTTCAAGCTGCAAAAACGTTTAACCACTTCAGGATAGTTCTGTCTAATCCTCTGACCCAACAAAAACCTACTACCAATGTACCAGTCCTCAAAACTCAGTATAATAAAAAGTAAATAAAAAGTAATAGTAGTGGGGAAAGAATTAACTAGGGGAGGAAAAGAAAGACTAAATTGAGTTATGCCATTAGTTTAGCAATCACTCTATATACTGCCAAATCAAGAAATAAGCATACAGAAAAAAGAGAAAAAATGGAAATAATGAGGATCGTGGGTTAGGTATTTGCACAGCTATTCCTTTGTGGAACTCATCTAGAATAAAAAATAAATTTAACATACGACAAAACTAATAAAAAATACTCCATAAAGAACAAAAATATTGAAGTTTAAAGGGAAATAAAGCCTTATACTTAATAGTAATAAAAAACAGCATTATAGCAGAGCTGTAAATGATTTGAGCAGCAGGAACTAAAATAAATAAATAAAAGACAAAAGCTTCCAAATATTTTCAAGTCGTAGAGATGTGAATCCTTCATATTATTTGAAAAGCCACCAGCCATTAACCATCTCAAGGTATACCCGTGCTCTTTTTGATAAGCCCGACCTACCCATCCAAGCCATAAAGCCATAAAAGAAAAATAAGATCACTTAATTTAAAACAAATTGATCAGCTGCATCCCCTAAACCTTAATGCTACATCAATGTTGGAGAAGTAGAGAATTTCAGTCAAAAGCAGATAGCAGAAGCTAAATTATTATTTGCAATTATCACTACCTTATGGATCGGCAAAATCATGCACAGTACAGCTTTCAGAGTGATTAGCATAAGAATATTGGTATTGTCAAAACTGCAATATGGCACAAATAGCAAAGCTACTACTACTACAATTAAAAAACATACCAACAACATCAGCTTCACAGAGCGAAGAAAGGCTTTGGAGACCAAGAGCTTTCACAGTGGAATCTTCTCTCTCAATACATGACTGAAAAACATAAAAATTCAAACAATATAAAATAAATATAACGGTTAATATTATGAAATAAGTTTTAGAAAAACTATACCGACACAGAAAGTATGAGGTCAACGCCCCTGTCAGGATTGTGCTTGCAAACATCACGGATAGAAGCAGCTACACTTATACAAACCTCCCTCACAGATTCAATATTTGATAGAATTTTTGGATTGAGAACATCCTAAACAAAACAAAGGTTAAAAGTTGTAATGAATGATCTATGGGATAATAAAGAAATTGAAACATCGCACAACAAGAATGACAATCAGTTTTCTTGAACATTAATAGCAAAAAACACATTTAAGTACCTCCAACAAAATTTTTTCACTGCTAACTTTACATATTTATGTTTATCCGCAACTCTATTATGGAGACCATTAAATTATGAGCTAATTTACCACTAAATCCACATCACAGTATATGGACAGCTACATCAGAAACTTATTATCCTAGTACGAAAATATATTTCTTAAGAGTTATTTATTTAATAATGAAGGCAACTTCAGACATAAAAGCAAACTGCGAAGACTTAAGTAATTTTAAAAAAAATTTATTAATGTTGTGAAGAATTAATTTTAAAAAGATGATATATCCAATACATAAAGCTCCACAAAGTTGAGTTTTGAAGAGTGATGAATATGCAATAGACTAAACAGTGCAATGCATAAAGGTTCATTCTGTGATTGCTAAACTAAAAGTAATTTTCGCTTGAGAAATGCTTTCTAAAATAAAAAAAATTGAATAAAAATAAGTTATGCTGGCCTTTAAATAAATCATATTTCCAAAAATACAAATACAACACAATACATAAGTTGTGAAGATTGCAAGAAGTACGTGAAATGGAGACTGACATTAATTAACATTAACTCATATTAATACTTAATATATTTCAACTAACATAAAATGAATCTAAATTAACTTTAAACCCTAGCCTTAAGAGTTTAGTTTGGCTATCTTTAAACAAAACTGCACACATAAAGTACTCTCTCATCAGCCAAGCGATAAGATCACCCCCTTCTCCTACACGTGATGACCCTCAATGCTTCTCTCTCGCATAAAATTTACCCCTGGATCATCCTCCTCCTGGAAATGGAGAAATCTCGTGCTCGATTTGGTTTCCCTATTTGTCTCTTGCACAAGATCCCATAAAGGAGTGTTTGATGCGCGCTCTTCTTCCTTTGTGCATCATGATGGGTGCACACGACTCCTCTTTACTTTCGCTCGATTTAGTGCTTCTTCTCCTTCTCTGTCTGAATCCGCAAACAAAGTTGTTAGGCTTCTGCTTCATTTAAGATGCCTCCTACACGATTCCACTTCTGGTTAGCTAAGAACAGCGTGCAAGGCTTTCGCTATGGCTGCGCATGCAAGGTATGAAACTTCTTCCTTCTCGCCTTGAATCTAACTCTCGTTCCTGATCCCGATTCTTCCCTTCAATTTAGAAAAACCTTTATGTTTTTCCTCACTCTCTACTCAACTGTTCTCTCATTTCTATTCCTTAGTTAGGATGAGGTGTTCCTCTCTTAAAAATGAAACTATTGAGATAATTAACCACTTTGAATCGACTCATCCAATAGAAAAAAAAAATATTTTTTTCAGTTATTACAATCTCCCCTCATAAAACTTCATCCTAAAAATATACATATCATTGCTCTTTTTATGATTATTTAATTTACTAAAAAATTCTAACATTTTATATTAGAGTTTTCACGTTAATTATCCTATTGGCTCTTCCAATAGTATTCATATTACTTAATCTAAATCATTCTCTGATACCAAATTGGCACAACTCGGCACGGGAGTTGGAATATAATCACTTACATCGATCTTTCACATTTCTTTACTCCTAAGTTCATAACTCTATCAAATAAACACCTATAAAAGAAAATATTATTATCAACAATTTATCTCGCATTACTTATTTACAATTTTGTTAATTAAAGTTAAACTTCTAAGCTCATTTTTTTAAATAAGATTTTCAATACTTAAATTTAAGTTTAATCATTTCAACTAATCCTAATATAAATAGAATAAATTTAAACAATTTACTTTTAGATTTAAAACACTAACCTTTCCACACTTTCCCCTCTTTTGCACAATCACCAATCTCAGCCTCCATTGTCATTTAATTCAACAGTTTGTAGTATTAAATTTTCTAAAATTAATTCATAAAATTCAATAAAAATGAATAAATTTAACTACTTATATAAAAAAAACTTATATAATAAAATATATAAAATCTTACGTTGAATACTCTCATCGTTCTCCAAACAAAATTTATTCTAACTAATATTTTTTTACATTAATTAACATCAACTCATTAATATTTAATATATTTTAATTAATATAAAATGAATCTAAATTAACTTTAAACCCTAACCTTAAGAATTTGGTTAGGTTGTCTCTGAATAAAATTGTACAAATAAAGCCTCTCTCGCCAGCCAAGTAGCAAGATCACCTCCTCCTGCATGTGATAACCCTCGATACTCCTTTCCTACAAGTGATTCACCCCTGGATCTTCCTCTCACAAGTCAAGAAATGTTGTGGTCGATTTGGTTTCCTTATTACAAAACCACACACATGAGTACTCCATTAGCCCACTTCTTCCTTTGTGTGTCACGGCCAGATCATAAGACTCCTCTTCTCTTCGGCTCGGCTAGTGCTTCTTCTCCTTCTCCGTTGTTCAAACTCGCACGCAGATCGTTCCCGCATGAAGCCGCTACAGGTTAGCCAACAATAGCATGTAAGGCTTCATCAAGGACAGCATATGCAAGATATGAAACTTCCTTCATCCTTCTTTCAACCCTGACTCTAAATCCCGTTCATGATCCTGATTCTTCCCTTTAACTTCAAAACCCCTGCTCTTTTCCTCCTCGCTCGTCGCTCTCTCTATCGTCCTATCATTTTTATTCCTAGGTTGGAATGAAGCATTTCTAACTTAAAAATCAAACTATCGAGATAGTTAACCCCTCCAATCAACCCATCTCCAAGATAAAAATTATTTTATTATTATTATTATTACAAATGCGATAAAGTTGGAGAGTTTGGATTACATGGTGGAGACAATTATGCTGTGTAGATCGGACCATTGACTACCATCATATCATGAATAAAGGGTTCCTCTACTTATAAAAGAAGTGTAGGGAAAAATGAAAGATGTACAACACAAAAAAATCAAACACAAGGGCTACACTTTTATATCTAATGGGTTGACTGGTCGAAAAGAATACTCATTAATTAATTTTTTGGTTAATTCATCACCTGGCACTGTATTTTTGTAGTCAATAGATGTATTTGAACATTTAAATACTACATTAAAGCTTCTTGAAACCTCGGATGCACAAATTGAGAAGAAAAGAGAAGATAATATGCTCAAAATAATCACAAATAATAACTCAAGCTATATTCTTGCAAGCTATATTCTTGCAGATTGATAATATATATATTTTTAATATGTAAACAGTTAATTTATCAGATAATATGCTCGAAGTGACACTCAACAGAACACAATCGAGAAAAGGATTCATGTAACAGACCCCACTTAGTGGAATAAGGACTTGTTGTTATTGTTATTGTCAAAGTTTACAAATATTTTTTAAATTTAGGTGAAATGATTATGGAGAAGATGACCCACATATATTAGAAATTTTAAGTTGCTCATTATATTGCTCTGATGTAAGGGATATTCATAAAATAATTGAAGTAAAAAAAAAAATATTATCAAAAAAACCTTTGAGTTAACTGACTAAATATATAATCATGGACTAGTCCTTAATATGATGAAAAAAATATACTAATAGTACAAATTTGGTGATATTGGATATTGCTCGCTTTGCAACATCTTTTCTAACTCTTACTAGTATTCACAAACAAAAAGAGAATTTAAGACGAATGTTTGTTTGTAAAGATTGAAATAAGTCAACACTTAGCTTTGATTATAAAGAGAAAAAAGCCAAGGAGATTATTCTCAACAATTGATTCTGGAACGAAGTGATTAACAATTTGGATGTTATAAGTCGTATAGAGAAGATATTAAGGTTGATAGACGGTGATAAGTGACCAACAGTATGTTATATTTATAATGCAATGGATAAAGTGAAAAATTAATAGATGGTGCATTCAGAAGGGATGAAAAGAAATATGGGCAAATTTTTTGTTTTATGACTAATAGGAGTTTTCAACATGAATAACCATTACATCAAAATAAATATTATCTTAATCCAAATTTTTTATTAGAATAATCTATGTGACAATCAAATAGACAATTAATAGAAGGCTTATATGCAGGAAATAGCATGTTAGTGATAGAGCAAAATGAACGAAAGAGCATAGATCAAGAAATTTCTATTTATAGTTATGTTGGTGGCTTATTTGCCGGTGAGCATAATATTCACAAAAGAGATAAAAAAATCACAAAATATGAATATGATTAACTGAAACTTCTACATTATTTTGATATTTTACCTGATCAAAACTTTCTTTTAATGTGTCCAAATAATTATTATTCAGCAAGGTTATGGGAGATGTATGGTTCATCAACCTCAAATTTACAAAAATTGACTATTAAATGTGAAAGAAATTGGAGTGTTTTTGAGTAGGTAAATGAATTTAAAATTTTTAAAATATTAAATAATTCATATATTTTATTGGACCATCATGTTTTTATTTTCTTTTCTTGCAAATTCATATAAAAAAAGAGAAGTAGATTAGATTAGAAGCATTTAAATGATTTAGACTTCATCAAGTACAACCAAATTTGAAATAAAATATTAAATTTACGAGATGCATTAATCCAATCAATTTAGATTCTATTAATGAAGTTTGTGCGTTGTTGATTAGAGAAATGACGAATGCTAATGAGCACCAGTTTGATAATGAAAATCTCACTTGGAGATAAATTGAAGATGCTTCAGAAAGATTAATCGAAAATGATCTATAAAATTTAAAAAGTCAAAAATTGAGGGGGGATTCATCCACTTTGAGAGATGGTTCTTCTTGAGAAACATGTATTTTATTTACGTATGAAAGAGAAGATAAAATTGATTCACAAGAAGCGAAAAGCAAAACGAATCAGAAGTTGTTAAAACTTTACTTGAAAGATGAAGTGATTATGTAAATGAAAGATAAGATAATTAATAAAACATTTATTTAAATTGTTTTATGAGGCTTGAGATTTTATTAAATTATGCATTAAAATTTTATTATGAATTATAAGAGCTTTTTACCTTCTTTGTTATTTTCAAGTTTCAAATTATTACAATAAATTATTAGAAATTCAATTTTGCAAATAAACACTTGAAGTTTACTGTGAGATAAAATATGTGCATCATATTTTTTCTCTGTTAAATCAAGTTCTATGTCATCTATAAAAATATTCAAACTTAAATAATTGTTAATTAATGTACATTATATTTATTATTTTCATAAATATTATAAGAATTCAAGTTAATAAAAGTGTCGCTTCTCTTTGTTTTTTTTGCTTTGAAGCAAAAATAAGCCCTTGCACACTGCATTATGCTTTGAAAACATTATCTAGAATGGTGTCATTTACTATAAGAGCCCTTAAACCTTCTTTTATTTTCTTAATATTCAAACCCAAACTGAAAAGCCATACATATACCTTCCACTTAAACCTAAATCTAACTTCCAACCAACCCTATATCTTAAGCTTTCGCCTTGTTCAAAACCCTAAAAAGAGTAAACCTACATGTCGTCAAGGAGAAATCCGAAAACAAAACTTTCAAGGGCTTATTAAATATGATATGCAGCACAAGTACCTATAATTGCAACAAAAAATCACTAATCTTGAAAGCATTCAATATGGGCGAGTCACCCACGGTAACAACTAGAGACAAACTAGATAAAAATGATGATGAATCAAGAAGTTTTAAGCAATAATGAGTAAATACCACATTTATTTAGCATTAAGTCCGAGAAAAAATGACTTTGAATAGAGTTTTGATTTATAGGATTCTGATGGTTGATGGATTCGAATGAATTCCTTTGATGGCTCTAGACAAAGAAATGGATCTTCGAGTTTAAGGATATTTTACATGACGGAAGTGTGAAACTAGTTGCCATTAAATTAAAGAAAGTTTCCCTACATTGGGAGAATTTGAAACGTTTGTGTTAGTTAGAGGTAAAAAAATAAGATCATAATTTAGTATAAAATGAAAAAGGAGATGCAATGCAAGTATCATCTAGTGTAATACATAAAAGATAACTTTTTGGGACTTCACCATTAAATAATTTATAGTAAAATGACCAATCAATAAAGGAGTGCACAAATAAATTTGAATAGCTCATGTTGAACTGTAAGTTAGTAGAGCCAAAAGAAAACACCATAGTTCGATATCTTGAAGGATTAGGATCTCTTATTAGCAATGTGATATAAATGCAGCCCTTTGCATGATATGCAGACCTTGGACTTGAAGATAGAGAAGCAAGATAGCATTGGGTCCACTCCATCCTTCAAACAGAAGTAAACTATAGAGTTGGACAGCAAGAATACATCGATCAGAGTGCCATAATTGGCCCTAGTTAGAAAAATTCAGCACATAAGAAAAAAATGATTGATTGATCGAGTACTACCAAGATATTTCCAGCCAGAGAATGTTTCAAGTATAATGGACATAGACATAATCCATCCAACTGCATAAATAAAAAAGTGATTTCTTTCACAAAGCAAGTGCAGTAGAAAAACTAATAATGGGGACTAATAGTGAGGACTCTAATATAAGAAATGACAAAGTATTAGCTACTCGCAAATGAAGGTGAGATACTTGTGATTTGATGACCTATTGAAACCAATCTCAAAAGGGAGTAGTAGCAGCCTAAGAACAATATCCTTCGCAATCGTTGCATGATGAAGAAAAAGGTATACATCCTCATTATAGATAGAGATAACTGTGAGAATATAATATAATCGTGGCATACAAATTAAACCTCATCACCCAAAATTCTCAATCATATTCTCTGACTTGATTAAAGAAAAGAAAAAGATCATTGTTGACAAAAGGTGTCTGATAAAGTTTTCATTAGAGATAAACTACATGATCAAGTGTAGATGTTGTGTCTATAAATGCTTGTCATATTTTATTAGGCAAGCCGTAGCATTATAACAAGGTTGCAATTAAGATGGACACAAAAATTGATACTCATCTATAAAGGGAAGCATATTATACTTTTACCATCAGAGAGTTAGTCATGATGAATACTCAGACAAATTTCATAGTTAGGGGTACCTTCTAAGAGAGATGCTAGTGGAATTACCTTTGAAAATGTTGGAGGGAAACGAGAAAATGTTTTAGGATATTTTGACTAATAGCATACCACCTGGATTACCACCCATGCAAGAGATTCAACTGATCATAGATTTAAATCCAAAATTAGTGCTCTCTAACGAACCAAATTTTTTGTGACTAACAAAGTATGAGAAACTCCAGAAGCAATGTCACGACCAGGAGTGGGACTTGCAATTAAAGTCAGGAACGGATGGTCGAAAGATGGAAATAAATTCTCATATATTTTAATTCTATCACCAATAATTTAATACTCAAATATTTATGAAAGAGCAACTAAGGACAATAATTTAAAACTAAAGACAATAATTTAATTAACAAGTAAAAGTTCTACCCTTTCGGTTTGTCTCACCTCAGGTACACATTACTTCATCTTCTATTCATTTTATTTAAAAGTTTAAAAACTAAAAAAATTATAAAATAGCATAATGAGTTATTTAAACATGGACCTGCAATAATCACAGTTCTAAATTACAGTAACCCAAAGAAAAGAAAATAATATGTATGTTGGTCTTTCATATGTTACAATATGAGATCTTATAATAATCTAAGATTGTGTCCATCATATTTACTCAATCAAAATAATCTAAAACTTCTAAATGCATTTATTTTTATTGTACTTTATAAGATTTAATCGTAACTTTTAACTTTACTTTTATTTTATATTCTTAAAACACATCTAGTCATTTGAGGATCACCGTCAAAATAATCTAACACACCCATGATCGATATAATCTCATAAATAAATCATTATGCAAGCGGTTGAACAGAACTGTTTACTAATTATAGAATGATATTTTATAGGCATTTCTACTTAAATCTAAAATACTAATATACATGTACATCTACTATAATTTAAAAATTATTCAAAAATCAATATAAAAAATTCATTATGTAATTATTTAATATACATATTTCCTACTTAACATTATGAAGAATCTATTATAATAAAAATCTCTCTGAAACATATCATACATGAAATAAAAAATATAAAAAGAAATAATGAAAATTACTGAAATTCACAAACATAATTACCCACCTCAACCTTGTTGGCTCATATCACAGACTTCTTAAATCTCCAATCTTAGGTTAAATTATTTTTTAACCTTAATTGGTGTGTACAATAATATTTTCCTAAATAATAATTCTAAATTAAGTAAATTAAACTTTAACTTTAATCAGAACATACCTTATGTTTCAAAGTGATTCACCCATCGATCTCGAAATGTATGCCCCATTTCGCAAATACGTCTAGTTTTAGAATAAAACTAATATTAACATAATCTTAATTTAACTAATTTATAAAATTAACACAAAAAACGGATAAAGTTTTACATTATCCTTATTGTATGAAAATCAATAATTTCTGCATCCCAATCTTATGAAGTAAAAGTTCTTCGATAAAAGAGTCATGTTGTAGTATAATAGAAGCTAACATTAATATTTTTAACTTTCATTTAAATTAACTAAACTTGGCATTAAAGCTTAAACAACATTAAAACAATTTCGCTTGGATGCATTTACCCACACGCGCGCTAGTCTTCTCCCTTCTCTTTCACACCAAAACCTACCACATACAATAGCTATCTTAAAGTCATAAAAACTTATTTTAATATTATAACATCTTTAATATATTAAATTTATAATTAAAACTAAAAACCAAATAATTCAAATAATGATGAGCTTAGCTCGATCTCCCCATTATCCAGCACGACGCAGGTTTAAACTCCACGGGTAGGGCATGAGCTCCTCTTCCCTTGCACACATTAGACGACATCTACTCCATTCTCTTCCTTTGGCTTCAATTTCCCATGCAAGCACCCGTTCATAACCCTACCTTCTTTTTCGATATCGGCTCGACCCAACAGATCACGCACGACCCTTCTTTATCTCTTTCAATATTGGCTTGATCAAGAGCAGCGCATGTAGAGCTCACGATTAAGGCTTCCCCGCTCCTCTCGACAAAGCCGCAAACCAACCTCCTTGACCTTTGACTAAATCTCAACCCGACACCGCACACGCATGATAACGCCTCTTCCTTCATCTACACAAGAGTTGAACATCATTGCTTCCTTCGGCTAGGGTTCAGCACTGACTTAGGTATGAGAAATGCACATGAATCCTTTTTCATCCGCTTCTTTCTTTCCCACTGATCGGCTAGGGCACATAATTCACTCTCCTTTCCTCTATAAACCTCGCTCTCAGACTCTTATTCTCACTTATCTGTTGATTAGAAAAGAGGATTTGACCCTTAAGTTAAAACGAAAGAATGCATCGCCTTATGACGATTCGATTATCCATATTATTATCATTTATATTTTTTTATATGATTATTACAGTTAGAATTAGAATCTAATGTATTATAGCTTAGTTTATGAGAGAACCAACCTGCATGCTGTACTAGCTTTAATTGTGCCCAAAAAAGATATATTGTAGAGTATGTGCATAGAGAGTAGGGAACTAAACAAGAACATCATTAAATATTAGTTCCCCATTTCAAGATTAGATGACTTATTAGATCAGTTGTACAGAGCTAACTAATTTTCCGAGATAGATCCAAGTCGTTATATCACTATGTTCGAATGAAACTCGAGGACGAGTGAAAGATTGCCTTTACATTGCGAATGATCATGCATTTTGGTATGTCAAATATCTCGATCACCTTTATGAGGTTGATGAACAAGATTTTCCTAGCCTTCACTAAAAAATTTTAGATTGTGTATTTTGATGGCATTCTAGTTAATAGTTATTCAAACAAGAATCATTTGCAACACTTGTTCTAGGTGTTTGGAGTTTTACAAAGCAATTGTATGGCCATCGAAAAAAGTACCATTTCCAACACCACATACGCAC
Source organism: Phalaenopsis aphrodite (assembly GCA_003013225.1). NCBI lineage: Eukaryota > Viridiplantae > Streptophyta > Magnoliopsida > Asparagales > Orchidaceae > Phalaenopsis > Phalaenopsis aphrodite. Next base: position 1,454,628 of record NEWO01000059.1, on the reverse strand, counting down.
GTTTTTTAATATATTGTTTCAACTCCTGCATCAGGATGGCCCCCTAAAAAAATTGGGCTATTGTGAAATGGCACAGCCCATAGTCATTTACTCGGCTCAGCTAATTCCATATACTAAATTCTTTTTATAGCATATTCATAAAAAATTTAGTTCTATCGTTGCACTTTTGATAGAGCCAGTCAAAGCAGACAAGTTTTCATGGTCAGATAAAGCACAAGCAAGTTTTGATGCTTTGAAATGATAGACAACCCAGAGCTTTTTTCTCTCTTCCAGCTTTCAATCAGATGCTTAAGATGAAGTGCGATACCTCCAATGTAGAGATTGGAGTTATGTTGAGTCAAGGCGGATATCTCATCTACTTCTTTAGTTAAAAGCTAAATAATTTTAATAGAAAATTTTACGCCAAAGTTGGTTTGCATGTCATTGTGAGAGCCCACAATCATTGGAGCCATTATTTATTGGCCAATAAATTCACTCTCAACACTGACCATTAGGCTCTGAAATTCTTGAAAAGCAAAGGTAAGTTGTAGGGTAAGCTTGTATCCTAGGTCGAGTTTCTCTCTTCTTTTCATTTATGGTCAGACAAAAAGCTCGCAACCAAAATAATATAACTAATCCATTGAGTCGCTGCTACTTGTTGATCACTAGCATGCAGTCAAAGTCAAGGTGGCTTTGAGGTATTAAGTGATGCATATGTCGTTGATGAGGATTTCTAGGAGATTTGGACTTATTGCAAGGAGAGATGTTGGGGAGTATTACATATCTGAGAGTTAGCTAATTTTCCAAAACATGCGACATAAATTTGATTTTTAGTATATCCATATTTAGATCCATAAATATTATTGTGTTGTAAAGTAGGAGTGATAAAGTTGTAATTGCCAATCTTATCTTATTCTTATTTCTTAATATTGTATGTCATATCTTACTTTGTTAAGTTAATATCTATCTAATACTTTTATTTTTGCAATCTATTACATGATAATTTGCAATTTATACAACAACAAAGCCTTAATCCCACTACGTGGGGTCGGCTACATGAATCCTTTTGATCCATTGTGTCCTATTTTTTGTCAAAAGCTAGAATTTCATATGAAAAATTGTCCCAACTTTACTCTGAAATCTACACTGAAAACTACCTTATAGAAAGCATCATCTCAAGAAATTTTTTATGAATGAACAATCAGTAGAAAGGGAAGGTAGAAACTATCTATGTTAGATGCATTGACTCATTATATCAAAAAGCAAAGATTAAATATACAACCACAGGTTTATGCTTTTACTTAGCAATAACCTAAAGAACATAACGATGTTGATAATGCTATAATTCTCATTCAAGAAAACATTATTTAAGAGTTGTTAATGTCAAATATATAATATATTACTTTAAATCAAATGCCTTGCTTTACTATGTTTGAAACACACTTACCTTATTGCTCATCAATGCCTAATGAACTTAAATTGATATTGTTATGTTATAATAAGTATTAAGTAGAAATAGTTACATTTATTTCATTTATTTCAAGATGTTATTGTGGTAAATACTTTCGGCTATAAAATTATTACCAGGGATAGTATCCAAATTTCAAGGATAGAAATTTCATAAAATAAAAAAGTTTGTATAATGCTAATGTAGCGCACAAAGAAATAAGATTTTATACATTTTCAATGTTCTAATAATAATGGTGTATCTATTATCATTTTGTAACATGCAAAACTTATATATTGGGGCTCTTTTAATGTGTTCGAAGGTGACCATGAAAGAAAACTTATTATAGATCATTTTGAAAATTTATGTAAGTAGATGCTTTAAAAATACCATCATACAAATTCTTGCCACCTTAGTATTCCATGTAGATCGTGACATGATCGACCATCAACATCTATGGGACTATCAAGAGATGACTAGCAGAGAGGTATTGGTAATAGAAAGCATGCGGTAGAGCCCAAATGTCATCTCCAAGATGGAACGACAAAGGGAATAAGAGCTAGCCCCAAAAAGGCAAAATGGAATTCAGGCTCCTCATAGGAAGGCTAGGTAGGTGGACATGGTCTACAATCATTATCAACAGAAGATGCAATGTAATCTGGATCAAAGGCCTATGAGAGGTATAAAATGTATGGTGGCTACAAGAAAATAGAAACAACGAGCAAGCCTATGAAAGAACCAAAACATGCGTCAAAACATCTAAGGCCTCAAAAAACAAATACAATCACTGTAATAGAGGAAAGGCAAACAGGTCAGAGTATAGACTAGGCCACAAAAAAATCCGGTACAGCAGTGAGCAGGCTCGGTTATCATGAATAGCTAAGTTGTTTGTCTTGTAGTGTCGCACCATCTAAGGCCTACATCTTCTACTCAAAACTTCAAATTAGGAAATTTAAATACTAGAAGAAAACCAGTCTCCCAAGATGACATTTTTTTTTTCAACTCTCTTTCACTTTTGAAATTATTAAAGAAACTTCCTGAGATTATAACTATGGATCAACAATTATTCAAAAACCTTCTCAAGAAATACATAAATGCAAATCTTCAACTCTCACTAGAACGAATTAGCACCAGAAGCAAGAAGCATGCACATACTTAGCTAGAAGTTGAAAATAATAAAGATGCCTTACTTGCAAATTTTCAAATACCCTATCAGAAACTGCCCACGCCTTACATAGCAAACGTAGGGCCACTGCACGTAGTGATCTGGAAATTGTGAACTACAGTAAGAAACGGAAACAATTAAAAGAAGGAAAAAAAACAGTTACATTAATTAAATTACAAAGCTAATAAAAAAAAATTGACTTCTTGCACATAAGCGCTAATACAGGGTAGTAGAACAAGTTTTTATATTTCCCATTCGCCAGAGTATCTTTGGAACAAAAATGTCGATTTGAATAAACACTGGAAAAAAATACATCAAAACATAGCAATATTCAGCAAGACAAGTGAAGCAATAGTAGGAATAAAACTACCTTGGTAAACACGACACAATAACCAAAGGATAAGCATATTAAAAAAAAAAATCAAAACAAAACAAACAACAAATGTTCAAGAAAGAGGCAGAACCCACAACATAAACACTTGAGGGTACCAAACAGCTGTGTGTTTCTAAAAGCATTTACTTTAATAAAAGTTGTCCAGTAATATTGATGCAGAAGTATCTGGCAGCCCGCAGCTACCCCAGGTCAAGATCTCCAATCTTCTGCTGAAGAAGTCAACCCATGGTGTATATACCAATAAGCGTCATGCCAAGTGGATCGTTGTGATAAGTGGCATGCTTAATTCTTGATGAAATTGTTTGGGAAAAGCTATCTACTTCTACAACCAAGTAGCCCAAACAATTCATTGGTAGTTTTTTGACATCTTAAACTTTCCAACTCTCTAATTATAGTTATCCAATTTTCTTAAATTGAATTTGCACCAGCATTAAAATATGTTCAAAAGTTGAATATATACTTAAATAAAAGTCAACTATCTGAGCCTAAGATCAAAACTGAATATGGGGTAATATCTAAAACTTAGATTGAAATATAGATTGGATAGGTTCCTAAATGTAAAACTAAACTAACTCAATTAAGAAAACTAATAAAATAGCCCTTTTGATACTATCTATTTATATCATCAATATAATGAATGATCAGAATGATTTCAATTTTAGTTTTTCATCTTTAGTTTCTTGATTCATAAACAGAACATTAAGAAAAAAAGTAAAATTGCATCAACCTTTCAAATAATTTATGACTGTTTGTTACCTTATAGAAAAGTAGAAAATTAAAAATCCATGGAAAAATATAATAGTACTCAATGCATCATGACTAGTTGATGCGGGAGCTGGATCTCCAGCAGCGGACATGAGAGAAGGATCGCCCAAAGCGGTAATGCAGGTGCGGGCTGCGGAAGTGAGGTTTCCCGCTGTGGGAACTCCCACTGTTGAACTGGCCGTCCCAATTGAGGCCAGTTCAAGATTAAACCCAGGTCGAGCGGTCTTAGGGCGGTAATTTAATTGGGCGGGACTGCCGCCCCAGTCCTTTCCTCTTTCCTTTTCTGCTTCCTCTGCAAATGGATGTATTTTAATAGCTATGTATGGATCTTTCTTGCCACCCTGCCCCTTCCTTTTATGTAGGAGTTTCATTTCTTATTTCTTTCCTTTTCTTCGTCAATGGGAATCTATAAATTGTTGCTTGCTGATTGTATGGGGCGGTTTTAGTTGTGTTGATTTCAGATTCCTTTGTTGAGTTGTCTCCCTGTTCTAAGGTTTTATCTGAGGAGGTGGTAGTGCTCCAGTTGTATGTTACTGCGAGATGGTGTTGTATCATTTCCCTTTCACCTTCCCCAATTTTTCTCCTCCCCTCTCCTCAGCCGTCGGTCTCCTCCCTCCTGCACTTTTGCACTCGGCCGTCCCACACATGTAGCCCTATCTTGTTGTCCACGCATCCTCCCTCCTTCCCAGCACTCCACCGACTATTCCTCACTCTGCCAACGCTGTCTTTGTTGTCCAGCACCTTCCAGTCACCCTCCTGCCTTCAGTCACCTAAAACCCTCCATAATTGTTGTCCCTGTAATTCGACACCTTCCTCTGGCTGCCATCAGCATTCATTTGCTGCCACAACCCTTGTCGAACATTCCAATCCACCTAGCTGACCTCCACTGCCTTAGGAATACACCATAGAAGTGTTTGTTTTAGTCATTTATGTTTTGTACTGTTATTTTCTATTGTGTTGTGTTGTTAACACTTTCTTTACACCAATAAAAATTTGCTTTGTGTGTTGTCGGTCGTTATTTTTTTTTTTTGAAAAGGAATGATTTTTGTAAAATATGAAAACAATTTTAATATAAATATGATTTTTGAAAGTAGCATTTTAATTTAAAAAAGATGGATGAGACCAAACGAATCTCACATATTGAATAGTTTGGATAAATGAGCACTATATCACAAGTAATACACTATCCCGAAAGATAAGCATACCACTTGACAGTAAGCTCAACCACCTAAACTAACGAGTTTGTGACATCCGTTTGGTCTGCAAAACCTTTAACCTAATATAAGAATTAGACAAAATTTATTTTATTTGGGTTCTAAGTTCCCTATAGAGACAAGCCCCTATAGTTAATTATATCTTAAATGACTGGCGTAACTTAAGAACTCTCGATTAAGATCAGTGGTTTTACCTTCCCAATTTCAAAATTTAAGTTTCCAAGATTAGACACGAGAAAATCAAACGGGAGTGGCTCAAATAAAAACAGTTATTTTAAAGAATCCAAATGAACGAAGAGTAGGGGATAGCACTGATCCAGGAAGAATTTCGGCTATTTCTCAACTATCCTATTGTTTTGTTTTATGTCTTTGAAATAATGTTACTCCATCTTTAATCCTGCAATTTCTTTTTAGAATTTAGGATTGACATTCGCACGATATCTGATCGTGCAAATATCCTAGAAAGATAGAAGAATACACCGTACCGGACGGTAACCTCGGAATCCTAAAAGTGTTAGGACTTATAATTGCACAAAAATGTTGTGTAAAAGCCAAAAGATAGGGTGAGGATTTACGTTGCGCTAAGCAAACCGCCTCGAAGTCCTATGACTTGTTATTTAAACTAAGGAAAATGTTTAGTTGACGTGAACTTATTTTGGTGTTGCAGATCCATCTCAAAGTTGTTCTTCTGTGTGTCCTTATCGTGCTGCCTCTGGTGTTTGCTCCAAACTCCCCGTCGTAGCATCTTTGAATTCGACGTTAATTTTAAAGGGTATATGCAATTGTTTAGTCAACGTTCTGTTGTCGGGTACCTCCTATGAAACCAACTACTGGCCTCATATTCTAAGGTATAATGTGTAAAAGTAGCAGTAGCATGTAGAAGTATAGTAACAGAATTTTAAGAAATGTACCAGCATGAATTGCATCAAATAAAGAACTACCACCTGGAAAACTCAAGAAAGAGCGACAAATGACCCATGAAAAAAGAAATTCGAGAAAATCGCAAAATGACTCACGACAGAAATCTTGAAGTAAAAACAGCAAATGGCAACTCAAAGAAAATCACCGAAAACACGGGAAAATCCCAGAAAAAAGACAAGTGCTTTACCAAAAATTCCAATAATATCCCGCGAAAAATGCAAAGAAAGAAAACTGCAAGCACTCGGGTCGGGGCTAGGCTCAGATATTATATATTTGTACTCGAGGGACGTTGAAGGCTACTATCGGTCACAGGGATGTATAGAATCTGCCACTCAACTAGAAGAGTGTCCTGCTAAACCTAACTTAGGAGGGTACTTCTTAGCCCGATGCTGATAATCAACAAGTGGACAATCAAGTTGCAATATATTAAAATTTTTATTTAGCATGCACATGGATTTCAGGCATACAAAAGGAAGTTGTATCAATTTTGTAAAATTAAAATGTTTTATAAACATTGTATCTATTTTGAAAATTATGATTGTCCATGAGTTGATCACGTCGTCAGGCATAAAACCTCCAACAACCTAAGAAGGTAGGGGTCCCCGCTAGTCTTGTGCCGGTGAACGATACTATCATCCCACGGTTCATCAGGTCCCAGGATTGGGTCCTGATATCGTAGAACGGAATATCATTCCGCTTTACCACGAGCGTGTCTTTGTCATCATCGCCCTAAGCCCCAAAACAAAACTGACCTACTTTCGACCTTGTTTGATGGTTTCATATACAGCAAAAGGCTATATATGCGCACTTATGTATCAGACATAAGCACCGAAAATCGAACTAAGAAGCAAGGAAAAAAAGAATTAAAATGAAGATGCGAGAGAGGAGGAACTGATCCACCCAAAAGATCGAAAAGGCGAAGGGAAGCCCTCAAAACTTATGACGAAAAGACCTGAAAATGAGTGCCCAAGATCCTCAAATCAACCCAAAAGAATATTATTTTCTCCGATTTCACAAATGGATCAACCCAAGAAGGGTATCCTTTCCAAATTTTATTTCAAGCAAGTCGAAACGAGCCCGAACCAAGTCGACGACTACATACACAGTTCTACCACACTTATGCATTCATACACCCAAGCCTGAACTCAAATGTTACATTCGCGTTATCCAAACCTTTCATATCAGATTTCCAAACTCTTCCCAAACGATAATTCACGAGTTTTCAAACTTTTCATGAATCCAATTCACATCAATTTTATGCTCCCCAAAACGAAGTTCTAAAGGGCCTCCAATTTTCACAGATCGAACAAAAGGGATGTAATTTTCAAATGGCCACTTTCTAAACTCCAAAACCTCGCATGTAACATCAAAATGCCACTGCAAATAGCCTCAAAATCGCAACTCAAAATGTCTTACAAAAATCTACTTCAATGGCTAAAAAACTGCAGCACAAAAAACCTCCAAAAATCGCAGTTAAGCATCATCAAATAGAGCCTCAAACTGCAGCTACCAACCCCCAATATTGCAGCCAAATACTACCAAATAAAGCCTCCAATTGTGGCTCGAAGCCGCAGCCAAACACGCCTCAAAGCTGTCCCAAACATCTAAAAGATCATCTTGTGGTAAAAGTAACAAGAATTGAAGTATTTCACCTTGCAAACATTAAAGTCATTCAATTCCACCTTACATCGAAAGTTTCCAATGAGATATGAACCCAACACCACATAGAGGAACCCAAACAGATACTCTCGGGTAGGAGCAGCAAAAGGAGCCACCAACCACACTCAATCACAAAGGAGACACAAAAGAAGGCTCACGGCCAGGGGCAGCAATGAGAGAGACAAGCCTAAACCAACCATGGGACAAACCAAGGAATCACAACAGAAAGGCACATGGCTAGGGGCAGCAAGGAGAAAGCCAAGTCCAAACCAACCACGGCACAAACCAAGAAACCACAACAGAAAGTCTCACGACCAAAGGCAGCAAGGAGAAAGACAAGCCCAAATTCAGCACAAAGGAGCCACAAGAGAAGGCTCACGGCCAAGGACAGCAGCACAGAAAAAACCACCATCCACATTCAACATAAAAGAGCCACAGGAGAAGACTCACGGCCAGGGGCAGCAAGGAGGAAGTCAAACCCAAACCAACCACATTCAACATAAAAGAGCCACAGGAGAAGGCTCCCGACCAAAGGCAGTAAGGAGAAAGCCAAGCCCAAATTCAACACAAACGAGTCATAGGAGAAGGTTCACCGCCAAGGACAGCAGAGGGGAATTCGTGCCCAGGCCACTCACAAAGAATTCATACGGCCAAAAGGGGGTCACGGCTAGGAACAACAAGAAGAAAGCCAAGCCCAAACCCCAAGCCAAAAGCTTAAAACCATAAAATAAAATCAAGCTTAGCTGCTCATACATTTCAAACCAAGAAAGAACCAGTAAGGGCCAAAGCCAAACCACCAAATCAGCCCCAAAAGGCTATAAAAAGACAATTTTTTTTTTATTTAATGTATTATGAATAGAGAAGACAGTAAAGAAACAACAAAACAAAGCCCCAAAGCAAAGCTTTCAAATCTCCCAAAATTAAATTTTAAAAAAAATCACAAGCATTATATTTTGAACAGGGTCAGCCATGGGAAGTTAAAACCGAGACCTGCAAGTGGCCAAAACCAAGCAGCCATTCAACTAATCCGAACCCAGCAAAGGGGCAAAACCAAGCAGCCATACTACTAAACCGAGCCCAACAAGGGGGTCAAAACCAAGCAGCCATACAGCTAAATCGAGCCCACCAAAGAGGGCAAAACAGAGCCACCAAAAATCAGATTTCACAAAGCCTTAAAACCCAAAATTTGCACCCAGCATATACTTCGAACAGGGACAGGAAACAGAGAAACACAACTAAGTCCCTAAAGCCACATCCCAAAGCATCGAGACGAATTCCAGCATGTCTTTGAACAGGGGTAACAATAATAGAGAGCTTAAGAATCAAGTCTAAAATCAATATTTCATTTAGCATGTATTTCAAATAGGTAAATTGCATCATAGACAAAACTGAGACCTCCAAATAGGCTTCTAATAGATTTGAAAAAATTAATTTCCATCCAACATGCATTTCGAGCAAAAAAAGGCAGCCCCATGGATTATGTTCCAACTCATTAATCCTATAACCATTCTCATTCTTAATGTTAAGCTCAAATAAATCTTAAAGTAGCCTTAATTTCCCAATTCCAGGTGCATTAGAAAGAACATGCATTCAGGGGCAATTCCAAGTGATGCAGATTAGAAGAAGGAAGAGGGTTACCTTTTGATGAAGATTCAAAGCAAACTTAAGAACAAACCTAAGAAAATAAAATCAGCAACACCTCCCTTAAGAACCTCGATGGAAAAGCACAAATCTTCTAAAAATAAGCCTCGAGAATACAGCAGCGAGATGCCTCAATTTCTCTTTTCCTCTCAAAATTTTTAACAACACAGAAAAGTACCCTAAGAAGCCCTTTTATATGAAGAGATGAGAGGGGGACAGCCACCTACCACGATTTTGTGGTCGAATAAAATAACGGGGAAGGAATCGCCACAATAAAGGAGAAGGTAAAGTCTTGAGAAAAAGGGACGACCAGCCCATCCCCTACGATTGGAGAGTCGAGAGCTCAAGCGGCCACGCGAGGAAAGAGAAGAGTCGAGAAAAAGGGGAGATCGCTGCGTGGATGAGTCACGAGATTAGGGCACGAGTGGGGGCGAGCTGAGCGAGTCACGACCGGGAGGAAACGAGGGTCACGCACGCGGGTAGGGATTAAGTAGGGTTTAGAATTAGAAATGTCATTATAATTAATAATATAAATATAAAAATATTTAATATTTCCAAAATAATATTTGATTCGTATTTTTTTATTCGTGCGTCACAGCATAACAAAATGAATGTTCCTTTTAAGTAATTCTGACGATCTGAATACGTTGGCGTGGTTCGTTTCGTCGTCGGAGGTTGTTTTGATGAATTCATCGATTTGCATGCAATTTGCTCGTGTCCGAAAATTATAGCAATATGAGTGTCTAAGATATAGAAGCCTTCAAAAAAGCAACTACTAGGAAAGCAAAGTGATATAAAATCACACACAATGGAGTGGGAGTGAACGCTTATAAATTACAAATCTAAGTAAATTCATTTAATTGACTGATTGGTAATGTGTCAGTATAACTTTATATCATGAACTAGGAATCAACGTCTTTAATTCAGCTAGGAAAGCAAAGTGATATAAAATCACACACAATGGAGTGGGAGTGAACGCTTATAAATTACAAATCTAAATAAATTCATTTAATTGACTGGATGTGTTAGTATAACTTTATACCATGAACTAGGAATCAACGTCTTTAATTCAGCTCATCCTAAATTTGGATAAAGATCAAAGATTACAAGGCATTTGAATAAACTAAATAACTAAAAGATAAAATGATAATGAGAATTCTTATTTGCCATATTAAACTATTTATCAAGTCCAAGATAAGTACTTTGGAGAGTTCTAGAAAAAAAAAAGAGTTGACATTGCTTACATTCAATAAATATACTAGAGTTGTGCTATGTATTAGAAAACCAGGAGGATTGATCAAGTATTTTCCTATTTTAGTTGGATTACATCAGGAAGCGGCTTTAAGCCCATACCTTCTTGCTTTAGTCATGAATGTTCTTACTGGACATTTACAGGAGGATGTACCTGGGTGTATGCTTTTTTGCTAATGATATTTTTCTTGTGGATAAGACTAGAGAAAGTTCAAATAAAACTTAATTTACGGAGGTAAACTTTTGAATCTAAAGTCTTTCGTTTGAGTAGATCTAAAATTGAATATATGAAATGTACTTTCAGTAGTAGTAAATCTAGTGGCGGGGTTATAACAATTGGTGATCAAGCCATTAAAAAGAGGTAACACTAGATATCTTGGATCTATCGATCAAAGTAATGGCGATATAGATGATGATGTTATTAGTAGAATTCAAGTTGGATGGTTAAAGTGGAGGAATGCATCTGGTCTATTATGTGATAGACAAGTATCTAGAAATGTACCACTTAGACTTAAAGGTAACGTTATGAGTAGATCATTACAAGAGTATAGTATTCCCGACTTTCAATATTTATAAGAGGACGAAACTCTTCGAACCGTTGGAATTAGGTGGTGACAGAACGTTAGGGAAGTGTATATATCAAGGTGCTATTGATAAGTCCTATGTTAGGAGCCAACTTTTATCGATAGCTTATATGGTTCTTGAGGCAAGATAACGACCTATAATGAAAGGGCATGGAAATAATTGAGTCTTATATATTTACAAGGGTCATTACTATGAAATAACATATATGAAATGACATTGTTATAATTACATACGATAAAAAGCTTATGATCATGCTTAAGAACATTCTTATGAATATACTTATGATTTTATGTTTACGACAAATATGTTTACATTAGAGTTTTGATTTTTACACTAAATTTTTTTTCAGGTTCTCTACTATGCTAGCATTTTATGACTTGAGTGTAGACATATACAATTTTATATGTGCATGCACGTTGTTTCTTTTCCATGTATAAAATTTATGTTAGCTCTGAATATTTTTTTCAGTTCATTGTTACTCATTTTACGTTGTTGTCTTTCAGGTAGGGCCAACGAACACTTGGGTGAGTAGTCAGGTATGATTTGTACAATTTTACACTGTATAGTTTTAGGAGCTGTAGAGATTTTTTGGGTATGTATTTAATTTATGTTGAATTTAGCAGTTTTGTATAGTTCATATGTATTAAACATATGATTTTTCCACGCTTTAGAGTTTGTATATGAATGAATTATTAAATGGAATAAATCATGCATGTTGGGATGATTTAGTTAGACTAGTTCTTCACTCACTGGGTCCTGATCATGCAGGTCAGGACGAGTGTTGGTGAGAATTTAATATGTTGAATTGTTCGTTTCTATCGAACCTCAGCCGACCTTCAAACGGGGAACCAATTGGGGTGTGACAAATAGAACCCTTCATTAATTATATCCAGCATTTCTGTATGCTTTAAAAGTTGTAAGGTAAAGTACTAAAGGCTTGCTAGGTTCACATCTAGCACATCAATCAAATTAATAGAAGAGGATAGAAGTTGGATTTTAGAACTTGTAAGAAGTGTGCCACCAATGTGATTACCCTCCCCGAGATATCAATATAGCTTGTAGCTTCACCTAAACATTTTCAGCATCAACAACAGAATCCCAGTTTAAAGAAAAAAAAAATTGAACCCTATTTTTTTCCTAAATTATTAGCAGATCTAATGTATGCTAAAAATTTTGATACAAAAAAAAATTGATTAAGAGTCTCACCTAAGTCAGAACAAACTAGAAAATGCTCAGATATGAAATATGCATAAAATGATCAACTTTTAGATGGAAAAAATGAACTAGAAAAACAGCATACGGTTTTGCATCTTTATGAAGCATAGGCAAAATTGTCTGAACAATAATTTGCACCATGGCCGAATGAGAAACCAGAGATGGAAGCATTTCCAGAAGTCTGAGCTGCAATCAGGCAGTGGTAAAGACGAGTGAGCAAACCAAATCATGCAATTGCCAGAGTAAAACAAAGACAAATAGATTCAAAATAAATGCTTGACACCAATATTTATGGTCAAAAATAGATCAAAACAGCTGAAGATTAAAGGAAAAAAAACGAAATTTTTTTTTTAATTTTAAATAAAAAAATAGAGAAAACGTTTTAGGGTATAAAGTTTTGAACATTCAAATTTATGGTTGCAAATAGAACCATAGAAAAATAAAGATAAAAGAAAACAAAAACGATCATAATTTTTCAATGTTAAATCATAAAAATTACAGAAAAAAATTAGGATGTAAAGTTTTGAACTTCAAATCAAACGCCAAGCATGAATATTATTACAGCATCTCAGAAATTGTGAAAAAAGAAGAAACCCCTCTAGAATATTTAGGGAATCAAATTGAGGACAACTTTAGAAAATCCTTGATTAGTTTATGTCCTTCCTATTTATGTTTCTTTATTTTTTTATTATAAAATTATTTCCTTTTCAAGATTAGAAATTTTGGTAAGTTTGTAAATTATGAGGGATTAG
>NEWO01000059.1:1333113-1440865 GCA_003013225.1 Phalaenopsis aphrodite | reverse complement strand
CCTAAATATGTTATAAAGAAAAGGATTTTGAAGTTTTAAACAAAAGCTTGAGATTAAGCTTAAATTTAAAAATTGGTACCAATTTCCCTTCAAAAAAGAAAACAATTAAAAACCTTCTTAACTCAAAAGGTCAAGTAATGTTTACTTTGAGAGAATTTGGTGTGTTGAAATTGGGGTGTGATTTCCCTTGTGTTTTACGTGTTAATTGTGTTATTTTTATCCTTTTCTAGGGTATGCTTCTTTGGTTATGTAACTTACATGTTGAGATATAGTAAGGAGAACAAAAGAACAGCAAATTCAAGCTAAGACACTATCCAAGCGCCTCGGTGCCTATTTTGGCCTCTAGGCACTTGAATCAGCTCCAAAAATAGCCAAAAATACATCACACGACAGCAAGCTTAGAAAGTAGGTGCTAGCCCCGGAAAAGGAGGCGCCCAGCCTGACACCTAGGCGCCAAAAGAGAAGAATCATTCTATCGCACAAGAAACTGAGCATATCAAAAGGTGTCTGACCCTGGCACCTAGGCGCCACATTGTGGGAACGCAAGGCTCCATATTCGCATGCAAAACTGATTTCGACCAATTTTTATAGTTTCGTAAAGTTTTACTCGCCCTGGTGCTTGAATACAATGAATCTGAAGCACAAAGGGCTTTTCACTCATTTTTTTTTTCATTCATTCACTGATGAAGAGAGAAGAGAGGGTTTGGGGAGTGTGTGTGTGTATCTTGGGAGTGTTTAAGGAGTGAATTTTGTGTGTTTAGAGCGTAATTGAGAGAGCAAACAAAGTGAATTGTAATTAAAAAGGAAGATCTCCAAGCAGTGAGCAATGGCTTGAGAACGAGGATTGCAACATTCCAAGATTCTATGTTTCTTACTTTTAGTATTGTTGATTCAATTTTGTTAATGCAAGTGATGTTTGTGTTTAAAATCAAGCATAATACGTAATTTTCTTCTCTCTCAATGAATCCATGCTTTGATTTATAGAAATCCAAATTTTTTTAGTGTCAGCCTTCTAATCTTAATTTACATTCAAACTGGTCATTTGAATAGTTCAAAATAGTTGTAATCTAAGAACTCTGATCATTGACTAGATGCACAATTAGATTAAAACACAAAAATTTAGTAGAAAAGAAATATTGTCAGTGGATTCTTACAAACCTAGTGGGGAATGTAGATACCTAGAAATTCTAGCGGGATTAGTATCACATAACTATAATATAGAATTCTAATGATTTCTATATCTTGGAAAAGAGTAGGAAGTAACAGGCTCCGTTTGACAAGTAAAGTAGAAAAATTATTTGGACGAATTTGGATTTCATAGAACCAATTCAAGCACAGTTGTTTGAATATTCACACTAGACTATAAGTTTTATTCTACATTAGAATTTAAAAACTTTAAAAAGTTCACCAAGTCTCGACGCTTCAAACAAAACCTAAGATTAGTATACTAGAAATGTCACCCTTTTGAAAAATTAACTTGCTTTTCTATGAGATTGATATACGAACTCTTCAATCTATATACGACTTAAATGACAGGAACATTTACAAGATTCACCCATGCATCACCAAATCACGGCATCAAGTTTTTTGGGTCGTTATTGAGTAATCAAATAAAATTGATCTATAAGTAGTGTGCATCACTAAGGAACAAGAATTGCAATTTTTCAAAGTTCTTTCTTACTTTTTGTACTATTGAATTGATTTTGTTAATGCAAGTGATGTTTGTGTTGAAAAACATGCCCAACACGTAAATTTTTTCCCTCCCTTGGACTCATTTTCTTGGAAATCTTGGTATATTCAAGATTTGATTTTTAAAACTTCTAATTTATAAAGTTATTATTTTAAATTTTTTACCTTAATTGATATTCAAAGTGGTCATTTGAATAGCTAGAATCAGTTGTAATCTAGGACCTCTGACTGTTGACTAAAAGCACAAATAGATTACTACATAAGAGTTTAGTGGAATAGGAATACTGTCAGTATATTCTTGCAAACATAGTTGTGAATGTGAATGCATGAAAATTCTTGTAAGATTATGACCACCTTAATATAATTTGAGATTCCAACGCTTGTTATATTTGGAAAAAAAAATAAGTAATGGGCCCTGTTTTATAACTATAGTAAAGGAAATCATTTTGAGAAATTTGAATTTCACAGAACCAGAGCAAATGAAACTAGCAAAGCTGTTAGAAAACTCTATTAGTATTTTAGCATTTTTAAAACTTCATCAAATTTCAACACTTCAAACTAAAAGTATGATTAAAAGATTCAAAATTTCACCTTTTTGTGAAATTAAACTCATTTTCTATGGGATCGATACTCAATCATCAATTTGTATACTACTTGATCAACATGTATATTTGCATGATTTACGTGTGTGCTTTATAGCATCATGGATGAAGTTATTGTCATCGTTGTCAAGGAATGACTTTAAACTTCCATTTCATAAGAATTTTAGTTGAACCTTTGAAGTTTAGATTTGATACTTGTAGTATTTTTGTTTAATTTTTTTTGTATTGATATTTCATGCGTTAAAAAAATTTAAAAAAAATGTGCTTTATGATTTCTTGTTTCTGTGTTTTGCACATATTTTTTTTATTGTATTCTAGATTTCATTTTTGGTAAGAAGACTTGAGCATGTCGTATAAAAAATGATCTTAATGTATTAGAATTAAATGAAAATATGACACTCAAAAGGACACAATAGAGAAAAAGGATTCATGTAGCTGACCCCATTTAGTGGAATAAAGGCTTTGTTGTTGTTATCATTGTTGTTGTTATATTGTGTCTTGAATAATTTGTGTTGAGATTTGGAATAGAGCAGCTCATATTACTGATAGAATGATGGGGTATTTAATTACAATAGACATAATAAAGGAAATAAATAAAACAAAATAGAAAAAATAGGAAAGAAATAAAATAGAATAAAATAAATAGAAAATACATATTGAGGGAATAAAAACAAATAATAAATAATAACGGCAAGAAATTGTCATTATAAATTCAATACTCTCCCTCAAGTTGAGCATAGATGTCATTTATGTACAACTTGGATTTGATGTCATAGAACAAAGGTCGAGGAAGATTTTTTGTGATGATTTTCGCTAGTTAACCACTGGAAGCCAAATAAGAAACACAAATTTTCCCGAACTCAATCTTTTCTTTAATGAAGTGTCTGTCAATATCCACATGTTTAGTACGACCATGTTGGACTGGATTGTGAACAATGTTGTTTGCAGCCTTAGCTACAGCAGGCGGAGGTTGGCATACGAATTTCATGGAACATGATGTGTAACCAGAGAGTTTCACAATTTCCCAAGGACACAAATTCCCAAGGACATGAATCAGCACTACTCCAAGCAACCATAAGCTATTTTTTTTACTTTTTCACGTGACAATATTGCCTCATGTATTTGAGCAAAACACTGAGATGGAACATTGAACATGAACTGATCCGGCCCAATCAGCATCAGTATACACAGCAATAGACCGAGATTTGATAGGAAAGAAACAAACCTGAGCCCGGCGTCCCTTTTAAATAGTGGAGAATCTGTTGGACGTCTTGGAGATGGTGCTCACAAGGGTCATCAATAAATTAACTCACAGTACCAACTACGTAGCATATGTCAAGGTGAGTATGGCCGAGGTAGATGAGTTTTCCCACAATGTGTTATTATCATGTTGATAGGCACAGCATTGGGAATGTCAAATAATTTGTCATTGGGATCCATAGAAACATCAACCAGTTTGCATAGCAAAATATGGTTTTTGTCAAAAAATCAATCATATATTTGCGCTAAAAGAGCCAAATTCTCCGAGATAATCGGGTCACTTACATGCTTAAGAAGTACCGAAGAAATCCCAAATCATTCCTTTCAAATGACATAACAAGAATGTCTTTTAGGGACTCCAATGTTAGGAGATAGTTACCTAAGGACAGATATCTGCCCATTGGAGGAATGTCGAAAAAAAAGGGTGTGATTCAATTGAGTCTGAAAAAAATCATGGTTCACGAGCACCTTTATGAACTTATCGAACCAGACCCATGGAGACTGTTTTAGCCCATAGAGGGATTTTCGTACTCTGCATACTTATCTGCATACTTATCTCTGAAACCATGTTGAGATTTGGAATAAAACAGCACATATTATTGATAAAAGAAAGGGTAGTTAAACCCAATTATAATAGACATAATAAGGAAAGAAATAAAACATAATAAATAAATAGAAAAAAAAATAAAATAGGATAAAGCAAATATGAAATAAATAATAAAGGAATAAAAGTTAATAATAAGTAAAAACAGTTAGGGACTGTCATTATAAATCCAAAATTTTGTGATATGTCATTGTGTTACCTGTTAGTTTAGGATCACTAGTTATTCTCAAGATGTATGTGAAGGACTGGACCTACTAAAGTAGTATCGTAAGCCTATAAAATTGAAAATTAGTCAAAAAAATCAGAAAACTTAAAAAGATCTCAAGAAATAAGGTAAATACTCGGGGAAAAAAATGTTTGCCATAGACCACTTAGGAACTTTGTCAACCCCTTGGTACATGGAATGCACCAGAGGATTAGTAGATCTATCATTAGCGTTAATATTTTCGAACTCAAACCTTCAATCATTCAAATGGTCAAAAAAAAACAACCATAGTGCATTGTCAGTTTCTTAGAAATTTGTGTAACATTTAACTACAATGGTGTCTACGATGATGTTTTTTGACTTAGGTTAGTCCCATTTTCCTTGAGAGATAAGGCAAAGATTTGGCTAAACTCCTTACCACGAGTTCAATCAGAGTTCAATCATAACATGGAAATACCTTGCCCAAAAATTCCTAAGTATTTCTAACCATCTAAAACTGTTATGCTTATTAATGATATCATATCTTTTACTCACTTGAATAATGAATGATTTATGAAGCTTGAGAAAGACTTAAGGAAATGCTCATGAATTATTTGCGTCAAGCTCTACCTGATTGACTAAGCATACAAACCTACTATAATTGGTTGGCGGGATCTTTGAGGTCTATAATAGACATTGCACCTAAAGAGTCGTTATTATTACAACCATTTGAGAAGGCCTACGCAAGATATGGCTACCAATAATATTTAGTGGCCCTCTAAGAGAGTCAATCCTAGGAGAGCAGCCAATGTCAATGATACAGATGAGATAACAATTCTAACTTCACAAGTAGTTGTTATATCGAGAAAGCTAGATAATATAGACTTAAATTCTACACCATGATCACTAATAATAGATGAAAATGTCTATGGATAATTAGTTGATCGTTTTGTTACCCTGATGAGTCATTGAATGTCATAAATAACGGACTCAATAACCTTTATTCCAATACTTATAATCCTAATTATAAAAACCACCATAATTTTAACTGGAATAACAAACAAATTGTAGGAAACAATCATAGAGTTAGAAACCAACAAAACACCCTAAGCAATTGGAACAATATGTATCATTGACATTGGCTACTCTCCTAGGATTGACTCTCTTAAAGGGCCACTAAATAGTTGTTATTTCGAGAAAGCTAGATAATATAAACTTAAATTTTGCACCATGATCACTAATAATAGAAGAAAATGTCTATGGATAATTAGTTGATCGTTTTGTTACCCTGATGAGTCATTGAATGTCATAAATAACAGACTCAATAACCTCTATTTCAATACTTATAATCCTGATTATAAAAATCACCATAATTTTAATTGAAATAACAAACAAATTGTAGGAAACAATCAAATGATTTAGAAACCAACAAAACACCCTAAGCAATTGGAACAATAAGGGTAGTGATTTTTTTAACCCTAGCCTAGTAATCCTTCTGGATTCATCTCAAATAATAAATTTAAAGAAAAGAAAATTTTGGAAGACTTGGTGTTGCATATGGGAAATCAAAAACAAATTTAAGTTATAGTCATACGAAACATTAAGAAAATTTGGGTAATCAGCTAACTCAATGAGTTAGAGACCTCAATGGGCATTACCAAGCAACGCATACGCGGGAACATACTGAGTTGCAAAACTATAGCTGATACAGTACCGCGGTAAATCCCTACCTCTTTCCTTTTCTGCTTCCCTCCTATTTCCTTTCCTTTTCTATGATTCTCCTATTATACTCCTGCTCTAGGCCCTTCCTCTTCTTTTTTTTTTTTTTTTTTATTCTGATCCTTTCCTATTCTATTTACTAATTCCAATTATTAATATGTTGTGGTAGTGTTAGGATTCAATTTTTTATTATTCCAAATTTCAGTTTGTTGCCTTTGAGGAGTTCTTTCCTTCTGAGGATTGTATCTGATGATAAGGAAGTGTTCTGATTGTAACTCGTCTAAAGTGGTATAGTCTCCAAGAGTCCTAGAGTGTAGTGCTCCGTCTATAGTTTGACCCTACCGAGATATTAATCCTTCCAAATCCCCACCACAGCACGCAGTCATCATCTTCTGGGCACTATCCACCCTCTAGGTTTCTGTTAAAACTGTTGATGTCATCTTATGAGCGTTGTCCACCCTCCAGATTGTTGCCTAGACAACCGTTGTCATCTTTCAGTCGTTGTCCACCCTCCAGGTTGCTAACCAGACTGCCCTCATCACCTTTCGGTCGCTGCCTAGACCGTCGTCATCATCTTCCAGTCACTGCCCACCTTCCCCTATATTCTGCTAGCAACCCTACTTTGTTCTGGTTCCCTCTGGCACTATCACGCCCCCTTCCTTTCCAACTAGATATGACGTCCTCAAGTTGAGAGAGTCGTTTATGTGCTTTCTAACATTTCACTTCTTATTTCATGCTACTTTATTCTTGTTGGAGGAGTCGTCATTGTCATTTCATTTGATAGTTTGCATGTTGGTGTTCATCTATCTTGAGAGTCATCGTTATACATTCTTTGAATTCAGTAATAAAATGGTGTTGTTTGGTTGCGGTTTGAGTAAACTCTGGTATCAAACACTGAGGTGAATCATAAGAACCAAGGCAAGAAACAACAAAATGACACAAGGTTGAGAAGTGGAAAAGAGTTAGAGAAGGTAGTCAGAAAATAGCTTAGAATAAAAAAAGAGCCTGAACTTTAGACTTAAAAACTTAATGAAATACCATTAAAAGACGAGAAAACACCATCACCTCCTAGAAAGAACCAAAACAATCAACATTATTTTTCCTCTATATTAATTAGACCGAAATTGGAAGAACTCTCAATTTTCTGGGGTGAATCGAGCACCCCTGTGCCTAGGATCAACACATAGGCACAACAATGGGGCAACCCTATGCCAAAGCTCATGATGTCGCACCCAGCCAGGCTGGTTTCCAGTTGTAGAAACATAGCACCCAAAAAGTCAGCCTGATAGTGGCACCAACGCGCCTGTAGCTAAATTTCTATTTGGGATTTAAGCCTTCATTTTTCACTGCGGAAATGTGAGCGAGCAGAAGTGCAAGTGCATGCTGAAGTTGAATTTTGCAAGTTCTCTTGATCGAAAGAAGTGTTTGAAAGTTCCATAGTTATAGAGTGGCTCGAATGTGGTGTAATTTGTATTATTTCTCCTCTTTTAATAGTGAATTTTTTGGTGTAGTGTGGCGTGGATCTTGCATTTTTTCTTTTGTTCTCGAATTTTTTCACGTTAAATCTTATTGTGTTTTGTGTTTTCTGTGTTTCTTTGTTTGTGTGCTTTTGTTCATAATTTTACTTTAGACCTTCCAAATCAGTGTTTCCATCAATTTCTAACACAATATTTGAATCTAACATTGATGGTGTGCAGATTCCAAAATCCATTCATGAAGCACTTCAATTCAAGAATGGACGAAAGCAGTTGAAGAGTAGATTTGAGCACTATAGCATAATGACAAATGGATTCTTACTAAAATCCCTCGGGATAAGAAGTCAGTTTGATGCAAATGGGAGATTGCCACAGTAATGGAACTTTCCATAGTCCATATTTCTAATAAGATTGCCCTAGAAATAAAGCTTGCCATCATAAATATTGGTAAGGCAGATAAATATGGTTTTGAGCATCAGACATGGTAACTGAGTCAGTCAATTGGCAAGGGAATGCAACAGTAACTTGAAAGAAAGAGATCATAAAAATGCCAGCTATCATCATAATGATGCTTTCCATAATCACAGCATGACTAATTATCTATTTGTTGACTACATAACAATTGTATTCAATTCTTCATTTAATGTACTTACATGAAGCTATTCTACTGGCTTCCTCGTTGCAGAATTAAAATTGGAAGAAGACAATATCTCAAGCTAAAACATACCTCAATAATATTTAAGCAGGATAATTCAAAAATTATCTGATTCCATGTAGTGGGATTAAGGCTTTATTGTTGTTGTTGTTGTAATTCAAAAAATTACTTCCTTAATTCAAAAAGGTGGGAGCTTCAGCTCCTCACTCAAACAATTATTTTTTTCTTGAAACTTTGCCGCTGTCTTTCATCTTAGGTATTAAAATTCATTCAAGAAAAGAAGACTAGAAGAACTTTTGATTTATTTCTTTTCTCATTAGACTTGAAGAAAGGATATAAGAACATAACATACCAGTATTCTTGAAGGATTGCTCTCAAATTTGAATAGAATATTAATATAGAAAAGAACAGCTTGAAACATTGTCATACCCAGTTTAGGGTCTTCACGGCCAATGACAACAAGAAAATCAACCGCTGAGGTGTGAAAAGCAGGAGAAATAACTAAACTGGAAAATATTGAGCCTAGTAATAGATTTACCCCTGCAAGAAAGTAAACTGATGGCATTAAATCATAACAATACCTAACAAGCTCATAAAGATGCAGAAACATGAAAAAGAAGAAGCTGGCCTTGCTGAACCTAGTTCAATGAAAAATCATGAGAAGCTATCATGATAAAAAATAAGTAATATGGCAAACATACCTTCAGGATGAATTGCTGATAATTGAGGAGGTTGTGTGGGTTTTACTTTCTCAACAGATAATAGATGCTCCCTTAACCATGATATCCAGTATAATGGTTCATGGTATTTTTCAATGTCACAGTTGACATTATCACAAGTAAAGTAAAAGGAATAGGAACGATAAGACAGTTGTTGGCCCTGAAAATTCAAATACCAAATAAAAATCCTAAACCACAAGTGTTTCAGGAGAAATAGAAAACATCCCAGTTGTTTAATAATAGAGAATAGTGTCAAAATGATCCCCGGCTTAGTAAAAGTAATAATTTAGCCTCCATACTTTTTTCATATGGGCTGAAATAGTTACTAGTACGGACTATTTTGACCCCCATTAAAACAGTCCGAAAACTAATTTGGCACTTTTATAAAATCTGGCACTAAAATGACCCAATGCAAATAGTCATAAGACTATTTTGACACTTAATCTTTAATAATACTTTGCAAATCATTAAATTAGTGAGAGATGAAAATAAAATTTAAGCAACTTATGGATCGCTCTTGAATCAACACCAATCTATATAATACACATACATAAATACATACATACATACATCTTTCCTAAATTCCAACAACTAAAAATTGGCTCAGACTTCAATCAAGACAAAATCACAGCAAAGTAATAGTTACTGCTGACCTAAACCATTAAAGCTGACTATTATGACGATTCATTAAATAAAAAATATTCGAACAGAAACTTGTTAGAATATTTTTGTTTAAATAAATCTTCAAAATAATATGTTGTGAAAAAATCCTAGCAATTGTTCCAAAAATTATTTTCATATTATTCCTTATGACCATCCCAACCAATAACTAAGCTTCCACTCAATCTTTTCAGTGGCACTTTCAGCAATGCATAATGAAAGAGAACATAAAAAATGGTGCACAAAAAAGCTTTGTGATGAACCTGATTGGTGAAAGAAATGGCTTAATTAATGAACATTATTATCATGAGAAAACTGGGATTTCGAATATTAGACTAAAATAATTCTGATGTATCAAAAAGGATTATATGAGGGCAACGGATTCGGAAAACAATCTTTGTAAAAATCAACCTTGGGGTTAAATCCAACAGGTGAAAAAAAAAACTACATCTAAGCAAAGAAAATAAAAGGAATAATAACACCATTAAATTTGTCATTCTGCTGAAATTTGAGGCTTATCATATTCCATGAAATCCAGTCCAGAACCATATTAGCTACTCAACCACGGAGCAGAATTCCAGGGTCAAAAAGAAATTTAATTCCCACAGATATCCCGTTCATTGCTCTCTCCATAATGCCTTCTCAAATGCCTTAGTTGTTTGATGTGATCAAATTTGTTTTAATAAAGGGAATATGAATTATTGAATATATATATATATATATATATATATATAAACTCACAAAGTCTCATTTGTCCACGTGGTGGGTAACCCTCAGGTAGAGTCGGCGGTTGTCTTTCCCTCAAGCTATAAAGATTGTCGTGATGGTACAGATGATTACCCTTTTGTTAAGAAGAGAAGCAGGAAAAGTGAAAAAGCAGCAATCTTTTTTCTCTGACTTAAAAATTTCAACCCTGACAGAGAAATTCAAGTTTGCTTTTATTGAAAGAATTTAGTGGGTGCACCCACCTATGTAAATTATCAGAAAGAGTGTTAATGATCTTGAACTAGTAGTCAAGAGGAAAATGACACTCGTGGATGGGAGACACATGTTGATTCAATTAACCGTGGTTGAAGACTACACACAGATTTTATCCAAGAAATATCTTAATATTGCAGGCAAGTCAATGAAGGTACTCAAGTGGTTTCCTAATTTCAACCCAAATAATGAAACTCCCATAGTATCGATATGGGTTTTTTCTTGGGGCCATTCTTGGTGACCCTTTAAAGAAAATTTAGTCTACCTAGTCTCAAGCTGCACTTTTTTCCAATAAATATCTTAATATTACAGGCAATTCAATGAAGTTAACTTAGTCTACCTGTCTCAACCTGCATTTTTTTCATCACCAGGTTCTCTACTCTACTGGGGTCATTCTTAGGGACCCTTTAAAGCTAGATCTACCCACTTTCAATTTAACTAGACATTTTGTGGCCAGAATACATGTGGAAAGATATATTACTTTACCTGATGTTATTGAAGTCTGGTTGGGCACAACTCATAATGGATATTGGCAACAAATCGTCATGAAACACAGACCTGCTTATTGTACTCACTGTAAGATGTTTGGGCATACCATTGATAAATGTCAAAAGCTCCATCCTAATTTGAAATCTAAGGTTCAAGAGAATAAGGATGAGTCTAACCCCACTGCTCTAGACATATTAGTTCCACCTGTGGAAGACACTACCACAAGACAGGAGGTGTTTGTTGCCCCTGTAAACCCCCCCCCCCCCCCAACCGACACTATTGTTACTACGATTGATGGGATGTTAGATGGCTCTACTGGGCAAACTACAACTTCAAACCCTATTGAAAACAACATTGAAGCACTATTACCTAACAAGGATAATGTTCGGACTAATAATCAAAAGAACCTCGAGCTCCCCATCTTCAGAAAGTATCCGGTGTAGAGGCAACTCATGCTTCACATATATTAGAACCTATTGTGGGTAAAACGGTTGATAATCCTTCTACTATAGCTCTACCACCTCATCAGACTGATTCATCGAATGAGGAATGACAAGTTTATACTTCCAGAAAGAAGAAGAAAAATTGATATCTACTTGAGCTCAGGAATCTTATGAATGATACTTTGGTTACTTCGGGTAATGGTACACACCTTACCAATTTGTTAGTAGGATCCCTTCCGAGAAGTAGAGGCAGAGACAGGACTAAATTGGGATGACGCTCACTTTCTTCGCGCCGTAGTGGTTTTGGGCTTTTTTTATTTTTTATATGTACCCTTTTTTATTTCTGTGTTGTATCGTGTGGATTGGATGCCGATTTGGGCTCACTCACACAACCTATTTGTATCTAATCTCTTTAATCAAGTGAATAAGGATGAATTTAATCTCACTCTCTGGACATATCTATTCCATCTGAAGAGAAAGCTACCACATGACAAGTTTTGGATATTCTAAAGATCAGCCACCTATCATCCCTGCTGAGAAGGTGCAAATCGATCCTTTCACTTACATGTCAAGACACACGAGAGTGCTTCTTTGATTCAATCAAAGATAAGTTGGTACAACAAGCGGTTACTTCTAATGTTCAACATCCTACACATGTTCGGCACACTTTAGACCAATCCGCTGATCAGGTAAGTAAATCATCTGATGAAGAATGGCAGATTTATTCCAGGAGGAAGAAGAAAACTAGAGGCCGGCTCGAGCTTGGAAACTTATTGGATGATACTTTGGTCACTACTGGCAATGGCACTCATCTTACCAATTTATTATCTGGCTCATTTCCTAGAACTAGAGGTAGAGGCAAAGGAAATTAGGTCGCTCTCTAGCTACCTGATACTACGTTTTTTTTTCTGCATTTTTTGTTTTTTTTTATTTAGGTCTCTTGTATTTTTTTGTATTTTCTCTTTTTTTTTTTTGGACATTTTGTATGTGATGGTTATAGGGAAGAGTGTCATGCTTGGGTTCTTCGACACAATCTATATGTATCCTTATTTCCCTTTAATATATTAGCTTTTGGGCTTTCTCAAATATATATATATATATATATATATATATATATATATATATGTGTGTGTGTGTGTGTGTGTGTTTTGAAGCTCAAACATGGCACCCTGCTCACAACAAAACCACAAGGGGTTCCACAACTAGATAATACAAAACCACAAGGGGTTCCACAACTAGAAAATACTGAAAAGTACATTAGATACATAAAGAAAAAGCCAAAAAATTCAGAAATACATAATATCAGGTGGCTAGAGAGCAACCCAATTTGGTTTTGCCTCTGCCTTTGGTTCTAGGAAAGAAGCAAGCTAATAAGTTGGTAAGATGATTGTCATTGCCAGTAGTAACCAATGTATCATCCAATATGTTCCCGAGCTGGAGTCGGCCTCCATTCTTCTTCTTCCTACTGGAATAGACATGTCATTCCTCTTCCGAAGATTGGCTCACTTGATCTTGGTCTAAAGTGTGCTGGGGATGTGCAGATTGTTGGACATTAGAAGCAACTACATGTTGTACCGGCTGATCTGTTATTGGATCAAAGGAGCACTCTCGTGTGTCTTGGCATGTGAGTGAGTCTTCAATAACAATGGGTGGTATGAGCACAACTGGATCTATAATTGTAGTATGTTGTTATTCAGGAACTGCGGTGTTGGGAAGAGGATCGGGTTGCATCTTCTCAACAGGGATAGTAGTGGTTGTTCTTTAGCGATATTCGGCCTTAGATAAGGATGCAAACGATAGTATATACTAGAGCTGTGGCCAAACATACTACAATGAGAGCAATAAGAAAGATGTTGTTCAATTTCGACCTTTTGTCAATACTCATTGTGCATAGTGTCAATCCATATCTCATCCGGAGCTGATTGAGAGATATCTCTCTCAACTAACACACAAGCCACAGAGGGTCTAGTGACAGTAAAGCATAGGACTATCCACCTTGAGAGGCTTACCGTAAGCAGATGTTAAAGAGTAGAGGATTTCCATGTTGAATGAATGTAATTTTAACGCTGAAACTTTATCCAAATAGAAGGGATAGGGGACTCCGCTTTTGGATCAAAACCGACAGTCCACTTAAGAATTTTCATAAAACGATTGTCAATTTTGATGGCTTTTCGAGAGAAAATGCAAGTGAAACCGGCATCATGAGAAAGCTGAATAAGTATATGTCTACCGTCAAGTAGGCCAATGTTCCAACTACCTGATAGTTTCATAGTATCAAACTCCTTTCTAATGATCTTCAGTTTTGGGTGACCATAAAGAAATTTCCCCACTAGAGAGAAACGCCAAGAGGACGCGAGAGTATCGATTTCAACCTCTGTGAGAATAAGTGCAGGTTTCCCATTTCTTTTTTCCAAGCTTTTTAATAAAAGTGTAATCACCTACACCTTCAAGAGCCTCATGAAAAGATTCTGGGACATTGCAGGACTTACCAATAGCAAAACCAGACGCTGAACTTGGAGAAGGGGCACGAGCAGGAAAGTCGCCCGCAAGAGCATTTGCATAGGAAATGAGCGTTGAGGCCATCTCCCTAACAAGACAGGAGAGAAATAGTCTGGCGGGCAGGAAGAGCAGACAGGCCAACAAGAAACCTTCTGTGGGTCAGAAGCAGAAGGCGCGCCCTTCTGTGAACAGGACACCGCAGACAGAACCGCAGCTCGAAATTGAAAAGGGAAACAGCGCTGAAGCCCTTCGTCGAAGACGATGAACGCCTTCGTTGTCGTCGTCGAGTGCGGGAAATACGAACTGCAGCTCAAAACCGGAACGAAAAGGGACAGAGCCGAAACCCTTCATCTAAGACGACGAAACGCAGAGACTCGTCGCCATCGAGTGCGGGAAGTTCGTTGTCAGTGGGAGAAGTTCGTCGTCGGGCACCAGAGAAAATATTTACGACCAAAGGAATCAAATCAGGGTTTCGCCATCGGGCGAAACCCTCGCAGAGCATATGGCAACCGACATTTTTCTTACGTCCCTAAGACATATGAATATATATATATATATATATATATACATACAAACATACACTTGAAGGCAAAATTTCGCAAACAAAAATGTATGCTTTCTCATTTAAAGAGCAGCAAAGTTACACTACAAGAAAACCTTATTGCTCCGTTATTAGAAGTTAAAGAACAGGTACATAATTTCTTCATTTAGTCTTACAATGATAATGATGAGAAAATTAAAATTACAGTAATTAGGACATTGTACAAATTGGTGCATGGGCCTCCTTCAACTGAGTAAAAAGTACCAAAAACATTATAAATTCCTTAGATATTTTTAAAACTATGATGAAAGAAAACAATCCAAAGAGGACTTGATGGAGCTCAAACGAATACATCACTTCCTAATATGGCAATGTCTTTTATGAAGGGCAAGCGCGGTTATTAGACTCCACTTAAATAGTTTTATTTAGGCTTTTTTTTATTATTTTTTGAGGTTTTAAGTCATGTATTTTCTATTTTTACCCTTGTTGCCAAAAGAATCGCCTATAAGTGGACCATATTTGTACAACAAGTATTAATCCCACTAAGTGGGGTCAGCAAGTAGAACATATTTGTATTGAGATATTTGTTGGAAATCAAAAATAGTGACAAGTGTTCCCTTGCTTAGTTCTTCGGGTTTCATAGAACCCTTGCCCCTTTCAGATAAAGCGGTATCAAAGCCTTTCACTTCCTTGAACGAAGATCACTCCTAGGATGAAAACATCAATGCGAACCGGTGGCAAGCAGGAAGTAGGCACTTGATGATGTGCAGAGGCTTGAGGCTTGAGGCTTGAAGACACTGAAGCCCCCATTTGCACGCTTAAACTGATCTTATTGAGGGCTGCCAATGAAGAGGCTGATACCTTGCTTAGGCTCAGCAAACAATGACCTCCTCAAAAAAAAAAAAAAAAGTAAAACAAAAAATAAAAAAAAAAACTGGCATTAAAGGTCATCAAACTAGCTTTCACTAAGGATGGCAATAAAGAAGAGTAACAAATGACAGCATGCATAAAGATCATTAACTCCAAAGTAAATAAATCTGGCAATGATCAAAATGGTGATGGTGCGCACAGAAATGGTTGAATTAGCATCGAAGCTCAAACTAGTGAGGATCATAGAAGCAATAATTTTCATAAAAATGGCAACTGGACAATCCTCATCCTTGAAACTAAATAGTGATGCAAGAAGCGGACAAGAAACATTGACAAATGAAGGCAGCCCCAAATATGTGGGCAATTTGAGGGACTGGACACTCCTGAGGACTCAACAAACAGCACATAATTGCTTTGGCTTTCTTTTATGAGGACAAGAGGAGGGAACATATCCAAGACGAAATTAAAAGAACCAATTTTGATTTCACTGATAAGTGATAACACCAACTGTCACTCGAGATTTGCTATCATTATTGGAAAAAGAGTTGAGCATTCCCTAAGGAACAAACATAGCTTCGGAAATCAAGTTTCAAAGGCATTTGAGTATTTTTAAAATTCACGATTATGTTGACAAGGTTTTTGTATGGCACAACTGGCTTCTTGGAGAAGATAAGAGGCCCACTTTACTCAAACTCAATTTAGCTCCTTCAATCAGCCAGACAATTCAGACGGCCAGATCGACAAATCAAATTGGTTTGTCATCTAAGGCATATTCAAAGGTGAGTCCTCCTCGATGAGTTTGATCAACTTGATCAATACGCCCAAGGGCTAAATAAGCTCACAAGACATAAAGGCCATACTTTTGGCTACTTAGTTATATACTTTATTCTATATTTTTATAGTTTTTTTTTTTTTAATTGCATAGTATTATATGTAGCACAATTCAAGTTTGCTCAACTCATAAATAGAGATCGCCTCCATGAGATATAAAAGGCAACCCTAGAAAGGAATTTTCCGAAAAGGCCTCCCAAGAAGAACAGAAATCTTCTAATCACTCACTAAAAAATTAATAGGGACTTCCTCAGTTGCTCCTCCGATCTCAATCTTTTCTCTAAGTATTCACTTCTTTCCAAGGCGGTATATCTAAAGAAGGTATTAGGATCCAACATATTGCTACAACACAAAGCTACTATTTGACTCCAAACAAACATTTTTTTTAGATTTTTTTCTTGATTTTCATTAAAACTTCAAATCTTGTATTTTCTATCATATCATTGTTGATAAGACTAAAATATACATAAGTAGATTTATTTACATTATGATGTTTATCTCATGACCCGACCCGGAGCTTAGAATTAACTAAAACGGGTACAGTAGTCAAACAATAAGAATTAAGTTTTCTATATTCATCTAATATTTAACAAAGGAAAGAGTCAATAAAGAAATTCAATTAAAGCAGCACAACTAAATTTTACTTCATTACAGGTTGTCTAACCTATATAAATTTTTTATCTTTTATTGCTCATCTTTTAATTAATTAATTACATCTAAAAGTTTAATTTAAAATAAAAGTGAACCATACTCATTGAATACTCACACTCTTACACTACACTAACAAAAGAAAAAATAATAATATCATGTCAGTTAAGCTTTTGATAAATCAGTATAAAACATTTGATAGTTTACAAACACTATCACTTACAATATTTCATGTTATTCAATGTGTTTTACTATAGCATTAGTATCTATCTCGTTGTATGTATGCACAATCATTAAAGAAGTACCGTCTAAAAATTGCAACAGTAAGGTACTTCAATATCAATATTCTTTTTTATTTACATGCACATGTACCTTGATGTTTCCCAGCTAGTGTCATAAAGAGGTGACGCCATCATAGTCAAGCAGATACATGCAAACATACTATAAAAATTAATTTCTAAAATTAATTATTTCCTTCTCTTTTGCATAATCGTAAATATACTTATATTCATAATTTACGAAAAAAATATTGAGTACACATCAATATTAACAAAAAAAAATTTATAATCTTAAATCATGAGTTTGCAGTGATTCCAATATAACCAGTGACAGTAACTGTAAATTTATTTGGTATAGAAAATACTTTTCTATAGCATAAAAACACGAGTACTCAACTCAAAACTGTATGACTTGTCTTAAATCTTCACACGCTGAACCTTGTCTCTAATAGTTAGCTACATATAATATATTCAAGTTACTAAATTTTTATTACATTAATTAATTATGTTTAATTTAATTGCAAATTTTATTCATTCTTTTATTACATTATTTAATTAATATTTCAATACTTAAATTTTAAGTTTAATAATTGCAATTAATACTTATATTAAATATTTTAAATTTGAACAAAACTCTTTTGGAAATAAAACCCTAACATTTCTTTATTGTCATCAAACAATTTTTTCCACGATCCAAATTTAAATCTTATATGGCTTAAATAATGATTTCAAATGCACAAAAAATTTAACATAATAAACTTATCTATATATATATATATATATGTATATGTAACTTTTTAAATTAAAAAACTTAATTAAATATTAAAACTCAACGTTTATTATTCTCAGTTGAAAGCCCAACGCACGTGAACCCCTCTTCCTCCTCTGCATGCAATTAGACTCCTACACACGAGAAAGCTCCTTCCACACCGTCCACTTCCCCTCTACTTCCTCTACAACTTCAGTTGTGGCTCAACCCAGCACCACACGCACACATCACCTCCTCTTTTTTTCTGCTTAGGGCTCGGGTAGCACCGAACGCATCATGCAATCAAAGCTTCTCCCTCGTCGTGACGTCGATGTCGCATGTCATGGTCAGGCTATGGTTTGCTTCTTCTTCCTCACGCTTCTTCATGGAACCCGCACTCGGCGTTGACGCCTTCACTTCGTCGATGTCCTAGATGCACGTCCTCCTTCACGCTGGAGCCCTAGATATTCTAATTGGAATTGAATCTCTGGTAAAATACCACCCCATTTCTTGTTCTCCCGCTCTCAATGTTGCCTCCGCCTCCCATCATTCGCGTCACTTCATAACACGAAAGTGCCCTTTTCGTGTTCCTTGCTTGTTCGCTTCCTCCCTCTTTCTTCAACTCCCTCGGGGAGATGAAATGAGACATCACAATTTATTTGTAGATCCATAGAAGTATGAAGAGTGTTTTCTTTTTATCAAAGCTTCTCCCTCGCAGTGACGTCGATGTCACATGTCGCGGCTAGGGTAAGGCCACCTTCTTCTTCCTCACGCATCTTCATGGTACCCACACTAAGCATTGACGCCTTCACTTAGTCGATGCCCTAGATGCACGTCCTCCTTCACAACAGAGCCCTTAACGTCTTAATTGGAACTGAATCGCTAGCAAGATACCACTCCACTTCTCCTTCTCCCGCTCTCAATCTTGCTTTCGCCTCTCTTCATTGACGTCACTTTATAACACGAAAGTTCCCTTTTCATGTTCCCTGCTTGTCCGCTTCCCCTCCCTCACTTCAACATCCTCAGTGGAATGAAAAGCTGCATCACAGTTTATTTGTAGAACAATAGAAGTACGAAGATTGTTTTCTATCTATCTATTCGGGTTCCATTGAACCATGCCCCTATCCACATTATCCTTCAAGGATCATAAAGTAGTGGAACTTTCAATCTTTTCTAGAGTAAATATGTGCTGCTCTATAGGTCATACCATTTCAAATCGAGAACACTATGGATTTAACAACATCCTAATGATATTCTTTGTTCACAACAAAGATACTAGAAAAGCATTATACGTTACAAAAGGATCCAATCAATTCATCAATAACAAATCAAAATTCTCAAAACTAAATACAAATAGCTAACCAAATGAAAAAGGCATATAAAAATGGAAAGGAGCAACAAGTACTTTAGTAATGGCTAGATTAAACGCATGGGTAAAAATAAGAAAAAAAATTATGATTAAAATATAGAGATGAGGTGTTATGTTGGCCCACATTTCTCAAAAGCATCCACCACAGTACCTAGCTCAGAAAGGGTTGGAGTAGCTTCAGTGACAGACAAGATTAGAGATTGTCGTCTTAGATGATTTGGTCACATTAAATGTCGATCATCTGATGACTCTATTAGGAGAGTAGAAGTTTTAGATTTAACTAAGGTAGCATTAGACCTAAAAAGATGTGGGCACGTTGAATTAAAAAAAAGCTTAATTTATAATTAATAAATGAAAATAAGATACTCAATATGACACAATGGAGAAAAAGAATTCACGTAGCTGGTCCTACTTAGTGGGATATAGGCTTGCATTTGTTGTTGTTGTTGTTGTATCCACCATGGTCCCTAGCACCTATTAAAGGTTTAAGTTGGTTCATGAGATAAATTGTTGATCTTAAAAAAGGTCCATTTTTTTAATAAAGCTGACTTTCATACCGGATTCAGCTTTGCAGCACACTTTTTTTTTAATTTTATTTTTTTAATGAAAATACATCAATTTTAAAATAATGGCTTAAGCAACCTCTAAGGTTGCCAACAGAGTTAGCCATGAAAAACAATCATGCTCTAACCGCTCCAATGTTAGCTAAAGAGAGAAAAGCTCACCCCACCAATTAACTCGCATTCCCATGTGGAATTGCCCCAACTCACCATTTGAGCAACAAGCTTACTACTGTTACCACTCACAAATGACAAAGCTCGTTAACACAAGATTTTGCTATCAATGAACTAAATGTAAACGAAAAAGGAGAGTGAGTAGAAAGAAAATTGCTTTTTTCACATTTGACTACTTATAATTGTACTACTGAGGAAGAGCTAATGTAAAATGCCCACTTATTCCTCAGAGACAATAGAAAGTTCCAAAAATTTGATTTAATATCACAAAATTGAATGCAAAAAAGTAATTCTGCCCAAGAAAAATGAAATTTCTTCTTCAGTTTAGGAAAGAAAAAAATCAAGAAAAACAATTACGTTAATCTAATAAATACATAGATACTAGTTTAAATTCTAAGGGGGCATTTATGATCACTTTATTTTTTTATTTTTATTTTTATTTTTTTTTAAAGATTAACGTAAAACTTGTAGCCGACCCAAGCCCGGACGTAAAACATAAATAGATACAGTGTTTTTAAAACAGTCATTGCCGGTCCCAAACCCGGATATGAAGAGTGGAGGGTTGTGTTAGGTAGTCGACAGCCAACGTAAAACTTGTCGAAAAAATCATGACATGATTTTATATGACACTAAATAGGACGCAATGGAGAATAAGGATTCATGTAGCCGACCCCACGTAGCGGGATTAAGACTTTGTTATTGTTGTATCTTTTTTTTTAAAAGAGATTGTTAAGAATGTAAAAATTGTAAGGTCATACCAAGTGAAAATTTAAGTACTCAACATCAATTATTAGTTTTGGATTGTAGGATGAGTCAGAAGATAAAAAATATATATAATGAACAATTTTCATAGAATTAGATGTGGGAACATAAAAGATACCAATAAAATCATTTTATGAGTAAACCTCAAGATTTTAGAATTCGAGAAGTTTATGAAGAAACTAATTATATGTATGAAAAGTAACAAACATTATTAAATAAGGGGCAAAAATTGTACTTGTAAAATCAAAATATAAAGTTTTATAAATAAAAATAATTGGTGCTGGAATAATAATGTGCAAGAAAAAATAATATAAAAGTTTTATATAAAAATGGGTTGAAATGTAAAAGCTTAGAGAACTAGGAAAAAAATAAGGTGGCTCATTGAGAGTTGAAAAGAACAATTCGTGATACTGAAAATCTTGTTTTTAGTGGTTTTTACAATATATTAGAAAATAAAGAGGGAGAAAGTTATGTGTATAAGCTAGACAAACAATGAGAAAAGAAAAAAAAATATTTACTCGAGTGCATTAAAGATGAAAATTAAAAATTATTTTAGTTGAGTAAAATATTCAATATAGGTAGGTGAGATAGTTTGATAAATTTTTCAATGAAATTTTTGAAAATACGAACAATCTTATTGATATTAATACCGTTAATAATAATAAAACTTTTTATTTTTATCGTCGCATTAGTAAAAAGAAAACTGAGAAGACTTTAAAGAAAACAAAGGGTGAAAAATCAAAAGATACTTAGTGGTACCACAATGGAAGCTTCGAAATATTTAAGAGATTTGGGAGTTTCTTGGCATACTTAACTTTGAATATTATTTTAAGAACAAGAAAAATGTCTGAAGAGCAGAGAAAGAGTGCTTTGATCTCCATTTTTAAGAATAAAGGGGATGCACAAGAGTGTAATTTATAGAAAAATTAAGTTAATATATCATACATTAAAATTATGGGATAGAGTAATTCAATATAGGTTAAGGCATGATACGAAGATTTCTCAAAATTAGTTTGGATTTATGTCGAGCAAGTCTACTATGGGACCTATATATTTATTGAATGGTTTGATGGAGAAGTACCAAGAGCGTAAGGAGGATCTGCTTATGATTTTTATTGATTAAGAAAAAACTTATGACAAGGTTCAAAGAGAAGTTCTTTGGAGAGCTATATAAAAGAATGGTGTTGATATGACTTATATTCAAATCATTAAAGATATGTATACTAGATTTGTTGTGTTCGAACAGAAAGAGGATTCACCAAGTATTTTCCTAACTCAATTAGATTACATCACGGATGCTTTAAAGTCATATCTTTTTACTTTAGTTATGAATGCTCTTACTGGACATTTATAAGAGGATGTACCGTAGTGTATATTTTTTATTGATGATAACATTCTTGTGGATAAGACTAGAAAAAGAGTTCAGGAAAAACTTGAATTATGGAGGTCTACAATAAAGTCTAAAAGCCTTTGTTTGAGTAGATCAAAAACTGAATACATAAAAATTTAATTTTGGTAGTACTAGATCTAGTAGCAGAGTTGTAACAGTCGCGGATCAAATCATTAAAATGAGAGAACGTTTTAGATATCTTGGGTCTATTGTTCAAAGTGATGGTGGTATAGATGGGGTTCTAGTAAAACTTAAGTTGGATGGTTGAAGTGGAGGAATGCATCGAGCCTATTGTGTGATAGAGAAGTATCGTTTAAACTTACAGGAAAATTTTACAAGATGGTGGTGGTACCTGCAATGCTTTATGGCACAAAATTTTGGCCTACAAAAGAAAAACATAAAACTAAGTTAAGTGTTGCTGAGATGAGAATGTTTAGGTTAATGAGTGGCTTGACACTTAGACAAAATGCAAAATGAATGTATCCGTAAAAAGTTTCATGTAGCTCCAGTGGCCGACAAGATTAGAGAGATTCATCTTAGATGGTTTGGCCACATTAAATGCCGACCATCTGAGGATCCAGCTAGAAGAGTAAATGTTTTAGATTCGACTTGTGTTAAGAAAGGTAGAGGTAGATCTCAAAAGACTTGGGCTTTTGTATAAAAAATGAACATAATTTATTAGAATTAAATAAAAATATGATACTAAATAAGACAATGGAGGAAAACAATTCATGGAGCAGACCACACTTAGTGGGATTAAGGCTTGTTGTTATTTTGTTTTGATTTAAACTAAAACACACTTGATTGAACTAATTTGTTCTAAAAACACTCAAAACATTTTTTAGGTATTTTGAGTATCTTTTAAAAATAAGTTGATTTGCCATTTAAAATAAAAGCCGGTAAAAACTATAACAACAAAATATATTAAAAAAAAAAGAAAAATAAAAATAAAAAAATGAAACCAAAGTAATGTGAAATGGGTCCCAAGAAAATCCAAGGAACAAATAAATTATGTTGAAACAAAACAATTGCTGGAATAGACTTTTTGCATTTGTTAAATAATCAAAAAGAAGAAATTCAGCTTGAATGAACTACAAAGAACGTTAGTTGCTATCCTCAAAAGTCATGCATACATTACTCAAAAGAGAACAGAAGAACCAGAAAAAACTGTGGGTATTACAACAAGTGATCTAATTAGAAGGGAAAAATTTTCAAGATTTTTGGTAATTCAAGATCTAAGAAGCATTTTAACAGATGAATTGTCGGAAACAACTAATATAACATTTAAATAAATTTCCGCCAAAAAGTATGTCACATCCTTTTGTCCCAAAATACGAACGAAAACATTCACTTGAATTATATTAAAAATTTAACAAAAAGTAAGCACCCATAAAATAAAACTAAAACAAATATTTTGCCACCTGAATGAAAAGATGATGAAGAAGCCTCAGAGGAATCGACTCAATTTCAATCAAATCTGGGAAGTCAGAGCCAGAAACTTCTGCTTTATTGAAAACACCCATGAAATTTAAAACAAATCTTTCAGCTAGTGAAAGCAAATGAGTGACCGCTGACTTAATAGACTTTGACGGAGATGATAAAAGGTTGATAACAGGGAAGACAATGAGAAGCTCTTCATTGAGAGAGCACGAAGATCTTATGGTGCCCAACTCTGCAAAATTAGCAATCTTTCTATTTATTTCTAGATGACAGCAAAAAAAAGAAAATAAAACAAGCAGGCAGCACGTTAGAGTAGGTCATATGCAAATCACAAGCGAGCAAGAAGTAGGCCTGTGCATTCCACTTGTACCCAAAATTTTGTCATAATGTGTCACGTTTATATAATTACTAATAATTTAAATGACCATTATGAAAGCAG
Source organism: Phalaenopsis aphrodite (assembly GCA_003013225.1). Lineage (NCBI taxonomy): Eukaryota > Viridiplantae > Streptophyta > Magnoliopsida > Asparagales > Orchidaceae > Phalaenopsis > Phalaenopsis aphrodite. The sequence continues at coordinate 1,416,839 of NEWO01000059.1, read as the reverse complement.
CCTTACATTTTTACACAAAAAGGCAATAGAAATACTAGTACAAAGTAACAAGATGCCAAGATTATATATTAGATGTATATGAAATTAAGCCATCATAAGATATGGTTTATTTTCACAAGCCATATTAAGGTTTTTTTTCTTTGATAAAATACTACCTAAAAATTTAGTAACAAACCAGCAAGACTATTTTCAGAAGCATAATCAATGATAACTAGAATAATATAATGTGATCTAATCTCCTTGATGAACTTGATTAACAATTCAAACATTTTCAATGTATTCTTTGAATAAGAACTAGCGTCAACAAAATGTATGAATGTGGTTCCTTTAGTAAAATTTCACAAAATGTTCACCAAACTTATTCCATTACGAGTTGTCCAAAAATCCCCATAAAAGAATAACCATATTTAAAGCAACCTTCTTTATGGTGTTGCAACAATTGTTGCCTGTGTCCTACCTCTTTTCTCCAGCATGGAACTCTCATCTCATGTTAAGTAGTTAGTTTCTTCCAAGGATCAAATTGTCTAAATGCTTCCACTATTGAGAATCTCTCACATTTAACAACGCTGAACAGAATAGTAGCATCACATATCCAACAATAAAATACTTAGACTGGTCTTTCTCCCATTTCCTTCCTAGGAGCATCCATCTCTTTTTTATTTTACCCTTTTGTTGCTTCACCATCTCAATAGGATTTGGGGTAAAGAATGCAACGAACGGTCATTTAACCTTTAAAAATATATCCAATGGCCGAACTTTGACAAAAGACTTTTAATTTTGATATTAATATCTTTTTTTATTGTTGAGAGAGGCCAACACAAAATATCATCACCAATCACCATATAACAATCATCAACTTCATTAAATTTATTGTAAGGTATTTCATTAATTTGATATTTCAACACAATTCTTTCTTAAAGCATGTAATTCCTAATGCTGAGAACAGATGTTATAAGCTTTTGCATTCTTGAAGCATCCCACCACCCCACAGTAACGAGTAAGTCCTTTTGTTATTGTACCACAAAAAACGCGTCACGCAATTGTTATCATTTGTCAAGATTGCATATTTTCTGGTTGATTCTCTTTTTGCTAATCGAATTTACTCAAACATTCCCTTAAGTGGCTAACTGCAATAAATATATAATTAACCTAAAAAAATTAAAAAAAAAAGAGATCAATCTACCAAATGAGTAGCAAATCACCCATCACTTAGTGAATTGAATAAAATAATGTATTTCAAGCGGAAGAGCTAAATTGAATTTTACAAGGCAAATATAATTTTATTTGGTTCAAAGTAAATTATGTTTGAAACTATTATATATTAAGAAAGATTGATCAAATTGTGTTTTTATTCTAGCGAAATTTTCTAAATAAATTTATGATAGGATTCTAAACTAACCCAAATGTGATGCTCCATTCTCAATGAAATAAAAAACTTAAAATTAGCCAAAAAAAAAATAATATTACAAATAGTGAAATAATGAAAAAAACCTTATTGTAGAACTATAATAAAAATATTACTATTGGTGACACTCAAGGGTGGCGATCTTTGGGCTTACACCGACCATAAAGCTACTTGATATGTCATGCGAGCGAGCAGCCTATGGCACTGGGATGCCACAGAAGTGAGCAAGAAAATTTCAACACTAAAACAGTGCAAGAGAATGAAGCGTCGAGGTAATGCGTTAGCAAGATGCAATGGGATGGCTCAGATGGAGTTCTTTGAGATGCCAAGCAAGCGAGCGGCACTAAACATAGTGCTAACGAGAAGCGCTCAAACGTCATACGAGCAAGTTTTGTTTGGATATCACGTAAGTCAAAGTCATAGAGATGTGCGAGCGATAATCGTGGGATATTGTGTGAGCAAGGGAGAACAAAGCTCATTAGAATGGAGAGCTTCCTAGTGTGTTCATTCAGAGGGTCTCACGTAAGCAAGAGTAGATACTACAGGATTCAACTTATGTCCTAAAGAGACTAATATTACTAGTATTATTATTGTTGTTGTTGTTGTTACTATTATTAAAGCATAATAGTTAATTTAGTACACACCATTAGGGCAATGCACGTTACGCCATTGCTCATACATAATGTAAAATAACACACATCACTTTATTGCATTGCACGGTGCCATAAAGATGGTGTGGAGAGTGTGACACATCATGCATCATGGTGTGTCCCATTTTGCCATGTTTGCAATAAAATAAGATAATAAAGAAAACTCGCAATATTTTCATTATTCTTTGTATATGAAGGAGGTATACATATATCTTGAAGAAGCGTTACAAAATAGAAATTAAAGAAAAATGTGAAAAAATAAGAAGGGGGTTACGATCCCATAGAGAAGCACACTAATTGCAATCTGAGGGTAATAGAGAAATTAATCAAAAAGTACAAGACATTTTCATGTGCCTTAAATTCCTCAATATGATAGGAGAATAAAAGGGCCTCATTGCAGAGAAGAGAGTGAACTTCGATACTCTCTCTCAAACTAAGTGGTAGAGATATTAAATTTCAAACTTGTTTACAATATTTTTGAATGTTGGTCATAGCCATAACCAAATATATGTTGCCTCATAATTGGGTCTGACAACATCAAGGTGGAGGGCACATGACATATAACTGAGGGCTATGGTGTAATTAGATAATATTAGTTGCTAGAGTATACTACCAGAATTTTATATAACCTAGATAACTACTGTAATGATTTTTTATGAATGCAATTTATATTCCTCCATATTAGTATACCTTCAGCATTGTGTTATCGGAGTCGATGCCCAGGAATTGATTCGAACATTCTACAAAGAAATCCTTGCCTCCGGTAAGAGAAGCCGCCAAAGAAGATAAAACAAGATTGCGGCTCAATCTTCCAAAGACCGATAATCAATCATATCAAAGAGTAAGAGCCCATTGCTTATTTCATCTTCTCCCAATAATCCTGACCCTGATTCCCAAACCCCTCTCTTCAACAGACGATGGCGACATCCCCTTTCTCAAAACCAATGATTATTTATGCTTGGCACTAATGTCAAGCACTATTATACCTCCTTCCCTGAAATTTCTGCTAAATAACTTGAAACTCAAAATCCTCTTTTTGTTGATAAATATCATATATAGAGAGAGCTCAAATTCTCAAAGCATTCAAGGCAAATGGTTTCACGAGTTCTTACAAAGTACCATTCCTTGTCAACCAAAATTTTCTTCCCTCCACAAATGATATTCCAACGCCCAATCCTTACAATACAAGTTGGATCCTAATTGATCAAAACCTAACCGTTGCATTGTTCTCAATAATCTTTGCCTTGATTTTGTTCTATGTGCTTCATCTATCCACCACTACTAAAATAAAGAACACTATTATCAATCGTCTCCATCCAACAAATAGATCGAGGCTAATTCAGTTGAAAAATGAGCTTCATAACCTATCCATGATTAATCAATGCATAAATCAATATCTTTCAGTCATCAAAGCCTTGATGGACAATATATCAGCAGCAAGCGGTCGCTTAGATGATGAGGATATCATCCTCTATACTTTAAATGAGCTATAAACCAACTATCGTGCTTTCAAGATGCATTGGATGACTTATATGATTATTATGCAGCAAAGAGATAAATCATCAACAAAAATCGGAGGCCATTGTGAACTCCCAAGTGGCTCTGAATACATACCATGGAAAACAAAACACCTCCTCTCGTGGGAGAGGCCGACATCGACCATCAACACCTAACCAATCGAAACAAACCGCACGTCCACACGATCTTCAATGGTACGTCAAATCTGCAATAAAATTGGACATTCTACTGCCCGTTGCTAGCATCGATCCAATCTTAAATACATGCCCACCAAAAAGACTTACAAGTTGAATCCTCATGGGTCCTAGATCCCAGTGCTACAAAATATTTTACGGTGGACCTAAATCAACTTCAAGTGGATTTCCCCGCCGACAATTCTTAACAAATCCTTGTGGGCAATGAACAATCTACTGCGACCGAACACATAAGTGAAGGTACTCTTCATGCAGCAACCCGCACTCTTCGCCTTCCCTCCATATGGCATGTGTTCTCTCATTCTCACAATCTTCTATTGGTTCATAAACTCATTGTTGATAATAATGTGGCAATTCTCTTTGATAGTGATGGTTTTCTTATCTTTGACCTGCAGACCAACCAAAACTTGCTTCATGGTCATAACTCTAAGGGGAAATACTCCATCCCCATAACCCAGCAACAATGCAACACAACAACAGCTCATCGTGCTTGGAACACCTCCTCGCAACTCTCTACACTTTGGCATAAACATCTTGGACACCCTCATCCAGAGATTCTCCACCCTATATCAAAGTCTCAACCGACACTTGCTTTTCAATCAAGCTTACTTTTATGTAATAGGTACAAACGTAATAAGAGTCATAGGCAACCATTTCCCTCTCATTCTTTAAATATGTTTTCGCCTCTACAACTTATACATTCCGATGTATGGGGTCCATCCCCAATATTATCAAATCAAGGTTTTTGTTATTATACAATTTTTATTGATGACTATTTGAAGTTTTGTTGGCTCTTCCCTATAAAATATAAAGCTAAATTATCAAAAATGTCTCCAATTCCTCAAAATGATTCAACCCAATTCAACACCACCATTAAAATATTCAGATCTGATGAAGGAGGTGAGTACCGAAACTCCACACTTAAACAAATATTCATTCAATATGGTATTCTCCGCCAGTTTTCATGCCTTGTACTCCTCAACAGAAAGGCATTGTGGAGCGTAAACACCGTCGTTTAACTGAAACCACTAGAACACTACTACATGACGCATTTCTAACCCTCAAGTTTTGGCTTAAAGAGTTGCTAACATCGATATAACCTCATCAATCGCATGCCTTCCAAAACTACTCAAAGGATTACTCCCTACAAACTCCTGCACAAACGGCTACCCGCATACTCACATTTAAGAGTATTTGGATGCCTTTGTTATCTTTTGTTGAAACGTGTAACTCCACATAAACTATCCCCTCATTCAGCCCATACATCTTTCTAGGCTGTTCAGCAACTCACAAAGGCTTTAAGTACTACAATCCTCATAACTCCAAGATTATTTTCTCTCACCATATTATAATCCACGAAAATACATTTCCCAAAATTTCAGCCATTCAACATCATATTCGAACCAAATCTCCTATCTTTCATCCATTTCTATTGATTCCCACATCAACCGGCCCGCACCATACAAACAACACGCAAACTCCATCTACTCACCGATCTCCTACATCCATCTAGCCCCACCACAAGTCTCAACAAAGGCCCTCCCTCTCCTAGAATTTCACATCAATGTGAACAGAAATGAATTAACCAAACGCCCACTCACTCTACGACTACTCCAAGCAAAACACGAATTCTTAAACCCATTCAACGCCTCCATGTGCTCCATCAAATTTAGAAACAACCTAATCCTACTTCATATTCCCAAGCCGCAAAATCTACTGTATCGAGGAAAGCCATGAGTGAAGAATTTCATGCTCTTCAAGCTCAAGGAACATAAATACTTGTCCCACCCCCATCAAACCAACCGGTATTGGGGTGTCACTGGACATATTGCACCAAATATCCTTCGGATCGGTCAATGGCACACTACAAAGCTAGGCTTGTAACTCGGGGCTTTAATCAAAAATATGGTATTAACTACTATAAGACATTCACCCCGGGCGCGAAAATGCCGACGCTTTGAACTCTCTTGGCGGTGGCTTTTAATCGGCAGTGGCCTATTAAACAATTCAACATGTCCAATGCATTTCTTCATGGTACGCTTAATGAAGCAATTTATATGAAGCAGACGGTGGGTTTTACGAATACTCAATTTCATCAACATGTATGTTTACACAAGAAAGCATTCTATAGACTCAAAACAGTCTTCATGCCAGTGGTTCACTACCATTCAAGGTTTTACAACCAGCAGAACTAATCCCTCCTTACTTATCTCACAGCAAGATGATCACTCTCTTTCTTCTTTTATATGTGACGACATTCTTGTGACAAGTGATTTCATGGAGGCAATTCAGACTCTCACACTTAAGCTTTCCGATTGATTTCAAATCAAACAATTGGGTGATATGCACAAATTCTTAGGCGGTGAAGTTTTCAAACAGCACAATACAAGTTCATAAGCCAACAATCATATCTTACTCATATACTTCATGAGACGGCTATGATAGGTTGCAAGAAAGTTTTCACTCCCCTTCCATCTAAGAAGATTAACTTTCCCAACAATACACCACTCATGGATAATCAAACGGAGTATCGAAACACCGCTGGTGCACTTGAGTACCTCACGGTTACTCATCATGATATTGCTTTTGTCGTCAACAAAATCTGCAAACATATGCATTAGCCCACCATACAACACTACCAACTCCTCAAACGCCTTCTTCATTGTCTTAAGGGAACTATTGAGACTGGTATACTCATAGAGCATGGAATCTAAGTCTTAAAACATATTTAGATGATGATTGGGCGGGTGATTCTGTGAAACGCAAATCAACCACAGGTTTCTACTCTATTTTGGGTTTGACTAAGAAGAAACAACAAAGTGTTGCCCGGTCCTCCACAGAGGCGGAACACCGTGCCTTAACCGCCGCAACCGCTGCAAATTTATGGCTTCGTCGTCTTCTTACAGAGCTTGGAGTTTCATTAATCACAACCAACTAAGCTTATATTATGACTTTATGTTATGGCCCTTGCCAATAATCCTGTTTTTCATACCCAGACTAAACACATCAAAATTGACCATCACTTCATTCAAATTCGTTTCCAACATGGCCAAATTGAAATTCATTACATTCCTACAGAAGATCAACAAGCTGATATTTCTACTAAAGCTCTTCCTAAGCCAAAGTGCCATTTCTTCAAATCCAAGCTTCAGGTTTTTATCAGAAAAAATCATCTTGAAAAAAAATCATAGCCATAGCCGAAAATATGGTGCCTCAAAATTGGGTATGACAACATCAAGGAGGAGGGTACATGACTTATAACCAACTGCGGGCAATTGTTTAATTAGATAATATTAGCTACTAGAGTATTCTACCAGGACTTTATATAACATAGATATTTACTGTAATGATTTCTGATGAATCCAATAACTATTCCTCCCTATTTGTATACCTTCGGCATTAGTTAAACAATAAAGTCCTACGATGAATAAGTCAGTCGATTTATTCCTTATAACCATATATGGAGTGCAAATCATACCACTTTCTAATTTCTCTTTTATAAATTATTTATTAACATCAAATTTTTTATACAATTACGTAATAATGGATTTTGTTATTAAAATATATTTTTAGAAGCTCAGTCCTTCTTCATCAAGTTCTAATTATTATCCTAATTTAATTAGAGTTTTATATGACTTATACTCCATTATCTTGGTTTTTAGGAGGTCCATAACATATTTTTATTAGAAAATATAATCCCTTATTCCCTTGCTCAAATTGAGTCAATTCTATTTCCAAGAAACAATTGATTTTTTCTAGCTCTTTATTTCAGAATATTCAACAAACTTTTTTGAGAAAAAATCTTTCTTGTGATTATATCTCATAACAATCATAATCTCAACATATGTAATAAAATTTGAGATTTTATCACCAAGAGAATATTTTATGAAGAGTATGAACTTCTTGGCTTTATTTGTATCCAGTTACTTCCTCAGCCTTTGTAAATCTATCAAACCAAGCATTTTGTGATTATTTCATCCCATATAAGGTCTATTTAGAATTGAGTGATTTGATTCTCTTTGAAGAAGCTATTGATCCTGGCGGTGAATCAATGCAGACCTCTTTTTCAATGTCCCAATGTAAGAAAGCATTTTTTCATCATATTGTTATATAAGTTGTCTATGATGTGTCGTTACAAATATTAGAAAGCAAATAGTGTTTCCTTTAGCAATATGAGAAAAAATTCCTCTATAAACATTCACATACAATTGAGTATATTTTTTACTCCTAATCCATACTTGTACATTTCCAACCTTCCATTTTTTTATAATTAGTCATGAAAATCAATTTGCATCATACAGTAATCTTTCCTTTCGACAATTTAAGAATCTCCCGTATATGAAGTTTTGAAACCTGAATTTGCTGCAGATTGTTGCTAGGCGTATGCCTTCTTTGAAAGGGTACATTTGGTACAATGATTTTATTTATAGGATTTCAAACTTCAAAATATTGATATAGAAAGTATTATCAAATTTATAGATATTAACATAAGCAATACATTCAAAAACCTTATGATGGATCTTTGAGAAGCTATTCACAGCTAAAAACTCTTCTAAATAAATTATGGAACTTTAGAAATCAATTTATTCTAAATATATATTTATATTAATTAAATAGGTAGCCGTTAGAACAGCTACTTTTTAATATTATCTTGATATTGTTGGAGAGAGGGTGTGATAGTCATCTTCAAAAGGTAATGACTTTTTGATACCACTCTAGTCTATTAGAGAGTGTTAGTGTCAAGACCCAATCTGATACAACCAGTCATATCGAGGCAGGTCACCTCGTGTCGAGGTCAAAATTATTATCCAATATTTATTTTGAATAAATTTATAAATTTACTTTTTTCTCACTTTTTATAAATGCAGATCCATTGATATCATCAAAATAATAAAAGACAAAATTTGTCAAAATTTATTCAGATTATAGCACGGCTATAAGAAAAAAGAAAATATATACAAGAATCATGGCATAATCTCTTTATTATCAAAAGATACACAACACCATGGTCATCAAAAATTACGATCTGAAGTAACAATATAAACAAAGTAAATCTCTTAACAGAAATCAAAAGTTTCTACTTAATTTGAGCATTGTCCTTGTTTAAAACAACACATGTGAATAAAATAAGGGTGAGCAAATACAGCATAATAAGCTACTCAAAATCTAATATATTTTTCAAATTTAAAATATATATAATTATTCGAAATAAATAAATCGAACACAAAAACATCATAGAGTATTTATCAGTGTCATTATAAGAATATGTAATCATCATAAATATATGTCAAGAAATAGTATAAGCAGCATGATATCACAGTTACAGCAAAATAATATATAAATAAAAATTTAATTCTTTCTTTAAATAATTATATAATTTTTCCTTTGCACCTTATACATTCACTTTGACTTTTGCATCCACTTATTCATATTTTTCATATCTCCCTTATAACTTCAGTTCTACCTATACCCTCACTTATTCACATCTGCTTAGGCAAACCAAACACACAAATAAAAAAATATATAAGTGCACAAACTTTTATAATTTCACTTAATTGCATATAACATATAGCCGCCCAGCCACAACGACCTACGCTTCCCCCATTTTCTTATTTTGCAGATATTTTTGAAACAAAACACATAAAGGCTAAAAATTTAGTCATATGTAAATATCATATCATGTTCTACAAGAAATGGGTATCAACAAGTATGAAGAATAAAATTTGCTTGAGAATTTATACGCACAAAATAAAATTCATAATTTACAAAATTATTGATATGTGATTTCCATAAGAATATTTCAAAGCTATTAATGTTCGACAGGATATTTTATCGATTGAATAAATTAGCTAAAATGCACAAACTATCATATACAACATAAAATACGTGATGAAAATTTTATTTTTCTACATAGATTTGTCTGGCACAATCTAATCTACATATAAAAATTTACAATATGAAAAGTATGTAAATCTCCCAAAATCATGTTTGTATAAAATTTACCAAAAAAATAACAAATTTTATATAAAAAAAAAGTAATGAAATTGAAATCTAAAGTAGGGTAATAATAGTCTAGCTAGAGGCCGCAATTTTTAAATGGCGCAACGGACGAAATCAGTTATATGACTTAAGAATCAAAATTTATCTTAGTAAAAAATCTTTTTTCTCACCCTTTCCCTGCATAACGGTTTAAAGGAATGAAATGCATGGGAAATAAATCCTAGAATGAATGTGGCTTGGGATATTTATAATAATTTTATTTTTATATACATGAAAAGAAGGATAAAAAGGTAACTATTTGAATCGCCATATTTATTTTCTATGAAAATTTTTATATCTTTAAATATAGAACTTCAAAATATATGCAAAAAATAGTCAATAAATAGAAAATCATGTCAGAACACACTATTAAAAATGATTAACAAAATTGTCATCAGATAGGTCCACAAAACCCGCTTTTATAAGAAAGCACCATATCCTTGAAAATATAATCCAATAACAAGTCTTATATTTTTTTACTTATCATTCTCATAAAAATAGAAAAATATATGCTTAAATAGAATCAAATGTGTTCTACAATCTAGTAAAGCTATTTTATAAATAGGGTATTAAACAAAACCAAATAAATTATTTGAATATAATAAAGTTGATTTTCGTTAAGTCAAAATTTTATCCAAATCAAAACTATTAAAAATCAATGAATAAATTGAGCATAACATTCACTCTAAAAACTCAAAAAAAACAATAAACGCAATTAACATGCAAGACTTACCAGATCTCAAAAACATATCTTAATAAGAGCACACATTTACTATTGGGACAATCGTAATATTCTTCCCTTAGAAAATGTTATCATCGACATTCAAAATAACTAACTATCAAATAAATCTAAATGAAACTATCTCATATCAATCTCTCTTTTTCATGTAATTCCTTTTTGATATGTGCTACCACTGAAATTTAACCATGAGGATACGTTTCCTCCTTAAATGTCTCACAATAAAGGTCAAATTATGCTCAGGTTTCCCTCTATAGATCAAGTTAGGTTATAACTCAACCTCAATCTAAGGAACTATATATTCAACACCAGAAACTCGCTTGATTAACACAAATGCATGAAACACATCATAACCCACCTGACATATGATCGATTAATAATAATTGATAAACAGGATTATCAACATTTCAAATGACATCAAAAAGCCCAATTAAATCGCAGACTCAGCTTACCCACTTTACAAAATCGACTCAAACATTTCATAGGATAGACTCAAAAATACAAAATTCGCCAATTGAAACTCAATTGTCTTATGCTTAGAGTCATAATACTTCCTCTATTTATCTCTTGTTACTCTCAATCTATCTTGGATTAGTCTGATCTTTTCAATGGCATCATCTACCAACTCATAACCTATCAATCTTCTCCCACCCACATCTGTCAAAGATAAATGTCATAACCAGACCCGAAGCTTGGAATTAACTAACACGGGAATGGAAGGTTGAACCGTGAAAATCAAATCTTTGTTATTCTAATTCGATCACTAACAATTTAATACTAAAAAATTCATGACAGAGCAAGTAAATAAAGTAATTTAAAGTAAAATTTTGCACATTTTCGATTGTTGTTCTTGTCTCCTATACACATTCGCTCATCTTTGACTCACCTTATTCAAAACTTTAAAACCTAAAAAGAAATATTAATGCAATATAATGAATTATATAAAGATAACTCAGGAGAAATCACGCTTCTAAGTTGTAGTAATCCAAGAAAAAAAAATCAATATGCATGATGATATATCATATCTTTATAAGAAATCTCGGAATATACTAATATTTCAAATCTTTATAAGAAATCTTTGAATATATTAATGCATGTATCAATGGCATTTAACGCATGTATCAAATGCATTTACTCTATGAAAATGCTCTAAATTTTTATATGTATTTATTTTAACTTTACTTTTACTTTATATTAGTTACATAATCATTGGTATTACACCATCAAGAAAACCTAATACAGCTCTGGCCGATATTATACCGTTGGCACGGCGATTAGCGATATAAATATCACAATTTTCTGGGGTTGAGAGGCCCTTACCTGCCTCTGGTTGATATTATCATGTCGGCATAATTGTTAGCGATGTAATCATCACAACTGTCTGGGTTGGTAAGCTCTGTCTACATGACCATTACCGATATTATCCTCTGCATGTAACATTAAGGGGATGAACTCCCATCTTAACATGCACATAAAAGCATTCATACATAAACTATTTCATTTTCAAAAGTAGCATTCTTCTGAGACATCTTTAGTCATCTACTAGCATATATATTTACCCTGCTATGCAACTATTTATCATGCATATCTCACATATTATGCATCTCTTCTATCATACATATCTTTTATCTCATGCAAATCTTTTATATCGTGTATATCATTCATATCATGCACATATTTCATTATTTTCTATCATAAATATCATGCATACCTTTTTATTTAAAAATATGAAAAATATATACTGTAATTTTAAATCTAATTGAACTAGGGCATACATGAAATCAAATACACGTTAAAATAAAGATCTCGTGTAGTCGAAGGAACACACGTATGTATAACTGTGCAACCTTTTGCATTCAAACAATTTGTCTCGTAGAAAGAAAATGTACAGACTTGTCAAGCGATCAACCACCACCCATATTATATTAAAACCCAGCTTAGACGTTGGAAAACTCAGCAAAATTCATAGTGACAACCTCCCACTTCCACTAAGAATATGCAATGCAACAAATCACTAAGTCTCTGAAGCTTTGCTTTATCATCAGATCTTAAAGCATTTGTTACCTAATGTTTTAACACAGGCCACCAAAACATTGACATCAAATCATGATACATTTTACTACTACCTAGGAGAATGATATATCCAGAATAATGAGTCTCGTGTAGTATCATCATCCTGAAATCACCACTAGCTAGAACCCAAAATAGATGCCCACAAGTCAACACTTCATGATCATCCACATGTAGCTCAGGTCTCCTCATCTAACTTCTGAGGTTCCTTAATCCACTCCTATAAAAAAGCTTAAACAATCATTTGTGCAATTATTGCATTCACATCAACAGAATCAAATTAGTCTCAAAAGATGTAGTCATACAAGTTATAGCACTGCAAGATTTCCTACTTAAAGCATCAGCAATTACATTATCCTGAATAGGCTAATATTAAATGTCGAGGTCATAATCTGTGAATAAGTCCAAACATCTCCTCAGTCTCAAGTTCAACTCCTTATGAGTGATGATGTACTTCAAACTCTGATAATATTTGTATAGATCTCACATCTCACTCTATATAAATAATATCTTCAGATATTTAATGAAAATAGAATAACTACTACCACAGAATAATGAGTAGAAAAATTTATCTAGTGCGGCTTCAACTATCTTGATGCATAAGCAATAAATCTTTCATTCTGTCGTAACCAACAATTTAATCCTCTCAGAAAAATGCAAGTAAACAATTGAAAACCCTGAACACCAAATGGAATGGTCAAAACAAGCATTGACACCGAGCAATCCTTCAACTTTTGAACACTAACTTCACACTCAAGTGTCCAGTCAAAAGAAATTGTGTTCTGAGTCAATCTAATCAAATGAACTACAAATCTAAGAAAAGCATTTAACAAATTTCCTATAATAACCTATCATACCAAGAAAGCCATGAACATCTGATACTGTAGTTGGTCTTGGCCAATCAACAATTATCTGTATCTTTTGAGGATCAACAGAATACCATTTTCATTAATCATTTGGACTAGAAAAAAATGTTTTTTAATCAAAATTGATGCTTCAAGAAAATGGCATATAATTCATGTTGTCAAGATGTCTCTAACAGCAATCTCAAATGAGTTTTATGGTCATTTTTAGATTTGGAATACACCAATATATCATCAACAAAAATACTAACAAACTGATTAAAATATGTTATGAATGCACAGTTCATCAAATGCATTAATATAGTTGATGCATCAGTAACGCCAAAATGTATGACTAAAAACTCATGGTGGCCATAATGAGTACTGAAAGTTATTTTCATCGTATCTTCCTCCTTCCCACACAACAGAGGATACACATGCGCCTTCAAGTTGGTCAAACAAATCATCAATTTTGGGCAATAGAAAATTGTTTTTGATGGTCACCAATTCAACTCTTCATAATTGATGCATATATGTCCCATCACACCCTTCTTCCTCACAAACAAAGGTGCACGTGGCAAGATACATTGATAAAACTAACTATAATAATTGGGACAATTGCACCTTCAACTCATGTAATTTTTAGATGTCATTCTATAAGGAGCATTTACAATAGATGTACCGAGCACTACTTCAAAATAAAACTCCATTTCTCTCTTCGAAGGCAAATTCAACAACCCTTCAACAAAAACATCTAGAAACTCGCCATAGAAACCTACTCAATAACCACGTTAGCTTTACTCTCATCCTTCACATAGGCAAGAAATAAATGATTTCTCTTCCTCCAAAATCTATTAATCTGCTGAGCTGATATCAAAGATGATAACACACCTTTGATACCCTGAAAATAAAATACTTCACCACAAACCTAAAGACGCCCTCTTCCAACTATAGTTAATTCTAGTTTTATATCTACTCAACCAATCCAAACTCGAGATAATATTAAATTCAGTCAAAGAAAATATAATTAACTCAAACTCCAACATCCTATGCAAAATCTCATTTTCATAGATACAACCTCAACTAGCCATCAAATAATCTACAGTGGGTAAAAGATCATAAAAATCAGAGGCTAAAGCAACGAGGAGTTTACTCAAAGCAAGAAATTTCTCAAATATAAATGAGCGAATAGTTTCATAATCAAATAAAATTCTACATAACTGTGCATAAATTAAAATTATGCCTATCAAAATATCGAATGCATCATTTGCCTCCTACTGAGTCAAACAATAAACTCTAGACTGAGCTGGAGCTGTAGCAATAAGAGCAACAGACTGTCTCTGACTCTCTTGCCTTCCTTATATTGAATCTCCCACCGCCTTTGCTATATGATCCTTCACTTAAAGTTCTTGATGGGACTGTCCTCTATTATCTAAAACCCCTATAGTTTACTCAGCATCTGATCTATTCTTAACAACTTTTTGAGGATATTGTACTATCCCGTGGCCAAACTTATCACATTTAAAATATTACCCAAAAGATAAATAATATTGATTGTGATGTCTCATTTCACATGAAGTACAAATTGAAGCGTTGTATTGAGATAGTTGAACTCTTGATTCTAGAAGCTGTAGAACCTCTCCTAGAAGTCATACAGTACAAATTGGCTCTTCTTTCCAATAATACTTCTTGAAGATACCACCAAAACTTTTTCAGCTCACATCCATGTAATGCTAAGTAGACATCAAATTACTTTCTATCAATCTTGCTCTTTCCACTAGCTCAATGAAATCTCCGATCCCAAATGGAACAAGTGAGTGCCTCAAGTTATCTCTGAGTCCTCTCAAAAATTAATGGCACTTCTTCCTTGAGTACTGACTAACTATGGAGAATATATCACAAAAGCAGTAAACTCAGTCTCATACTAAATTATTGTCTCGCTTTATTGAACCATCTCCGAAAGAACACCTACCTCAGTTGTCTGACTGATCATGATACAAGCCAATCTCTAAAAATATCAGTTCTCAAATAATCTCAACATTCAATTTTCCGTGAAACTACTCCCTCAGTTGACCTAGCCAACAACATTCAGTTTCACCATCAAGTAGAAACGTTAGGATTGAAAAGTGAGTGGGCATCATTGCGAAAGAGAAAGAAGAAAATTCAAACACACAAGCATCTATTTTTTTACAGAATATATAATATTACAATCTAATATGCTCGCCAACATAAATGAATGATTGCACGTGTCATTTGCATAAATATAACAATAAATGCATTTAGGAATGTCCATATGCATCAATTATTCGTTCCATACCTTCACATAAGTGTTTCGTATAAAGATGTGGCTATGTCCTAACGGAATAATGTGTGATAGCTCTAACTTTTGAATCTATTTTTCTCTATTTATAAAGATAATCATTATAGCTTAATATATTTTTCTTCAATTCTAAATTTAACCTCCATAGCTTAATATGTACCAAAATTGAGCAGACATAGCGGAGCCACTTCTCAACTTTTAATAGTCAACATCAACACTTCATTAAATATATAAAAAACAGGTGTATATTACACAGAGTACACTTGTTTTCACAAAAAATAATAATAATTTAGACCCTTCTATATTGAAAAGTTTCGTGAGGGTCGCCAACATTATACAACTATAATGCTTTACACTTTTAGTGGCTAAAAATTAAATAGGAAGACAATTTTGCTACAAACATTTAAAAAAGTGACACTTTGATCCCCAATCCAAGAACTTAAGCACCTTGATAATAGAAGTTGCATTTCAAAGTAAGCTTCCAGCATTTCACTTTAGCTTCATTATTTATGGAACACATGAAGCTACTATATAATTTGCATAACTTTGTGTCGCACAACTTATTCAGTGTATCAATACTAAATCAATTACAATTTTCCGCTTTGTAGTTCCTATAATTTCCCATTATTCCATTTTCAACCCTATAATCTCCATTGTTTCAATCAAGCCCTCAGATTTGAAATCTTTGTAAAACACATTATTCCATTTTCATCCCTTTTTTTTCAATCAAGCCCTCAGATTTGAAATCTTTGTTAGCCACATTCAAAACTAAAATGATATAATGAAGTAAAATTCAATCCAAAAAAAATGAAAGAGTGCTGATCTGTGGTGCAACCCTCCACTTAAACCGACCAAAAATCCCACATGAAAAATCAGCATACTATCAATTCAGTTGGAAGGAATTTCATTTCTTTCATTATGTCAATTGAATTTTGGATGTGATTGCAAAGGTATAAAATTTTAAGGACTTAATTGAGACAATAAAATTGCAGGGACCAAAATGAAACTAGAGTCACACTGCTTTGAGACCATTTTTAGAAGTATAAATTCATGGAATCAAATTCACTTGTGCGAAAATATCACAAACTTGCTCCAGTTCCTTGAAACTTTATCATTTATTAATTAATTTTGACTTTTTGAGTTATTCTCTGCCACTTTTCTAAGACATAAGCACATGAAATAAATGATAGCACTCAATACATAAGATTGAAGAGGACAGTACAAAAAATCTTCTAGTAACTCCCAAGGCAAGTACAAACTAAAAAACCGCATCTCCAAGATATTCCTTAGATTTTTAGTTATGAAAAATAAAGGAAAGGTACTAATTACTGTAAATTTTCAAACATGCTTCAATAAATAAATAAGCACATGCAATTTAATCCTATGTAAAGCATAGTGCAATCATATCATGTACGAATCAAAAAAATATATATATGATAATATTATAGTAATCAATTCAACAATGCTGGAGAAGAGCATCGCCAACATACTATTATAACTACACAAGAATTAAAAGCTATCATAGCATAAGCAGATATTTAAACGTGCAACCTTGTGTTTTCCATTCCATTAGAAGTATAAGAAGCTTCAGAACAGAAAGTTGATCATGTTCAAACTCCACCTGGGTGAGGATGACAGAAGCAGAGACGACTATATTCACAAAGTCAAAGACATAGTGCAGTCCAAGCTCCTTTTGGGCCAACAGCAAATGCCTTGCGATCTCAATAACAGGTTCAACTTGTCCCAGAGGTTTTCTATGGAAATAAGCACAAATAGATAGCAGCATACTCACAACCTCCAAACTGCACCTTTGGGCAACATTTGTCACTTCCTAGAAGAAAAGATAAACGTAATATAAATAAATGCATGAAAATTATAATAGGTTGTGGCCAATTCAAGAACACAAACAAATAGCTTACTTACGAGTAATACAATTAAACAGCATCCAAGGCATGAGCCCCTCCCTAATGTGAATACATATACAATAATTTTACTCCCATTTTGAATAGAGTCTATAGCAAGCAAAGATGTTATTGTCAAGATTTGAAACTGTGATCTCCAAGTCAGAATTTGTTGACCCCAATATACCCAAGTGACTCATGAGTGACTTGTTATTTATTTGATGATAACATTTCTGAGATGTCATCTAATAATTTTATAAGTATTTAAAAGAAAAGTACGCTTAAGTATAAATTGTTGATATTAATGACGTCATCATTTTTTTTTTGCAGGTTAAATAAAAAAATTGCTTGCAAATACAACCAGATGAACAATAATTACAGATAAGAATTGATTATAACAAATAAAATGATCAAATAAAAGTCAGAAAAATTGTAATAGATCGACTCCTTTACTGATGACCTGAATAAGAAAAAATCCTAACAAAATTATTAAATTTCTAGCTCTTGAGATTAAAGTTGGAGTGGGCCAATTGGTAACGGGGGAATGTTGATAAGTGTTATACTTGAAAATGACCAACATTTATCAGTGGTGTTGTAGCCTTTGCTAAGAGAAGACCCAGTGAAACAAAATGAATTGAGTTATAGTTAAATGCATACGGGTGTCGGTAGATACTATTTGAATTTATTGACATGATTACTACTTGTTATTCTGCATTTACTCATCATTTACTACACTTCCAAAAATTTTAGTATGTTATTACATCACAATTGCCACCCTTATCCTAGCATACACATTACTTCTTTTTCTTTTATTTAAACTTTAACACTGATTATTTCACTAAATTGTCGCTCAACTTAGATTATATTATTATTTTTTAAGGATGGTTAAAGATTAATTGTACAATTAGCTAGGTGATCTGGTACAGTTTTTAAACTGTAAAGATTTTGATTATTTTTAAAACTTTTGTAGTGCTATAGATTTGAATGAATATTAAATGCATTAGATGTTATTTGCTTGCTACAATTTAATGAGAACAATCCTCCACCCGTTTGATCGTGATTCATGCATGTTAGGATAAATGTTGGTGAAAATTGAGTCTCACTGAGTCGTCCACATCTGTTGTACCGCTGCTCATAAGTGGGTGGGTCAAACAAGGTGTGACACAGTACAAATAAGATGTTAAAGTTATGAAAAACCAAAACTTTAGAAAATTTATTTAATAAGATAGAAAAATTAGCTAACTTAATTTATGGCCTAGAACGATAGCAAACCAAACATAAAAATTGCTTTGCAAATGTTAAAACATCACATTAATGTCCCAATACCACAAGAACCTTGGCAGTATAGAATTATATTGCAGTTCTCTTCAATAAATACATAAGACACTATTATACAAAACTATGAAGCATGAATCTTGAAGAGAATATTAAACTAGAAACAATAAAGGTAGCACGCTTACAACCTCAGGAAACTTCTAAATGGCAACAAAATTAAAGGACTAGTAACATTGCTGCTAAAAGCATGAACACCAAAAAAAAAAAAAGTGGTAAGAATTTCTACCTTCTCAATGTCAACAGTTCGTTGCAAGACCACAACATAAGCATCCACAAGATGTACAGCAGAAGTTACAACGTATAGAAATTCCTGAATATGAGGTAAACATGGAAAAGATAAGATGTCCAAATTTTAAGAAACTCATTTAACAGAATACTAGAATTATAGCATGTCGTTAAACTACAATTTCTTCCTGAGAGAGGACAAGGATGTATTAAATAATTACTTCAGTTCCATGATCATGTCCAACGTAATGATAACATTTTAGCTATCAAAGGAAACAACTTAAATGCCAGGTCATAAAAACAAATCATAATGTTTCCTCGGGCTTTCTCTTTCCTTTTCTTTTCTTCTTTTACAATACAAAACAAATGATGTCCCAAAACCTTATCAGAGTCTTGGAGTCGCATCAAGACTTTTTTATTCTATCTAACTAGCCTAGTTCAAGCTTTACGTACAAGAAAGATGAGGGTCACTACCTTCTCATTTGTCAAAGGCAAGTACTTTAAGCACTCTGTAAGAAGCTTCAAAATGCTAATTGTTTCCAATGGAAATGAACATGATAGTGATGCAATAGCCGATATCAAGTTCCTTGAAAAAAAGTAAACGCAGGCAGAAGTCTTCCAAATCACAGAAAACATCATAAACGGCCTCAAGAACTTCACGACCTCATTAATTCCAAGAGACTTATTACGAGCAATGAACAATAGAACTTGTTCAATAAGCTCTTCCTGTGATTCTTTGCAGCAAGAAATAACCTGGCATCAAAAGGGGAAAAAACTAAAAAAACATATAATATCCATCAAATAAATAAAGTGAATGGATTAAAGCATCTGCTTAGACATTGTCTACCCTACAAAGAAAAATGTTTAATTGTCAACAATAAGAATCTCTACGACCAATGTAAAATAGAAAATAAAACCTAAGAACTAGAAGAATGATCGAACAAAAACATGCTTCTATCTAGAACAGGCTCAATCAATTATATTGTACATAATAAAACAAGTTGTCTGTTGATCCATAAAAAAGAAGTCGACTTGAGTGGACCCATTTGGATCAACATATTCTGACATTAAATATGCCCAAGTTCAATGATGAACCCATTATATTTGTGCTGTGTGTTTCAAATAACTGACATATAAGAACTTTAGTCATAAACAAGCAAAAACCATGGCAGCAACATCCAGTCAAAACAATGTCAACGGAGTGACAATTTAGAACAAGGAGACTTCAAACTGCCCCGTCCCCCTAAACACAGGTTATTTTTTCTATTGACTCAAATTTGTATCATTCAATGATGCAGGTTAGGATATAAACAAATATTCAACAACCTGTTGAGGACCCCAATGACCAAACAAAGCAGAGAAACTCACATCAAGGCTGCATTCAACAATGGCCAGAAGCATCCTATGCTACATCCAACAAAGACCAAAAGTTCTCCATCGCTACATTCTGCAACAGCCATATGATGTAGAACCAACAAGTTAGGGAAATTGCTGGTTCCATGGCTCGTAGAAACCCTAGTAAAGCCAATAAATTTAAAATGAGAATCAATGTACACATTTTGTTGGATTCAAGCCCCTTACAAGAAACAAAAGCCCGAGATCTATATTTTCTCCCCTATCAACCCTCCTTTTCCTTTTCCAATCACTCGGTTAATTCCTATCAACTATAGCGAATAAAATATACCATAATGTTGATTGCAAGTGATGGTAGCACAAAAGAACATGGGCTAACTCAGCAAGAACAAAAATTTTATTGCCTCATTAAAGGCTCGTGGAAATTAGGGTTAGTTAGCTAAAGGTATGATTTAGTAACCCACTGAATGCAAATTTAGATAAAGATGAGGAGATTAAAGCCTAAAAATTTGTTTGGCATGACACATATCAAATCTTGCTTAATATTGATAAATCTTTTGGCTATTTGTTTTAGAATTTAATAATTTTAAAAGGATAAATCGTTAAAAATATTAAATCCCATGAATTACAGAATTTAAATAATAATAGGGCTAAAACAAAATTTATCAAAACAGTGTGATTTAAAGTCCCAAAAATTTTGCTCTCCATAATTTAAAGCTAAAACTTGCCTGAAGCATAAGGGGCTATTCAGCAACTTCTGGGATTTAACTCAAATAAATTTATTATATCCTGTAAATTTGGATTTAGTAAATACTAGGGGGGTTAAATCTCATAAACTATTTGGCAAGTTATCTAATAAATCTAGTTAAATCATATAAAACTATTTGGTAACTTCTTTTGGGATATAAGTCTTTTACTTCAAATTTTATTGCTTATTATTTCTAATTAAATAAATCATTAATTAATAGTTTTTAAGCTAATTAATTACTAAAAAGTATTTCTTATATAATTACTCGCTACTTAGCTATAACTATTATTAATTAGCGTAATACAATTACAATTAGTGTAATATAATGTTATGTAATGTTTTGAATTAAGTATTAATAAAATTTGTAGCTAATTTAAGTTAAAAAAAGAGACAATTTTATAACAAATTTTATCACTTTCAACCCCTTGTGCTGACATCCTTCTAACTTATGGAAAGGGGATGAAATGACATATTAGCATTTACTAGAAATGAAAATTTTTCGCCTGCACTAGGCTACATTATTTTTCCTTTCTAATTTTTCATAACAAATTCTCAATTGTGCATTTGGACGCCCTGATTTTCCACGAACAAAAGGCCTTGCTTATCTATTTATGCATTGGATGTCATCTTTTGAATTTTTTACCCAAAAAAAGTCTTGCGTGTGTATTTGTGTATTTGTAAATTTCAGAGCGAAGATTATCAGACCCCCTCTCGGTCCCTAAGAATGTTTTCGACATGCAACAAATGAGCATGATAAGCTCATTCATAACTTGTTCCTACAAGGAATATACAACTCTGCATCATTCTCACTTGTATATAAAATTAAAAGTAAAATCTAACAAGAATTTTGGCTCCATTAAGATTGCATCAACTGCCTAATAATCTTATCACTAGTTTTTATAATGGCATCAAAGATTACCAAAATCAAATTTGGTTTGCACGGTAAAACTTCAAAAAATAAGCTAATAACAAGTATTGAAATGGTTAATACATCATCCTCTAGCTAATATAGAAGCTAAATGGGAATATAAAGCTTGATAAACCATGATAAACTTCAATCGCAGTTTAAAAAAATTAAACAAAGAGAAAACCAGAAAAGGGAAAGGAGAACCCAACATTTTAATGTGAATACTTATAAGGAAAACAATACCCATAAACAAACTGAATGAGCAACAAGCTATGAAGAGTACTATGTACAGTTCAAACTCAGAAGCAGATGAACAGAATAATTCCACCGTCTACCATTTCAGCACCGCATGAAATTTGCTCTCCACATTCCTCTCCTGGAAATAACCAGAGATGGAAAAAATTGCCTGTAAAGTTACACTAATTAACTACTCGCTGCTAAACATCCCCATGTTTTTGCTCACCCACTGTGAGGTCCCTCACTCGGCCTCTAATGAATCTGAGAGACTGGCTCGTATCTTTCTAAGGGGCAGCAGCAACTCCCACAAAATTTTGCATTATGTTGCTCGAATAAACTTTGTCCTCCCACCCACCATGGTGGATTGGGTTTTCATGTGGTCAAACAGTGAGGAGGCCCTTTGAAGGCTCGAATTGTGTGGGCCTTTCTTAAAGATGCATCCCAATTCCCTCATAACTGCATCAAGAAAAATTATGGTATGAACTTGTGAAAGAAGAATAAAAATAGAACTGGTTCTAGATCATGGAAGATTATCCGTGAGGGAGCTCAAAGTCTACCTCATTTACTAAGATGGAACATTGGTGATGGAAAAACTGTTGACAGGTTTAATCATATCAGGATTCTGGATCGGCCTCGTTCCAAATGGCCTACTTTTCTCAACATTGATCTTTTTGAAGAACTAAAAATGACGGATCTGCTAACGGAAAGAAATTGGAATATGCAAATTCTCAGGAATTGCTTCGGGGAGGACCTCATTGAACTAATTGTACAATCTCAGCACCCACAGCCTTCCACACAGAACCATGCTGAGCTGCTCGTTCAGGTAGAAGTATCACATTTATGGCATATGATTTGCTTTTTGTCATCAAGTAGCTGAAGATAACTGTTTGCAGCACCTAAAGCTTCTGCCCAACAAGAGGATACATTGGTGGAGACTGACGCATGTGCTATTCCTAGGAATATGTGGCTGCTTAGAAAGGGGGTTTACGAAGGATGGAGATTGCCGTTGGGGCAGCTGGGAGAATGAAAATTATTCTCATACAACTGGCAGATGTAAAGTTCTCAAGGAAATATCTCATTGTTTGAATTCATGGAGGCTGCATATGTCGATTCTATCCTCTTTTGGGGAGGTTCTTAACTCTCTAAAGCATAATTCGCAGGCTTTAACGGCTACAGCTAGAACTTGTTGATATATGGTATACCAAAGCTGGAGAACCAGGTATGCTAAAGTTCAAAACCGACCCCATGGAACACCAACCGTTATGGCAGCAAATATCCTTCCCACGCTTACCAATATGAAGTCCTTGTTTTGGAGCAATGGTGTACTCCTCGATCTGTTGGGACGCACACTTCTCTTGTTTGGTACCCCTGACAGTGTTCCGCTTCCTAATAATCATGCCGGATTGGGCATGGTTATTCGCAATGACAGGTACACTCTTTACTCCATTGGGATCCTTCTCGGGTTGAGCTTGAGGCGGTATTGGCCCTTGAGGCTCTCATTCAACCATAGATGTATGAAACTAATGGTATTATTATTGAAGGTGACAATGCCACAATCATCAACATGTTTCAGGGAAAGTATAAAGGAGGAAGCTTGGAGGCAACAACCAAGTAACAACTTTGTCACTACTTTTCTTTCAAACATTAAACAAGTTTTGTTCTTTTTTTGCTAACACAGAATATAACAAGGCAGCTCATTTTTGTGCTTGGTTTGCCTTGCATAGTTCTTTTGTTTGGGATGCTCACACTTGTGACCTCATTTTTTTGAGTGTGATAGAAAAAGATGCTCATCACACTGTCCCTTTTGTGTAGCTTCTATAGCTCTCTTTTGTACCTTTTGTTTTATTTTAAAGCAAAAATGCAAACCTTGCAAGGAAAGAACCATAGATGATAGGAACCCATCTAAAATTGGAGCCTAACAAGAAGGGCAAATAAAATTGAAGCATTCAAGAAAAAATAGTAATTAATTAACCAATAATCAGAGAATCGAGAAAACAAAAAAGCACGGGAAGCACAAGCTTCAGAACCATCTCAAACAGCTCGTCTTCCAAACCGTACACATCATTGAACTCCCCTTCGATCTCCAAAAGGCCAAGGCCCCTGATCAACTACATAATTTTTTTTGGAAAATTTGCATACATATCATACAATTCTTATGTATTAATATATGTAAAAAACTAAGTATCATCTTTACATTAAGAATATTACGCAATAAACTTATGCATGAAAACATATATTTCACTTCTGAAAAATATGTGATAGTGATATTTCTATTTGATATTAAAGATTTGAGTACTATGCATGTAAATATAAGACTTTCGATGTTAAATATGAAAATACATAAGAATTATGTGTTATTTATGTAAATGCCCCTTTTTTTTTTTTAGCATGGATTCAATCTTTCCCCAATAAACCGCAGCACTAACATCTCTGTTCTGAAGGATAAATTTGAGACACCCGCCCCTTCCAATCCCACCAAAAAGTCAGACCTCCCCGACGTCGACATATCTGCCTGCACCGTTGAACTGAGAATGTCACTCAGCCACCAAGGGTCATTCCTCCAAAGCACACGCACAACTGTGCCCACAACGAAGTCGACACCAATCTCTCCACCATTACTGCCAGCAACCATTTTCATTAGGATAGCCCCTTTCCGTGAGCAACCAAACCCAACCCTTTTTCCCCATTGTGCATGTTTCTTCATGTTAAATCTTTTAAATCGGTCAAAGAAATGCATTTACTATGTTTTTAATGGCAGAAAGGATTTAGCATATTAGTAGGATTTAGTAAATCTATATTTATTAAATCCACCCTCTTGCTGGATTTACTCAACCTGGATTTAACATGAATCGAAGACACTGTTACTAGTTCTCTGCATCATCTATAACATTTTCTTGTCTATCGTCCATCTTTTAATCAATTAAATTGATCTAAAAATTTAGATTAAAAATAGCAGTGAGCTAAATAACTCAATAAATACTCATGCTCATAAATTGCAGCAAAGGATGAGAAAAAAAAATTAATATACATGTCAGTTAATCTTTTTAAAAAACTAATATAAACATTTAACATATTATTCAAAGAATTTTACAATATCAATAGCATATCAATATCGTTTTATATTTATACAACCATCATAGAAACACCGTCTAAAAATTATATAAATTATAACACATCAATATAAATATCAATTTTCATTTATATGCATGGATACCTCAGTATTCCCTCAGTAGTATTATCAAAGGGTGACCATATCATAGTCAGTCATGCATCTACAAGTGGTCTGCATAAAACATATCATTCATGTATTTATTGCATTGAATTTAACATACTATATAAAGCATACACCAAATGGGTGAGAGTAAGTAGTTATAATATTTATAACAATATGACCGATAAATAAAAAAATAACTCAATCAAAATAAAGCATATCTAAGTGACATTAACTCCAAAATAGTTGAGAAAAAAGTTTATTACTATAAATTAAAAATAAGGGTACCAACCTTAATGTCTATTAATTTGTCTTAACGTCGATTGAGATAAAATTGATGTGTATAAAAAACTTGGGTATTCATATTTTAAAACTTTAATTAAGTATCACTTTAATTAGCTATTAAATTTACATTAAGTAATAAATTTTCATTATTTTTCTTCTTTATGTAATTTTATATTTATATGTATGAATGTGTGTGTGTGTGTGTATATAAATATATATATATAATATAGGAAAAATATATGTATAACATTTTTATTAAATACCTTATAACTTTAACTTTTACGATTATTAAAACTTATAATTATCTTATTGGTTCTTTGATTTAGATTTCATTTATTAATCTTAAACATTGATCTTTGATAACTCTTTTGTCGTAGCACTGTCTGAGGCTTGGAATTAACCAAAACAGGAACAGATTGTCGGATGGTGGGTATTAATTTTTTTATACTTAGCTACAATTTAACAGATTAAAGAGTCACTAATTAAATTAAATTAAAATAGTAAAAATACATTTACCTCATTATTGGTTCTTCGCATCTTCTATAACATTTTCTTGTTTATCATTCATCTTTTAATCAATTAAATTAATCTAAAAAGTTAGATTAAAAAAACAATGAGCTTAATAAGTCGGTAAATACTCAAACTCCTAAACTACAACAATCCACGAGAAAAGAAAATTAATATATATGTCAGATAAGTTTTTTTAATAAATTAATATAAACACTTTCAATGAATCATATAATATAAATAGCATACCAATATCATTTTATATCTAAACAATCATCATAAAAGCATCGTCTAAAAATTATATAGATTATAACAAATCAATATAAATATTACTTTTTCATTTACATGCACGGATAGCTTAGTGTTCCTTCATTAATACCATCAAGAGGTGACTCTATCATTGTCAGTCATGCACATATAAGTAGTCTACAAAAACATATCATTAATATATTTATCGCATTCAATTCAGCATACTATATAAAGCAACACCAAATGCAAGAGAGTAAGTGGTTATAACATTTATAACAATATGATCGATAAAAAAAAAACTTAATCAGAATAAAACATACGTAAGTGTAACTGCAAAATAATTGAGAAAAAAATTTATTACTATAATTAAAAATATGAATACTCACATTGATGTCTATTAATTTGTCTTTACGTCTATTGTGATAAAATTGATGCCAATAAAAAACATAGGTAATCATATTACAAAGCTTTAATTAATCATCACTTTTATTAACTATTAAATTTACATTAATTAAGCATTAAATTTTCATTATTTTTCCTTTTTATGAAATTATATATATATATATATATATATGCAATCGCACCCTTTGGGACGACTCTATCAAAGAGACACAGTGGGGCTCTCTTCTTCATCGCGATGAGATTCTAGATAAGGGAGTCTGCCACCATTTTGTCTGTTTGGCTTCGGATGCAGACTCGCACGTCCTTGGTCGCGTCGCAGACTGCGTCGTTCTCCGTCGACGTCTGTTTCGTCGTCGTCTTCGTTCGAGTGAGTCGACCGAGCCTTCGTCCCCAGTTGCAAACTGTGTTCTCGTCTGCTACCTATGCTGTGATATTCCGGTCGCAACCTTCTTCCCCGGTCGCAGTCTGTGGCCTCTTTCGTCTGCTTTCGAGATTTGTGTTCCCTGTTTCAGGTTCCGGTTTGGGGGAATGGCCCCGAGTTATGCAGCGGCTGTCTCCGGGGGTTCTACTCCCAGAGCAGGCGGCCGTTCCTGTTTCTTCCCTCAAGAATTTCATGATGCACATTAATTTGGAGGTGGTTAATCTTTATTAAAATACTAGGAAGAAAGAATGGCAAACTCGCTTTGTTTCTCACTGATAAAGGAAACAATATTAGTTTCAGCATGTAGGTATACTTTTGTTGTCGTTTGGAAATCTCAAGCTTGAGATTATTAGAAAGCATTTCAATTCTCTTAAGCTCACAAAGCGTTGAAAAGTTCGTTCGCTAGATAGCCGTCACGTTCTTCAACTCTCAAATGACGCAAATTATACCCAACTCTTTGCTCAAAAAGTTCTCAAAATTGATAATCGATTTATGAAAATTCTAAAATGGACAGTGGATTTTGATCCTAAATTGGAATCTCCTATTGTCCAGGTTTGGGTTAATTTTTCAGGGCTCAAGATGCATCTCTTCAATTATGAAATCTTTATACATTGGCAACTGCTTTTGGGAAACCGCTGAAGGTCGATACTCCCACGCTTGATACAACCAGGTCATCTGAAGCTTGTGTGCTTGTAGAGCGTGAAATCACTCAACCATTTCCAGGGGAGATTTGGATTGACTCCTCTCATCAGGGTTATTGGCAGAAGATTGTGATGAGACCTCATCCCCAATACTGCTCTCACTTTGGACTGTTTGGTCATAGCTCTTCATCCAGTTATCGGTTGCATCCCCATCTTCAGTCAGTTGTATCCCCACCTACTGTTTCTTCTACGGAGGTTATACCCTCTTCCTCACTGCCTGTGATACCTACTACTATGCCCATGGTGGATACGATGCAAAATGGTTTGTCTACTGATATTGTTTCGAAAAATGTTGATAAGGGTCATTTGTTGGAAGAAAGTCGGGCGGTTGCCCTTGGAAGGCAGGACGCGGTCACTGCCTCTTCTTCTACTAGAGTTGACATACTACCCTCTCAGGCTCTAACTACCGTGGAGGGTGCTCATGCTCCCCTCTATGAGGTGATTGAAGATAGAGATGAAGCGAACATTCACATTCAGATGACGAAAAAGGTGTCTCCTAATACTAATGAGGAAGATTTAGAGTCAAACACAAATCATCTTACTGCAATTAATCAGTTGGTAGAACTACCTGTTGAGAGGGCAGGTGTTTCCCAAGTTTTGGAAGACTGTCCTACACAAACTCAGGAACTCATCGTTGCAACTGTCTTTCCTTCTACGGATCAGACTGAACAGTCTTCAGAAGAAGAATGACAAGTTTACACTCCTCAGCGAAGGAAGAAGGCTGGGGACACTCTTCAGCTTGGAAACTTCATGGGTGATACCTTAGTCACTCCTGGCAATGGAACAACACTTCAGAGTTTACTATCTGGATCTGCTTCAAGAACCAGAGGAAGAGGCAGGTCTAAATTGTCTTGTCCATAGACACTTGTTTTTGCATGTTTTCATTTTTTTAGTCTTTTGTTTTTTTTTTTTTTAGATATATTTGTACCATGTATCGTATAAGTAGGGCGTCATCTATTAGCCCCTCTCATACAATATTTTTGTATCGTTTTTTATTTCAATATAATCTGTCATAGGGCTTCCATAAAAAAAAATTGTATGTATGTATGTATGTATATTAAAAATACATGTATAACATTTTATTAAATACTTTATAACTTTATTATCAGTCGATTGAGCCCCAACCACGAGAGAAACTTCTTCTTCCCACAAGATTTGTATAGCACGAGAGCTCGATTTCGACTCCCTCCATCACGAACGCTCAAACTCTGCCCATCGACTCTTCCTCCTCCTTGCAATGTTTCTTCCTCTTCTCTTCTTGGATGGTTAGTTAGGACACGAGGGACTCTCCTTCGCCTCCGCACTAAGCTTCTTTCCTTCGACTCGATTGCTCAAGTTTGTGTGTTGGCACATGCATCCTCCTCCTCTGCTCTCGAGAGCTCAAGTCGAAGTTGTGGCACAACCCAGTAGCATCCATTGTTCGAATCTCAGGTGAGACTTTTCTAGCCCTTGTTGTCCCTCCCATGTGATAATTTATAAATCCTACTATTTAAAAGGGGCTTTTTCATGGTTTCGCAGAATTTATATAAAATCTTGTATAATAAATCCATCACAAGACAGTCCCTAATCTTACCCTCTCATCTGCAAAAGAAATCTCTTCAATAAACGAAAGCACCATATGCTAGCTGATATTCCTGATGAAAGAAACAAAAACAGAGTGCCTTGCACCAGATTTGGGTGAAGATTAATCGCGAAATCAAAACCTAACAGGCGAACCATGCAAAAAACCAATAAAACGACTCTTTTTTTCCCCATAACATGCAGGATAATTTCAAACTCTAGTGAGCACAGATGAGCTTTACCTTGACAAATGGGTGCAGCTCGACACGATTGAACCGTCGACCCCAGGAAGAATCCATTCGGAAAGCGAGGCGGCAGAGGAAACCAATCCCCTTCACTAATACAGGGGCGAAACGCGGCTCGCACCCCTCGAGAGCAGACTGCAGCTCGATAAGCGCGACAGAGGTGGGAATGCGATCACCCGCAGCAACAAGACGACAGACCTCGCGGACGGCCTGGTCGACGACGGCGGCCGAAGGGGACCGGAGGCACTGAGAGATAGCGTCGAGGCAAGCGGGGGAGTCGAGGCTGATGTCTCCGGGAGTTGATCCGATGCGTCGGAAAAGGGAGACAACGGCGAAACGCTGGAAAGAAGGCTGGGGCAAGCGAGTTTTTTCAAGGAGAGCGGCGTAGGGATTGTCCATTACAGGAGGAGGAGGAGGAGGAGGAGGAGGAGGAGGGATGGAGACCTGCAACGGCGTTGTGAGTAGGGTTGGTTTGGGAGCACGTGATGAAAAACAATAAGTGATGTAACCGAGTATTTTAGGAGGTTATAAACGTGTTATACCTCTTGTAACCTTCTTGTAGCCTCTCTGTAACCTACCTGTATATGAAAACAGATGCGCGGAACTTATTAGAAAGTACATGTAGGTTACAAGAATGTTACATGGGGTATAACACGGTTATAACCTCCTAAAATCCTCTCTGTAACATATTTGCAGGTTACAGACGTACGCAGCTCTGCGTACGTCTTATGTACGCAAATTTTTTCCCGACGTCATGACACCCTGAAAAATATATATATATAGTGGTGACGGTTATTTGTGTATTATTTATGCGTTACTGATGTGTAATTGCGTTATTATAACATCAAGAATATTCTCATGACACAATAACACATGAATAACAGATAATAACACCAGAATAACACCGGAGAATATTTCAGAAAAAAATGGCTAGATAACACGGGGGAATATTCCTCCCATGTTATTAATGTGTTATTGTGGGTTATTCATGTGTTATTATATTATTATAACACCGGGAATATTCTCATGACACAATAATACATAAATAATACAAAATAACACATGAATAACACGGGGGGAATATTCTCCTTGTTACCGCGCTATTTTTTTCTGTCGTGTGAGGTGTTGTGGTGTGATTTCATTAGTTACGCATGTTACTCTACGTGCATATTACTGATGTAATATTTTTCCGATTTGGCAAGCTTTCCAATTTCAGTCTCTTTTAACTCAAATATTTGTAGAAACTTTTGATTTGATATATTTCTAGTAGAAGCTTTCCAATTTCAGTCTCTCAATACTCAAAATCTCTCAAAAATATATTATATTTCTAGTTAATATAACTCCACTTCATACAAATAGAGTGACATTAATGGAAGATCTCTTAAAATTAAATTTGTATTTTGAAGATTTATGACATGTATGATTGTAAAAGATTTTTTAAATATACGTGAATGTTTTTCAAATTACATAAAATAGATATGTGTTAGAAAATTCACGGTGGTAGAGTAATGGATTATCATCTTAGCGTTGCACGAGATTCAACAAACACTCATGTTAAAGAAAACAACTAGTAATGACGATAGAAGTTTTTAAGGGGAAAATTCGTAAAGGAAAAGAACAAAGGGCTCTAGCCCAGATGTAAAAATTCATTATAGTTTGGTGATTACAAAGACCCCTTATCCCACTTACGAAAAAAGTTTACTAGATTTTCTAAGTAACAACGTTTACCGATGGCTTTTGGTCAGTGTTGGTCGACAGGGACTCATAGTGATTGACAACAATAGTAGTGTTTGACGACGATCGGTGGTTGTCGACACCGATTGACAATGGTCGATGGCGGTCGGCGATGGTTGGCGGTGATCGACGGCTGTCGACGGGTGTCTGGAAAACTTCTAATAGTGGTTTAATGACTTGATCAGAGGTTGATTTGAATCGAATTGGAGTAATTTTGGTAATATTGGGTTTTTCTTGTCGAGTAGGGTTAATTTGACTATAAAATTATAAAAATTGGAATTTTGAATGAGTTTTTATTGAGATTTGAATATTTTTAGGCCCACTTTGGGGCAGCTTATAGCTGCGGGTGTTTTCAAAATGAAGCACTAGTATTTGAATGGTGCGTTTGCGTTTTATAAAACAATGAAATTTATTTCTTAATAGGTCGCGGGATCAACCATGCTGCCCTTGATCTCGCCACTCTTGCGTCTCAGCCCTGCGTCGATTGTTTCACCACTTACTTCCTCATCCCATCCACTTCGCTCCTTCTACTAAGGTATGTGCGCATCTCATTGCTCCAGTGAGTCGAATCCTCTTCAGGTTATGTTTGTGCCTATGAGTTGATTGTTTCTCCTTATCCCATCCACTTGTAAATTTTGTTATTTATCGATCTCGTCTTCTGTTCTGATTCGCCATTTTAATCTTACCCCCACATTTTCTACCGGAAACCCTTGCCGACGTCCCTTTCTGACAACGATGGATTGCGGCGACAGTGCTCCAAAACTTCCATGTTTGCAGCCAGTGAGCTCCGAAACTTCCATGTTTGCTGTCAGTCATCTTCAAAGTTCAGTTTGTCCTCGATGAGTAGAATCCTCTGATTTATGATTCTTTTTCTCGCATCTTCCTTTCTCTTTTACAATTTGTTAATTTTAGGGTTGTTCATTTGTCTCAAATAAGTGGAGGTTTCTCCCCACTGATTTCTGAGGTTGTTCATATGCCTTTTTGGTCATTGTCTCGTTACTCCCCACTAATTTTTAGGGTTTGTTCGTTTTCCAACTTTTATGATTTGTTGTTAATTTCTTTACACCATATTATTTATATATATAATCAGTATTGAGACTTATTCCACTGTTCTACCATCTTTTGATTTACCTTTTTGAAAATAACAAGAACTTCAGAAATAGCGTGCAAAGTTAAAAAACAGAACTAAGAAATGAAATAATATGAACAGAAAAAATGACAAATGCAAGCCATTAAAAGTATGCAAAAGCTATTGCAAAAAGTTTTAAATCAGGGAATGAATGCATCACAACTCAAATTAAGCAAGCAATGAACCAGTAAAAACTATAGCAAAAAACTAAAATCAAATGCAAATGCTAGTACACAAAGCTCAACATGGCCACAAAGGAGAATGGTCAGTTATACAGATCAGAGGCAGGATGATTATTTATCCAGGAACAACTGCAACTTAGTTGTTTTTCAAACTCACAAACCAAACCGCTAATCAGCTTATCTGAATCAGTTGTTGATCAGCACCTTATCATAATAAGTTGCTTATTTGGATAAGATGCAGTTGCCCCAAACATGCCCTTATTTGGATGAGAATTGTGTCGGGTGATGGAGATTTGCTGGAGATGCATTAAGTTTCATAAATCTTACTTCAAAATATAATAAGTTGAAGTTGTAGGGCCTACTCTAGAGGTATAATCAAGTAGGTAATTAGATTTAAATTGGTCATATTGTTAGTTGTTCATGTTTAACTCGAACTGAAGATAAGTTTCACGTGTATGTTAATACTTAGCTTATTTTATTATTTAAAAATCATTTTTGTTTGGTCTTAGATTGTTCATTTTAATTGAATGAATATTTCAACCAATTAATAAACAAATTAAAAATTAAAAAATATATATATGATTTTCACTCAAAGTTTGTAATAAATGATTTTACAAATTTAAATAAATAAGAAATTTATTGAAATTTGACTTAATAGCTAACAACTTTACGTTAAATAAATAAGATAATATATACGTTACATATAGTTTTTTTTTGTAATTAAACAACATTAATAAGTATTAATAAACTAGTTTATTGAAACAAAGAAATAAAGACGGACTAGATTACAATATTAAATTATAATATATTACTATTTAAATAAAAATTAATCTTAAAATACAATTGATATAGATGCATCAACAAAAAATTTTATCATCTAACATTAATTTCAATGTATTTTTTAGCAATAAATGTTCAATATTCAAATTAAATATTATCGAGGGCCCTAATTTTAGCACTTTTTTAATCAAATTGATCGTCTCAATAAGTCGAATTTGATGATATCAAAATTGATTCAATTTGAGTCCAATCAGTTCCAAATTAAGTCATTAAATCACATTTGAATGCTTGCATAATCTCTTTCCTATGTCAATGTGATATCGTTTTCGTTGTGAAACACTGGCAAATCCGCAATTATATATGTCATCTAAGTAATTTATAACAAATTCCATGTATCGATCCCACAAGGAGCAATGAAACTTTCAAACGTGAAAAAATTCTAACCCACTGGTTTTGAATATAGCCTGAAAGTTAGATTGCTGATGATTTTGTGAAAATTTTTAACTTAAACTCACAAAAACAAAAGTCTTAATTTAAAGTTAAAAGGTTACTATAGCAAGAGAAAGTTTCTCCCCTGATTTGAATCCTAAAAACCCAGAGTTAACAACAAGACACAAATGTCAGTGACTATCAAGAGCAATAATTTTTCTTAGCCTCTCTTGGAAACAATTAAAAAAACTAGGATAATTAACATAGATCCAATGAAATCCTAGTTCCCTGAATCTAGTGAAATCTCTAATATTATTTTTTTCCACATATGATAGCACCAAACTATGAGCAATATTTCAATGATGTTCTACCATGAATCTCAAAGCTTACAATGTGTTATGACTAATCAGTTGATCAGATCGAATGTGAATGAAGATTTGAAAGATAAAATTTTGCCAAAACATTATTTTGAATAAGGCACAACTCAATATCAAACCCTAATTTTATTACTCATCAAATCTGGAGAGAAAAAAATATTTAGCAACTACTCAAGCCTTAAAAATCAAAGTCAAGATTTCATTCATTCAAACCAAAACATACAAAAAAGAGTTAGAAAGAAAACAAACATAATTTACACCCTTGGTGAGTTCGTGATCCCCACCAAGAGTCTCCTAGTCTCCCTCGGACAATCCTCCATTCTCTCCAATTAATTGTTTACAAATCCCAAACTACACTCTTACAAATTCGCTCTCTCGCACTCACAGGCACTAAGAAAAACCAAAGAGTTGCGCAAGAGTTAATGTTAAATGGTCGAGAGAGCCCATTTTTTCATGAAGGATTTTACCTTTTGTAGACTAGGAAGACGCCATGCAAGTAGAAACCATCTTAACTTCTCATAGTCGATTCTTAGTTGTCGGTGTTTTTGCTTGGAGCATCGGAATGCTGCTCGCTTTGTAAGAAGCAGAGCTAAGGTTCAGTAGATGACACCTTGGCGCCTTTGAAAATGGCGGCCAGGCATTAGAGGAGGTGCCTTAGAGCCGGTTGACGTGGCGCGCCAGGGCCTGTTGAAGTCTAATGAAGCGCCTATACACCTAACTATTGACTCCAAGGCACCAAGAGTTGGTCATGGAGGAGGTGCCTAGGTGCCCCATACTCGGCACATTTGTGCCATGCTCTCATGTTGGGCTCATGGGTGGCACCTAGGGCGCCCAAAAATTGATGTGTATACACTACTCAAGGCAATCTAGGCTATGGTGTTTAGGTTCTCCATTTGGATATGTGTCTAAACCAGCTTCCTTCTTCTCCACTCCAATAGCTGCTAAGGTCTCTTTAAAGTTTTTATAAATACATGTATCATGCAATTTTCACACAAAAAATATCTACAAAAATAATATGAGCAAATAATAGAGAAACTTAAAAGAAAAATTAGACAATTTTTATCTTATAATTCGCATATATCAAAATCCCCCAAAATTGCATATTTATTACCATCAAGTAATTTCAAAACGTAATATTAGAATTTAATAAAACCATGAATGATTATAGATAAAGAATTTTAGCGATTATTCCTATAAATGAAATTCTCATAGCAATTTACTAACATCCTCATAAAATTTATTTTAATATTATTTTTATACAATTCTTCTTAAATTACTTAAGTGGGGTCAAAATTTTAAGAAATTAATATTTCATGCTTAAAAATTTAGTTAATTACGCACTTAAACAATATCAATTCTATTATTATGTGGTTAACTACAAAATTATAAGGTTAAGTTCTGAAATCTTTTAATCATTTGACTTGTTGGAAAGGTTTATCATACTAAGGGTCCGTTTGGGGCAGCTTGTGCGTTTCAGGATAAACTGTTTATCCTGAAACGCGGCCCGTGGGCAGGCCGCAGGGGTCGACCCGCGGCCTGCGTTTAGTGTAAAAACTCAAACGCAAGTTCAGATAAGCTGACGAAACAAGCGAACCAAACAGTACGGCGGCGTCATTTTGAAAACGCCGCCCACACTTATAAGCTGGCCCAAACGGACCCTAAGTTTTACTTTAGCTTAATTTCAAGCTTATTCTCCAAGGTTCCCAATTTTTTAGTGTTGATGGGTTAATTCATAAAGATTTATTGCCAACATTTAGAATCTAGGAAAAAATTGAAATAAATTAGATAATAAGGTTATAATTCAAGTACCACACTATTCAAAATTTCTTATCATTAAAGTTTGAGCTACTTATTATTATAATTCACCTTTACTCTTAACTTTCTCTAGCATGTAATTTATGCAAACTTTAAGTTTGGTCCTAATTTTAACTTAAAGGGTAAGATAACGTATTTGCTCCCCTCCCCCAAACTTATTCATGCAACTATAATTCAACAAGGAAAATGAACATAACATATAAGATAACAACATGATATATCACAAAAGAAAACATCAAATACACATTTTATAACAAGAATGGGGGTATAAAGCATTGATGGTGATACACCATCAATAAAATTGCATCATACGACAGGTATCTCGAGACATGACACGAATCTAGAGATATTCTTTTAAATAAGAAATTGTTAAATATTGATTAAGAGTCATTCAGAGCTCCGATTTCAAGCTGTTAAACCAAATCGAGTCGTGATCAAGCTGTTAAACTATGTTTGAAAATTTTTTAGACACATTTGAGAGGCCAAATGGATGTCAAATCTGGCAAGTTTATATTTGATTCAAACATCTCAGCGAGGTGAATCCAAAAATCCAAGATCTCTTAATTCTAACATCCTTAAGACACTCAAATGTCCATCAAATTTCATATGATCGAAGGAAGCTCTCTGAGCCATCCGATCAAAATAATTTATATTACCTCATTTATTGTAGCTGGGACTCTATAAATAGAGCTCTATCCCTCTCATGAGGAGGGATGAGAGCTTGAGATTTGAAGAAGAGCTTGAAGTTTCGAGAATGAGCTGAAGTCTGACACCACCACCACCGACTGTCGCTGACCAGCAGCGACCTTCGTCAACCACCGCCGACCTTCATTGACTTTCGCCAATTGTCATCGATCCTCGTTAACAGTCGTTGACCATCATTGAACTCCGTTGACCACCGCCGATCGGATGTCTCCAATCACTATTTGGTCGCAGCCCGTTCCTTGCAACAAATTCATCAGCACGTTGACATTGTAACTTGGAAACCTAGTAATGATTTCCCGTCTGTGGGACAAGCGATTGTAACTGTAATAATCTTTGTATAGTGGAACTCATCAACTAACCCAGACCCCGTGGTTTTTCCCTTTCCGGGTTTTACACGTAAAAATTTCGGATGTCATTTTCTTTCATCAAAGTGCGTGTTGAATTCTCGTGCAACACTAAAACGATAATCTATTATTCTGCAGCTGCAAATCTTGTAGCACGCATCAAATAGATATAATTTCACACTAAAGAACAAGACGAAAATAAGAAAACTCAAAATTACGACGTTGTTAATACCAAAAAAATTAGGAATTTCAATTTTACGACCGACTTATTGATATTATTAACATCAGTTTTTCAATTTTTTTCATAGTTGAATCGCTCAAGTGTGACTGCGCTAATACGAACAATAGTGGCATGAGCCTAGATCAATTTGGTCATACTTTAGTTAATTTTTCACGTCTAATTCACTCTGGAGACAAATTTGAAGAAGATTCGACTGTATCATTCTTCACAAATAGAGTCTATTTTCGACATCAAACATCCTAAACATGAAAAATTAGAATTTCATTATAAGAAGTTAAACCCCGAGATGTATTCGGTTCAAGCATCAACTCCACTTCTCATTGCGTTTCATCCCCATTTCACTGAAAATCTGAAACACCGATATATCAGACATTTGGTATTTTTTTTCTTACATTTCATCAATATTTCTTTTTTTTTCTTTTTTTTATATATTATTTACTAATAATTTTTACAATTGCCGAGATAGTTAAGTAAAATATATACTAAGCAGTTTATCCTGAAACGTGGCCAATAAGTTAGTCGCGGGGGTCGACTTGCGGCCTGTGTTTAGTGTAAAAAACTCAAACGTGACACGCAGCGTTTTCAAAAACGCGCAAATCAAACTGTTAGACAGCATTTTCAAAAACGTCGCCACACTTATAAATTGCCCCAAACGGACCCTTAATGTTAAAATAATAGTTTTATATGAAAATTTGGTAGTATAAATGTAAAATATAAATTCTACTGGTGGACAAATTTTATTTAATCTGCAAAGGGGATGTTTATTTATGGTGAACTCATGATGTTTGGGGCATCCTTACATCATCCGGCTACCCATCTTATCTTATGCTTGTTTTGCATGCAAACCACCCATTTCGTATGTATTTACATATTTAACCACTAAACTTTTAATTTTACATCCTTATCCCTTAAATCTTTCATATCACATCAAAATGAGATGAATTTAGAAGTATTCATGCGCTCCTGAGGACTGATTTGTTTCACATCACTAGACTTTTTCAGTTATGCGGCTGTTGGAAGCATTTAGAGCTTAGCTTAGTTGATTAAGCTAACACCAAAACATAATAGTAATAATAAAGAAAGAGTGAACAGGCTAAAAGCGTGTCGTCTAAGTTTTAGGGTATGTGTGGGTCAACTACAGTTGATTGAAGAAGCAACTGTAAAACTGTTGAAGAATAAGTTATTTCTCAAAAAGTTATGATAGTTATTACAAGTTTATTTTATTTCAAAAAGTTAGACCATAACTTTTTGGCAGCTACCTCGTTTTAACAGCTTAGATTGAAAAAATTAGCTTTCTACCACATAATTTTTTAAAAAGCAACATGAAAACGATTTCACAAACAAAATTTTGGTGATTGTCTGAAAAATAAAGCAAGCAAAAAGCTGTCCTGAACGGACCCTTCGTAAACATCCACTAGAAAATATACATCAATCTTACTAATTGATAAAAAAAAAATACATGAATTTAAAAACACGCGCATGGTGCGCATGCAAGCAGACAGTATCATTGCTTATTATAAATGATAAAAACGATAATTTGTTGCCATATTATTACATTCAAACGAAATTCAATAAACTAATTAATTGAATAAAATAGCAAAATTAATAATTAAGAGATTGATGACAACCGTTCGATGAAGACGTCGAACGTCTTCTGTCGTTCCAACAAGCTGATCCTCACATACTTATCGGTCGTCCCGAAATTCCTCCCGCCGCGAGCTTCGATGCTATGTTCCGTTTTGAGATAGCTCGCTATGTCCTCAATGTCTTGATCTCCTTCATATTTCAGCCACGCAAAAGCTGAATCCAACAAAAGCATTAACTTAAAATATTTATCTGTAAATAAATATGAGCTCTTGTGATCATGATAATTCAAGATCAATAATTGTAGGGTCTGTTTGAGCCAGCTGTCGTTGTTTAAACAAACAATGTTATGAAACTGTTGTTCAAAGTATTGTGGTGGTTATTATAATCTTTTTTTTTTAAAGTGGACCACAAATTTTTGGCAGGTATTGATTGAAACTTCATTTGCGATGGCAATTTTTCATATGAATTCAACAAATTTAGCCCAAAAATTAATTTGAAGTCTAACTGGAGTCAAAATTAGATTCAAATAAATAAGTCGGGCTACGAGCCAAAATTTTGAAAGTAAAATAAGAGCAAAGGCATACCAGGCAGATGTGTGGTTTCCTCCCTGAAGAACCCACAGTAACTCGGCGGCTGGTACTCCAGCAATCCAAACGCGCCCTTCGCCTTAACGACTTCTTTAACCCGTTCCCATCGCTCCGCCATCATCTTTCTTCCAAAGTGAAAAAGCTTGCAAGCACCTCCGCTCTCATACCCATTAGACACCGCCCTTAGAATCGCGGCAGCGCGGTGCTGGGAGTCCTTAGACACGCCTATAGTCCCGAGCTCGACGAACTTCACCATTCTTCTCGCCAAATCGGCATCTTTCACTAGCGCCCAGCCAAGCCGGCAGCCGGCATGGCCGGTGCACTTGGAGATGGTGAAGATCATGATATCGTGGTCGGCTGCTTTTGTGATGTGCGTGTACTGCGGCCAGTAGTAGGCGAGGTCGTGGATGTTGTTGGAGTTCTGGTTGAGGAGGACCGGGTTGTTTAAGCGGCCGTCGGGGTTGTTTGGGGAGCAGATTACTTCGATGTAAGGGGCGGAGGGGTGGGGAGTGAATGTGTTGGCGTCGCCGCCCCATTTGTAGAGGGTGGATTTGAGGAAGTCGGCTGCTGCGGGGTAACCCTGTTCATGACCATGCATTTCGATTGTAAATGATATTGATGATTTTAGTGGTATAAATGTAAGAAAATATAGTTTAGGTGTTAGATATATAAATAAATAAAATTGGTTGGCATGTATGTAAATTGAATTTCTAATGTTTTTGACCTGACATGAGTGATTTGAGTGGTATAAATGTAAATAAAATAGAGTTTAGGCGTTAGATATGTAAATCACATAAAGTAGGTGGAATAAAAGAAAAAAAAAATTCAATTTTTGGCTTAGGCAGGTTCTTGTCCATTCAATGCGGGGGTAGTTTTTAAGCCAACCAGAACTAGACCACCAGTGGGTTCACGGTTGAACCGGTACCGGCCGGTTCGGTTCGGTTTTCCAACTAAGTTTATTTATAATGATGGTAAAATGTAATTATTTTGATGAGTAAATAAAATGTTTATTGGAATGAAATGATATGGATGATTTTGAGTGGTGCTAAGCTATCATCTTACTATTTCTTGTATTCATAGGCTAATAAAAATGGTAGCTCGCCTCTTGGATGGTCCACACAATATTGAATGACCTCAATAATAAGGTAAAATTAAAATAAAATGAAATGAAATTTATTTAAAAAAAAAAGAAATCTTGAGTGCTCTAGATCTTAAAAAAGACTAAATGGGCTCATCACAATTGTCTCTAAACAATGATCCTTCCACATGTACTCTTCATGCATGAAGAGTATGTTCTCCACCATTTGATTTTGAATAGATCACTAGATGT
This sequence comes from Phalaenopsis aphrodite, assembly GCA_003013225.1. Taxonomy (NCBI): domain Eukaryota; kingdom Viridiplantae; phylum Streptophyta; class Magnoliopsida; order Asparagales; family Orchidaceae; genus Phalaenopsis; species Phalaenopsis aphrodite. The sequence continues at coordinate 1,375,535 of NEWO01000059.1, read as the reverse complement.
ATTGATTGATGGCCAATGAATTAATGGGCATTAAAGCATAGAATAATATACATGATACCTATTAAAAAAAGAACTTTAGAACATTCATTAAAAGTTAAAACCAACATTAATCATCATGGCTTTGTTAATTCACTAGAAAATGGATTAGATCATATGCTAAATAATAGAACTAAAATATGCATAAAGATTGACATGGATCCAACATAAACTAAAAGAGAAGCTCACATTTTACTTGTACACTTTTTATATTTGGCTACGAGTGTTATTCATTTTGGATCTCAATCCATGGTTTGCCTTCACTAAAGGCTTGAAGAACTCGAGAGGAGAAATCCAAATTTTATAAAGAGATTCACCAAAAAATATTATCTTTTGACTGCCTAAAAACTAAGTTTCCTAATTTATTCATAAGATTTCGTTAAATTTTTATGCATCAAATCCTCCATTTTATATAAGATTTGGGATTGAATTAGCCTAATCTTTGGCTTGGAACTCACTATTGACATTGCTTTTAGTGAGGAGAGAAAAAAATTAACTCTTTAGCCACCATTCATATTATTTTCTAGTGATTCCTAGTGGTCATTGGCTTCGTGAATGGTAACCCAAATTGAACTCTTTGATCTCAAATGAGCTCAACTTGAACTTAACTCTCAAATGATCTCAAAATGAGTCCAATTTTTAGTTTACTTTAAAATTAAGGGAGCCTAAATATAATCTAAGAAAAATGAGATTTATATTAACTAATAGAGGTCGTATAGGATCCCCAGAATGAATAACTCCAAAATTAGGTTTAATATCCTATGACACTTTCTCGTCACTCTAGACTCTTATTTTGACTCCCCTTTAAGCTTAAGAGGTTTGTTCAACCATATTTATCTAAGTTAACTTTAATTGATTTATGGGAAGCACAAATTCAATTATCCTTTATTTTAAAAGCATGTTGAAAGATCATTGAGGATCAAACTTATCCTATTTTAGGCTTATTTCAATATATAAAATGGACACAGAGCCCGAGAACACCCTATTTGCCCTTACAGGGCAAATCTATGTGCAATATCTCCTTCTTTCTTCCTATTTACCTCTCTCTCTACCTCTCCCTCACCGTTCCTACCACTCTAATCATTGGCATGCCTCGTTGAACAATTCTGAATTCAACAAATTAATAGCCTTAATAACTCTACAGTTGCATATAATTAGAATTCCTATTTTTAATTTTTTTTGGCAAATTAGCTAGCTATCATTTTTAGGCTGGACATATGTCTAATAGAGTTCATTTAAATTCATTTATAGGATACTTTGAAATTTGTAAATCCTATTGTACCATGTCAAACTAGGTTTAAGTCCACCATCATATTAGTGACTCTTACCTTAGTTCTTGGATTGGAGGGAACTCATCTTGCATTTACAAGACATATATCTTTATTTTTTAGGCTTTTTCGTAATCTATTGTTGTAGGATTTTTAGTTTAAAACTTTTAACAAAATAAATGACCTAAATAAAATTAAATCCCAATAAAAAATTATAAAGTTTAATTGTAGGATAATTTGAAGCATTATAAAGCCTTTTAGTATCCATTGTTTTCTGCCCTTAATTCATTGTCTTTTGAAAAGAATGACTCCAAAATGAACACACTTAAAAATAAAACATTAAAATATATAGACACACGAGTGACACTACTTTAATAAAGAATTTTCTTAATGGAAAACCACTCTTTGGATGTAAGTAGTTACATGGAATTACCACTATAGGGAATCTATACATCTGATTAAAATAAAGCATTTCTAACCCAAATTGGGTATAAAAACAATATCTAACACCATAAACTTTGAGCCTTGAATCATTATTACATTATTAGATTTACTTTTAATAATATTTCAATTTTTTGAGATAATATATTATTAGCAATATTGTATTTGATCCCAAATAAGAAAATTTAACATATATGTGATCAACTACACCCTTCAAATGTCAACAATTAATTGGCTCCTAAGCGCAAAAGTCTGCTACCTAGGCGCCTAGTTCTTAATTCATGGATGTTCTTATGCTTTAATATGATGTTTTAGAACCTAGACTAGATGTCTGAATACTTTGCTATCAAATTATGGAGGCAATTACAACATTTGGGTTATTAGATTTGGCATTTTGGTTTCTACTTATCTATTTGTTGTTGTGCAAAGTTTTGGTGCATGAGTACCTTGATTGTGCATCTAGGTGTTGGTTTCTTTTTCCCGACAGTTTGATTGGGTGCCTGTGCATTGGGTTTGACACCTTGGTGCATAGTTAGGTTTATAGACTTTTTTATGCTCCAAATCACCCTGATTGCATACCAATTCAAATAGATATATTTAATGCATGAACATGCATGTATTCTCTTGGATTTTTCTTAATATTGTCCCTCACCTATAAGGTTAAAAAATGAATATATTAATATAGTGGAATTCATTGAATCTTATGCATATAGAGATAAAAAAAATTGGTCTAATGTGGGATAATTAAAAGTAAATTTTACAGTTATTGATTATAATGATTGATTTTTCTAAACATCAACTTATTTGACCCCCCTACAAGAATCTATTGGTCATTTGGTTAATTAAGCTATATTGGTGAATTGATCAAGCCTTACTTGATTGATCGAGTTCTAGTTCAATCACTTTCAGAGGCAACTAGGGACAAATAATCTCCTCTATAAAATCTATTTTTTATAGATTTTATAGAGGCAACTAGCTAAACGCTAGTTTTTTTTAGGCCTCATTGCTACATTACCGAGTAATAGGGCGCGGCGGACACGATGGGCATAGGGCCGCCAGTCCCTGCCAAGCCTGGTTGAGTGGAGAGGGCGAAAAGGGCGGCTTGAAAGAGCTGCGAGGAGCCATTTCCGACGACAATGTGGCGGCTTTTATCAACAGTAGCATTGCCGACGATTCTATGAATTCGACGAATCTCCGTTTCAAACACGGGTAGGAGAAACCAACAGAGATTGTTCCTATCTGAAAAGTAGCTCATGTTCTCCCATCCCTCGATTTTTAAAAAAGCCGCTTCTCCAGACTCCCTCCAAAAGCTTTCATATGCTGTCGGATCACCACTGCCACAAAACAAAAATTAGAAAAATTTAAAAATAAAAATAAAGCTTCCATTATATATATATATATCATTAGCTATTTAGCATTTTTGATTATTTTTTAATCGTGATATATTGTCCTGCTACATGAACCAAAATCATGTCTTGTTATGTTTGGCTGCATCTGAATCTAAGTTAAAATAAGAATTTATTCGTGCAATGGAGATGATTTTACGAGTGAGTGATCGTGAAAGAAATTCTTAAATCCGCCTCATAATCCGACTTATTAAATTCAGATTTACGTCTTAAAAGAGATGAGACGGAACACTAAAAGAAATGACGAACTCAAAAAATTCAATTTGTCGGAGTTGTCTTTAATATATATATATGTTAAATCATTGATTAAATCATATCTAGATTATGCCCGCTAAAATCAGAAAACGATCAATCACCGGCCGCCGCGTCGCCATACACATCATCGACGTGCAACATGACGATCAACAGTTCGCCGTCCGGACATAACAAGATTGATTAAGAAAAGTGCAAATATATGGAAAAGAAAAGTTACCGTTGTCATTATGATTCTTATTATTATATGTAAAGCAAGCTTACTGATCGAGGTTGATGACCGGGTCCTTGGACTGTGCTGCAGTGGTAGCCGCCATTGCACTGCTCGCCGCCGTGCTTCTCCGCAATCTAACTGAGAACTACTGCAAAGAACTCGGATGAAGCTCTGATCAAAGTTTCGAGACGGTTAGTTTTATCACCATGGGACGCCCTTCGGCTTCGGAGTTTGGCTCTGACTTGTTCTTTCAAGTTAAAGGAGGAAAATAATTACTATATATATATATATATATATATATGAAAGTATTGCATGTCTCACCAAGCCGAGTATTGGGACTTTTTCAATGAGTTGAACTAAATGTACATTCCTAAAACCGGCTGTCGAGTTTCTCGACTAACCGGCAATTGTTGTGTATGAGTTGAGGAAGAAAGACAGGGCAACTCGGTATGATAATTAGACTGAATGCCTACAACTGGATCGACGAGCCATACACAATAGTTTGTTCGTGATGATCGGTGCACGAGAGTGGAGCCTGGTTGAGAATAAGGGTCTGTTTGGGGCAGCTGCTGCGCAAGAAGCTGATGCAGATAAGTTGGATATCAGTTTGTTTTTTGCAGTTTGAAAACAGTTGTGATGTAGTTTATTTTTGGACAAATGACTATTATGCCCCTGTATCGTAATGTGCTTGCAATAGAACTGTTCGTACCAATATATTTTATATTTTAAAAGCAAAAAATCGAGTGCAAAATATTACAAAATAAAAATAGACACATCACTTAACAGTGAATAGTATGATTACTAAAATTCAGAAAAAAACCACTAAAATAATAATTGATAATATGATCATATTATTTTAAAATGCAGACGATGGTACTCCAGAGAGCGGAATATCTTCCCATAGCTTCGATACCTGAAAATTGGTGCTGACACAGATGACACACACCTAGAAGGCGTGACATAAAAAATTTATGCCAATAGAGGCCATAACCCCTTTTCCAAAGCCTACAACACAGACTGGAGGAACCACCCAAATTTTTCTTTAAATAATAACAAGCAACAATAGGGAAACACTCAAAACAACCCTATAGGTAGTTGGCCATCCCAAGACAATCACTCATAGAGCCAACAATACTCACCATGATTCCAAGCTAACTCCCAACTTTCCCAAAATAAATCATCCATCGAGGAGCTAGTTATTCAATGGGGAACATCTTACAGAGCCAAGCCATAGCCATTAAAATCCTGGAAACTCAATGAGGACAACTGGCAAACTCAATGAACAACAAACCCCCAGGAGCACTGCCTATAAAAAATGAGGTGAATTCGAAAAATCAAAACTTGAAGCAGTGTAAGATAGTAAGAGCAAGGAATGTAGTAGAAAAGGAAGCTAGCTATTCAGATGATAGTACCCCTGTGAAACCTAACTCGAGAAAAGTTTTCTCTATCATTTCGATTAACCTCATTGAGAGAATTCCAGCTCCATTCCCTCAAAGGCTGAAAAAACCTAACAAGGATCCTGAGATTTTCACAATTCCCTATGCCATAGGAACTGAGTTTAAGGGAAATGCACTATCTGACATAGGAGCAAGTGTAAATCTCATGCTTCTGAATATTTTTAAACAATTTGAAAGATGAGAAATTAAGCATGTCAATTTGACAATCCAGTTAGCATATCAATTTGTAGCTCATCCTCTATGAATAGGTGAAAACGTGCCTGTCACTGTGGATATATTTACTTTTCTAGCTGATTTTGTGATCATGGATCTAAATGCTGATAAAGATATGCATGTGATTATTAGGAAGCCCTTTTTAGCCACTGACAGGGCTGTTATTGATGTTCAGGAGGAGAAGACAATTCTGAGAAATAATGATAAAGAAGTTAAATTTATTTTTTTAAAATCATTGGACCTTCCCCAAACTTTTAGGAATGATTAGAACCAAAAAATGAAAATAATAACTAGGGTAGTAAGAATCCAATCTGTTGAACTGAATGAGTTGAATCTAGAAGAGCAAATAACAATTGATGAATTTTTGAAATATTTGACTAATGATAATATGAATCTTTTTGTAAGAGAAGACTAACCACTAACCTAGACCTTTCAGGAGAGTACCTTAGCCTTCCTTAGGAACCATTGAAGATTTCTGATTGAAAGTGAGAGGTTACTTCAAAACCTCAACCAGTGAATATAACAAGATCGATATTTGTGGGATGAAGCGGAGAGCATAACATTACTTGAGGATGAGAAAAAATCCAGGACAACTTGAATATAAGATGAGCAATCCAGGATAACTGAATTAGCAATTCGAGTCTAGAAACTTAGTATAAGATAATTTTTGATACTTCGTCTGGCTGAGGACATTAAACCAAACACTATCTTGGGAGGCAACCCAAGTGTTATCCTATGGTTTGCTTTATTTGTGGCACAATTATTCTATTTCTTATTTTCATTTCAAAATTTGTGTTGGTATGAGTGTTTGTGTGTCGCAAAATTATCGTTATTGATGTCTGGTACCTCTGCGAAGTATATGGTCTATACGGGAGGGCAATGCTAAAATTTTTTTGTGTCATAATGGGGCCGGCGCCAGGTTTTGGAATGACCACATTTACCAGCAACGTGACCCGCTACTTTTGGGCATGACCGCACCACTTTTGGGCATGACCACACCGCTTTTGTTCTGTTTCAGGTAAGTCATAGGAAAGTGCAGCGTGACCACACCACAACCTAGCGTGACCATGCCGTCACACAATAAAGGACCGAAACACCTTTATTACGGAATTTCCCTCAGCTTCTTCAATTGAGCACTTCCTCGACAGCCACCCAAACTCCTAGATTGTCGGAAATAGAGCTCCTTTCATTAGATCCATTCTCCATTTGGTAGATTAGAGTTAAAGCTCTAGGATGTGGTGATTTTTCTTGCTTAAGCTCCATGTTTCTCCAAGTTTTTTGTTAATCCGCAAAATTTCACTCACATTCCTAGAAATCTCTATTGACACTAAATTTTCATGACATTGAGTTGAAGTCCACTCATGATCTCTTATTTTTGGGCCAAAAACTTCACTTTTTTTTTCGCAACTAGGCGACTAAATCCATAATATAGTTTATTTCCATGGCTCTTAAGACCAAAGAGAAAGGGGATCAAGGTATGGCCACACTAGATTGTCAGTCATGCTGCTTGGCAGTGGTATAAAAAAGTTTTAGTTCGGAAGAAGCTGATTCCATAGCGGTCAATTTTCCGAGGATGTGATTTCTATTAAAATTAATAGACAAGGGTGGATGAGTTTCTGCTTTGCTGTCGGCTCCGCCATTGTCCCACTCGTCCATAAATTCTACACTAATGTGAATGAATCAGTGGACGAGCAAGACTTCGTGTAAGAAAAGCTTATCCCTTTCAATCCCCCCATCATAAATAGTCTTTTTGATTCCATGACATTCCTTACTATGATTTCGAACAGTTCATATCTCATGATTATCAGGAGATTATCGCCTTCCTCACTGAGGACATGGGTCAGTGGAATGTTCAATTTGGGAAAGAAGGAGAGACACATATGAATTTCTCATTAACCTATTTAAATCCCATCTCTGGATCTTGGCATTACTTCATTGTTGTCCGTGTTCTCCCTACCACCAGTCTCACTAATGTGACTAGGTATAGAGCCGTTCTGAACTTCTACATTCAAACAAACAACTTTATAGATATAGGGATTGTCATCCACCAACCTATAATGCACATTATAAGTGGCCAAACCACTTTAGGTTTATGACACCGCTGCATCATTTACGTTATATGTTATAGAGAGGTGGTTGCTGGAGGGAGTGGAGATGAGATGTTAGCATCGCAGAAGTTGATCATCAGGACTGTTTTTTTCTTCTGATGACTCTACACAAGGTTCATCCTGTAAGAGGAGAGAGCTCCTCGTGGCATCCTAAGACTTCACATTGAGGGCCTTCAAGTGCTGAGATGATGAGACATGTGAAGGACATGTATCTGAAGATACATGACATCCACATGTAGAAACATCACAATGTGGAGCACCAACAACGTCAATATGAATAAATGCATTGATGCATTCAGGAGGTACAAAGATCGCTACCGTCAGTGACATTTCCGAATGTGCCACCCTTTGAACTTTATGTTTTGGAGGATGACGACATGGAGGAGACTAATAACGATTAGGCGATTCTAGCATTGTCGTTTGCTTCCACTCAATGAGTGGCTTACATAGAATGGTGTGCTTGTACCCTTCATTCCATAAGAGTGTAGTCCGGGTGGTCTTGTCAATGACTTGGGCGACTATTGCATTCTTGAGTGTCTTGTATTGTTTGTCTGTGTATTTTTTTCCTTGATGATATTATATGATAAGTTTTTCCGGAGTGGCTACAACATTGTTATCTGGCTGCTAGTGTGAGTTCTAGTTTTCTTTCTGTGTTGTTGTCCCTACTAATGGCTATGACCAGATGCTTTGTACTTGCTTTTATTTTTTATATAGTGAGATTTGTATTGCACTGTGTTTTCATAGCTGCTTTTGATATTTTCCCTTGCTGAGTTCTACACCGTACTTTCTAGAATTCATGTGGACCATGCATTTACTTTTTTGTTGTACTTACCTGCTTTTTATTTTTATTGTGCCTTCATGTTATACATGTAATGAAAAAAAGCAAGTTGGAAAAATGTATTTTGTTATGAACCTTAATGATAACTCACACAGCTTGACAGAGAATTAAAATTAAATCTAGCAACTTTCGTTAGGAATTCTCATTTATTTTAAACTATTTATCACAGTTTAGTAAAAACAGATAAATGTCACTTAGAAAAGATTAACTTTGATGAGTTAATAATAAAATTCAGAACTTAACAATTTCAAACTTTAATTAAAAGAACTCATAGATTTTGAAAAATGTGTAATTTAAGTGTTAAATAACAAACCAAGAATGTTTTAATTTTTTTCAATTCATTTTAAATCAAGTTAAAATTGTCTTAAATTTTAACTGAAATGATGTGGCATTAAATTATCAAGCGTTGAGTTTTACCACTTAAGAAACACTGCCCTTCATCTTATTTAAAATAAAAAAGAAATAGTTGCTAACCAGATATAGTAATTCATAGGAAAAATGAAAAAAAAGGGAAAAAAAACAAAAATAAAATAAAATAAAATCCCTGAGGAGATGCTTGAAGTTGACACAGCAAATAATCAAAGAAAAAAATCAGAAGGGTGTCAAGTAAGACTTAAGTAACAAAGCTTTTACGTGATTCTTTATTAAAATCCCTTTTTAGTTATCTTCAAAGAAAAGATTAAGTACTGTTAAATTGGCTAAAATCCACTAAAATTCATTAAAAATATTCAAGGTTAGTGAAAAAGGCTTACATTACATTAATTTAATGATTTATAGGATTTGCTAAGGATAAAAATGAGGTGAATTAAGGAAAGATCAAGTTATTAACCATTTAAGATAATTGATATAAAATGATATTTAAACAACTTTATTTAGCTTTGATAAACATATGTAAGAGTTAGAAACCTATAGGTTTACCTATCATCTTCATTAAATCTAAACCAAATTATGTGATTATGAACAATTTCAAATGAGGAAATTCAATGAAAAAATGACCTGAAGCAGCGTGACCAGCCCCCTATCGAATACCCATGGCGTGACCATGTCAGATCTGACATGATCACGCCAAACTTTGTAGAGTAGCGGTGTGATCACGTTGTAATCGTGCATGACCACAACACCGTCTTCATCATTATGACATGACCATGCCAGTTTTGGGCATGACCTTGCCAACGAGCAAGAAAACGCTTTAGGAAGGAAATTGGCTTGCCAAATCCATGGTTCTCGCTATAAGAATGATTTTTAGGGCTTCCTAGAAGAAATTTTGCATCAAAGAGGAGTTGGAGGCTACTGGAGGCAAGTGTTAGAAAGAATTTGAGAGCTTTCCTCATGATCTTCTTCCTCCTTTGGTGGAAACCTTGAGAGGCAAGTTTTTCTTTTGTTTTGTGAGTTGTGAGAGATTTGTATGAGACGAAGGATTGTTGCCATTATGGAGAGAACAAGTTATTGTAAGTATTACATGTTTTTGTTTCTTGCAATGAATTTCTGCATAGTTTTCCTTGCTATGATTTTCGAGATAATGCGCAGCTAGTTTAATTCTTCGTGTCTCTGTGATGTAGGGGTAGTGGATTTAATCATTGTTTTTTTCCATAGTATTTTTCTATTAACATTTTTTAAGCTTTCATGGCCTATGTTGTTGATTAATCTATGAACTTAATTTACTTCTAATTTAGCCAATTTGAATATTAAAATATTTCATGAAGCTACGACCTCTAATCATTTTATTGTCGAAATGAAGGATTAACCACATAATTATGAGAGGATAAACTTACTCCAATGGAGTTATGCAATCTTCTCAAAGGATTAGAACAGTTATACAAAATGTCATAAGGATTGAGGGAGTCAACATCAGGGATTATAGGCTTCTTTTGACCTAGATATATGCATATGGAGTAATATATCCCTTATTGACAAAAATCACATAAGAAAACATTTAAGAAAGCTGAAATCACTACGAGGTAGGATCCGTATTAATCTTGAAGGAACTCACAAATACTTTCCAGCTGCTTCTGTTCTACTGCCAACATTTTTCTCTATTTTATCTAGAATCTTAGGACTTATATTATCTTTGCATTCACACACTAAATTAGTAAAGTAGATATTTTTTCTGCACAAATAATTGTTAGAATTTTCTCGTGAGACTGATACGCAGGCTCTTAAACCATATACTACTTATCACGTGTACATGCATTGTATGTCTGACTTCGCGGTAAGCTTCAACGCGTCAGGTTTGGGTTTTGGACAATGGGAAAAAGGGAGAGAGGTGGGAGGGAAAGTTGGTGGTTTTTGTCTATGGATAAAAGTGAGATGAGAAGTGGTGCATGATATGGTGGAGAATAAAAGAAAGAAAAGAGAAGGATAAGAGAATGAGAATAAGAGAATGAGAAAAGGAGGAGGATGGTTGTTTGACTAAGAGAAAAAGAAGCGAAGGTAAATGTAATAGCACAAAAGAAGAGAGAGAAGAGTAGAAAGAAGAAGAGGAGAGAAGAAGACCATAATGAGAAAAATGAGGATGTAGAGGTGTTAGGGTTTGACCATGGGAATGAGAAGAAGAAGAAGAGGGAGAGAGAGAGGGAAGAAAAGGAAAAAAAAAACTTACAGTGCTGTGCGAAAGCCGACGAACACTAGAGAAGAAGACTGAACGAAAGTGGTAGCGCTAAAGTGGAAGACTAAATGAAGGCGAGGACATGATAATTGGCCCAATTCTTTCTGTGTGGAGGCAAAGATGTCCATTTAAAGAGCAATGATGACATCATAGATACGCTACTCACTAGCGTAATTACACCACCCACTTGGACGGCAAGACGTAATCACGCCACCCACTCGGTGTAATTATGATGGGGACTGTGCATATGAGTGGGTTAGGGAGGCATCAAGATTTTAAATGTTCAGTAGAAGAATGAATAAAAGTACCTACGCCGATACTAGCATAGTTACGCCGGCAATGGCGTAATTACGCCAGAATATAGCGTAACTACACTGACAAGAAATATATATATATAACCGTTTTCGGTCAATTATGATTATATCATTGAGCAGGATAAGGAGACCATGATAGAGGATTTCATCATTTCTTTATTTATCACAAACTTCAACATATGTGGGCATAATTTTTCTTAATATTTCTATCATACTTTAAAGATTAAATCATTTTGACAAAGTTCTTATGTTGACTGAGACATATTATGAAAGATTGTGCTCTAAAACTTTCTAAAATATTTATTTGAACTTCCTTTAAAGTATAAATAAACATTATTTGAATCATATTTGAACATGTTTGAGCCATGCTTAAACTTACTTAAACTTTAATAAAATATTGTTCAAGGATATTCAAACTAATGTTAAATTTAAATCATTTTTTTAGTCATTTGATCAAGTCAAATTAGATTTGAACATAGTTCAAATCATGATCAAACAACATGGTTTGAAGTAGCCTTATACTTATCAAATAATTGTTAAACATGGTTTAATATTGGTTCAAGCTAATGTTCATATGAATGTTATGATATATGCTCATCAATTGTTAGCCTCAAATTAACATTTTCTTGATCATTAATCAATTATTGTCAACATTGTTTGAACTTAATTCAAATAACATTTAACCATTCAATCATGATATAAACATGTTTTATTCTATGTTGGAATAAGTTTTGCTCAATGTTTGTAGGTAAGAAAATGATTTGTCCAATGTTTTTTTGAGTTTAGAGTTTAGAATGTGATAAAATAGAAGAGTTTCATTGATTTATGAATTTTGGAATTTAGGAGGCTTGATTTTACTTAGATTTAGATATATTAATTCAAAAGGTAGGGATGTGAATTTAGACCAGCGACCGTTAATCGCTTGAAAATTGGTTCAAAATTTAGATTTGATCAAAATAAATGAGCTGAGCTTTGAGCTAAAATTTTAAATCGTTTTTTTTTTAGATGATTTCAAGCCTACTCTAGTCAGATTGAAATCAGGTTGTTAACCATCTTACTAATGTTAGAGCAGTGAATTTAGGAAATTTAGCTCGAAGAACGTTAATTGCTAGAAAATTGATTCAAATTTTTGTTCGGATCGAGATCAGATTGAAATAAATGAGCCAAGCTACGAGCTAAAAACTTGGATCGAAATTTTTTGAGCCGACCTTAACTCGGCTCAAAATCGAAGCGTTAACAACCCTATCGAAAGGTTAATTAATTTATAAATTTACTAATTCTACTTCGACTAACAAGAAACTTTAAAAAATTTCTGCATTTGAGTAAAAAACCAACATTTTCATATGTTTAGGGGTTGTTTGGGATCAATTTTTATTTTTTTATTTGTTTTTTGTTCTTGAAAAAAAAGGAAATAAACAAAAAAGAACAATGTTTACTTATCTATTTTTTATTTTTTATTTTGTTTTTTAAGGATCACTTTATTTTTAAAATAATCAAAATAATAAAAAAAAATTGTTCCACATTCGTGTAAAAAACCAACATTTTCGTATGTTTATGGGCTGTTTGAGATCAATTTTTATTTTTTTGTGTTTTGTTTTTGGAAAAAAAGAGAAACAAAAAAAAAAAACAATGTTTCGTTATCTTTTTTTTGGTTTTTTTAGGAACACTTTATTTTTAAAATACTACAAACAGAAAAAATAAATTTTTTGCCGAGCCCCACCACATGCCCTGACGACCGCCAGCCTCCACCGCCTGCGACCTCCGCGCGCCGCTTGTTGAGGCTAGTCGCTGCCGCCATTTGCCACCAACTGCCAGCCAACCCGCCACCCATCGTTGGCCATCGCTCCCGCTCGCCCGCCTGACCGCCCGCCCATAGGTAATGCTTTATGTTGGGTGAAACAAGGAAGACATATATGTCATGGACAGTAGCGCTTAATACTGAAGTGTACGTCGACCTAACTGTTTTATAAAAAATATAGTTCTCTTAAAAAATAAAAAAAATAACTAATTAAATATATTTTATATTTTTGAAAATATATAAATCATAAGATAATGTTACGATTTATATATTTTTAAAAATTAACGGATAATAAATAAATAAATAAAAAATAGACTAAAAATAAAAATAAAAATAAAAAACAAAATACGATCCAGAACAGGCCTTTCAGGGTTTTAACACAGAACCCATGGCCGCTTTCTCCATCCCCGTCGTCCATCCACATCTGCTACCATCCGACAAAATCAAAACTTCTATTCCATTCCATGTCTTCTGTCCCGTTTCAGTATCGACTTCTTCTCTCCCAAAGAATTACTTATCACATTCACCGAACCCGAAAGTTCTCGCTGTACATAAAAAACAACCAACCTTCTTAAAAACTTTCAGAGATGGAGCGGCGGTGTTACTCCTCGGCTCCTTTCTTTTATTCGGCAGGTACGGCAGGAGACCTTCTTTGGCCCTCTCTGATCCTCTCAAGAGCAACATTTCTGACTGTTTGGAAGAGAAAATTGAAACCCAGAAGAAAAAGGAACGGGATGACGACGACGACGAGTTATATGCGAGGCTTTTGGAGAGGGACCCTGCGGATGTTGCTGCCCTAAAGTTGTGCCTGTATGCCGAAATGAAGAAAGGGAAGAGGGAGGAAGCCGTAAAGTATTTAGAGAGATTGATAGCTTTGGATCCGGATGAGGTTGAGTGGAGATTGTTGCATGCCTTATTGTATGAATTGATGGGGCATTTTGGAAAGGCAAAGAAGCTGTTCAAGGAGATCCTCAAAGAAAGGCCTTTGCTGGTCAAGGCTTTGTATGTAAGTTTGTTCTTATTTCATCAATCCCTATAACTTGGCCTGCGCTATGTTGCTTATGGTTGTAGTATGTTATTGAGTTGTGCATGATGCATCGCATGATTTGATAATTATGTTTCTGTGCAGGGTATAAATTTAACATTTTTGACCGAGACATTGGAAAATGAGAATTTCATGTAGGGGCATTTACATATCCACTACACAATTCTCGATGTATTTACATTTTTAACACCGAAACATTGACATTTACATGTATACCGATCAAATCCTTAACATCATAGGAAAAAAACCTGTATCATTATCTTCTTGAATGTGAAATACACTTTTTCAAACATTAGTTTATAACAACAAAGTATTTTGTTAGTGCAAATGTTAAACTATGAGTGTTATATATGTAAATTTATAAAAAATGTGTGTTATGTTTGTACATTCTACTTGAATCTAATATAATGTCTGGGCCTATTAGCTGAACCAATGTTTATGTTGGGGACCTCTTTGATGCATGCTGAATGTTCATTTCTATCATATGGGAATTATGTGGAGAGTTGGAAAGAGAGTCCTCTAGTTGTCATGCAGTGTTTTGTAAGTGATCTATTTGATTCAAATTTATTTGAGGCAATACCTTATCTCTATTTATAAGACACACGATATCTCAGCATAACCCCAAGTAAATAGGAAGGATAAAGAGAGAGAAAGTTTGAATGATTTTATTATTCGTGTTAGAAGCTCGAAGCAGTATATATGTCTTGCAGAATTGATTCTTTGGTTTATATTTGTAGAGCTTTTAGATGTTGCAGGAGAAGCTACACTTTAATCTAGAAAAAGAAACAAACAAATAAATACATGATATGACCACTATAGATACGTGGACATAGTTGTCATAATCTTAGTCTGTATACTCAAATCGCTTTCTTGGTGAGTACTGTGAACATTTTGTCGGCTAAATAGATAGCATTGCATCTTTGAATGAGCGAGTTTTTTTATTTCACACTAGAAAAGACTAGACAAGTGCCTTTGAGGCTAGTTAAATGCTTTATGAGCTTGGGCAAGTGTCCTCAAAGTTGGTTGAGTGTATTTTTAGATTGTATGGGTGCTTTTGAGCTTGAGCGAGTGAGTTTGAGTGCCATATACCTTGGGTGAGTGACTATGTGATGTTTATGTGCAACTCAGGTACTTATCAAGTCACTCTCCAGTGATATAGCATCACCATGAGTTGCATGGTTTGTAATGAGATGCTTATCGGAGAAAGTGTAGAGGAAAATTCAACATTGGGTGAGTGAGGCCATTGACAAGGGAACAACCTCACCTTGGAGCCTGTGAAGAAGTTTAAGACCTCTCGGTTGGACGTCTCCAAACAGCTTGCCACTTGAGAAGCTATAAGGGTCCAGCACTCCTCTCTTATGGTGGGTTTGATCTCATGAGTGCCGCCCTATAACATGGGCCGCACCTTTTACTCATCCTTCTAGGAAGAGCTAGGCACTGACTCTTCCCAAGATCTACCTTCTGCAGTGACAGTGCTCATGTGGTGATTTGGCAGGCTAGCTGCACTTTATGTTGCCATTATAGGAATTTATATCATAGGGTTGCCAAGTTTGAGGAGATTAAGAGGCAATGAGATCCTTCTCCAAGGAATATGACATCTTTCATGCCTCTAAGAAAGAAATTGGGGTGTTAAAGTCCAAAATTTTCAAGAACTCCCATTAATTGGAAAATGAGTGGGTGAGAAATACTTTGAGCTGCAAACTTATCACTCTAGGGAGAAGGAACTTGGCGAATAGTTGGAAGAGTATAAGGAGAAGAAAACTCAGTGAGCCAATGATTGCTTAGTGTGTTCATTTTTTTTTTTTTTGAAATTAAGATAAACTCCAAGGTATTTGCAGCTTTCATGGGGTCATTTTTAAACAAAGAGATGCTCATTAAAAAGTATGAAGTTGTTTATTGTCTCCAAAAGCTAGTAACTTGCTTGGAACTTACTGACAAGTATTAAAATAAGTGCACTTTTTACTATTTGAAAACAAACAAGACTTTTGAGGGCATGTTAGATTTGTTCAAGCAATGCATGAGTTTTTTATTTTTTATTTGGTACTTTTAGCAAATAAAACAAAATTATTGAAAGTCATATAACATATGAATGAATATGTATTATTTATTTATACTAGTTTTTATTCTCTTTTTTTTTTTGATCCAATATGTTATTTATTGAGTTGAGTTATGCTCCAGGCTTTTGATTAAATGACTAAACTACTTGAGTTCTGGATGTTTGGGCGTGCAAATATTCAGACGATGTGTAAATGTTTATTCCTTTTAAGTCTTAATCCTTTTCTCTTATACATCTTTTTACAAGTCACCACCTTGAATGAGCCTGACATTTTGCAATAATTCAATTTTCAAGAGAGTAACCATTTAAACTCACCAAATAGAATGGATTTGTGTGCTACCTCAATATGAAGCTTTGTAGAGAACCTAGAGTTGGATTTTAAAGCTAGTTTTGTACGAGAAGAGTTGGAGGCTTGATACTTGAGGTTTGATGAGTTGAGGCAATTTGATATTTTTCTTCAAAAGAAGTAGACTCATGTGCTTTCAAGCTTGGCCTTGAGTCAAGATCACAATGATCCCTAAACTCAAGTTATTTTAAACATCTTATACTTGCTTGAGACTTGAGTACTCTTCTTTTAGGTTAAAAAATTTCAAATATTATGCTTAGCATTTACTTAAGTTTGAGACCGGCCTATTCCAAACTTGGTCTCGTGTGTTGAGATCAAATTGCTACTCGCTATTTTATAAGTTCTTTTAATATTTTTTATCTCGCTATGAGGAGATGATTTTCATTGGTGAATAGGTGAGTTCCTTGAATGCAAGCGAAAGGAAAAGGTAAAATCCATAATATATTATGATTTAATTTTCCATCCTTCTCGCAAAAGATTGAATTTTTTGCATTTATTGGGAAACTAATTTGATTTTCTTCAAAGTATATTATAGGATGAAATTAAAATAAGCAATGATTTTTTAATCTCATAAGTAGGACAGCTTTAGAATATTTCCATTCTAGGTACTTAGTAACTCTCTCCTCATGTGTGTCTGCAACTAATAAGATCCAGGGTTGATTTGCTTTAAAATAGGGTAAGATTCATCTTAGGTAGAGCCTAGTTTTCGAAGTAATGATTTTCGAGCTGCCACATTCACTTAAACACTTGATACTCGGGGTGAAAGGCCTTCTTCTTGACTCATATGCTGTAATATTTCATCATCTTTCTTATGATATTTTTCCAGTTATTTTGATTCCTATGATCATACCTCCTCTAATAAATTTAGATTTTTTTTCATGCATTCCTTGTTCCTTTCTTTCCATTTTGATATCTCTATCTTTTCGAAATTTACGTGTTTACCACCCGCCGACTATGTAAGTTGTACTTGATCAAATGTTTGGTTTTCTTGCAAACAAAAGATGTTTGGCCGTTTGGGCTACTGTAGAGAATGCTGTAGTTTTTAGGAACCATAAAACGAATGGTAGCATTTCAGACCACCTATGTTTGGTTCTTGCAACTTTCTTCCTCAGACATTTAGTATCAGCTTGTTTCTTGCTCGTATCAACCTGTTAGTTTTCTTAAAATATTGCTTTGCATTACAGAGGTAAAAGATTACAAAACGCAATACAAAGCATGCTATCAATTATTTACAAAGCGGGCCCTATCACTAATGGAAGAAGCATCATCCCTTATAGTAGGAACAAAAGTGCTGATATTCTTCATGTTTACAAATAAATGAACTATCTAAAGCAAGGCGAGCATATATGTGGGCTACTTTTCTGAACTCCCTATGTATAAATAAAAAAACTTTGCATGTGTTATTAGGTTGTGGTCAAACCTGCTCTATAGTGGGTACTTTTATTGTGCCATTAATATTAATCATTTTATGGTTCACTTTTTATGAAATCTCCATCTTTAGACTATTTTTGAATTATCATTTGAAGTAAATTTTACGTGTTATATAATTTTTAACATGGTTTTTTTGTTGCAGTTAATGGCGTTGGAATCATGGTTTTTTGTGTTTGTTTATGTGTATCTCAATGTAGAATTGTTTTTGAAAACTTTTGTTCCTGAGTGATTTTGTATCAGTTTTTCTTACAAGGAGAAATAAGTATAGAAATGGAAAGGATATGGTATTTATAAAGAGAAGAGAAACATGCTTGATTTGTGTGAACGATAAGAATATGTGGATTTATGTTTGCATCCCCATGTAAAGAATAAATCTTGATTCCTTGATACTTTTCAGAGAATATATATTTATTCTTGAGTAAGCCATTGAGATTTGAGATAATGATTTCTAAGTTTTTATTGACTTGTGATTAATTGTATTTGCAAGACCAAATGACATTATGGGGAAACAATTGAAATTCAAGCCTTTTAGTGATATTTACGAAGAAAAAGTGATTGATTAATGACAAATTTGCAATTTTAAAATAAGGAGTGGGTGTATATCCAATTTGGATATATGAGAGATTTATTTCCCGAGAATCAAGGAAACAATTCAATATTTTTTCTCGACTTTCTCCACTTTTTTAATGGTAGAGCATCCTTAAGGTGGATCTTGGAGAACTATACAACTGAAAAGTAACCAATCAAATCATCACAAATTGGATGGCTTAGAATTCTACTAATCCGTAGAAGTTGTTCCAAAATGAGCCAAGTAGACACCTAGTCAAGATCGCAAACGACCAAGCATGGCTTTGAATGGCTGAGGCAAGGAGAATTGATCCGCATCTGAGCTCGAGCAACTAAGGCCGACCAAGGCCAACTGACCGAAGCCAACCAAGACTGACTGATCAAGGCTGACCGATCGAGGCTTGATGATCAAGGCCAAATGATTGAATTCGAATGACCAAGATTGGGAAAATGAAGTCGAGCAATCAGAATCGAGCGTCTAAAGGGCTTCATATAAAGTTGAATTCTTTGAGTCTCCAGTTGAGATAAGGGTTAGGATTATAAAAATTTAGGGGATTCTTATGTCTCGTCTCAAGTAAGATGAGCCTAAATTGGTCATTTTATGAGAAACAACCATTAAGTAGGGATTCCTTCTCTGAGATTCCGAAAAACCTAAAGATTGTCCTGATCTTACATCTCTTGGTCCACCATCATCTAGCTTTTCCTCCATACCTGCTCTTTCATTTCCCTTTGTTCACTCTCTATTATTTGAGTGTGATTCAAGGACAAATCTAAGTTCAACATCCTAAAAAGTTGCGGTGAGTGTTGATTATTCTACAAACGAGAAGTGGAGTAGCGCAAGAAGAATACAACCATCATGAGATCACAAACAATATGAAATGCACCAGAGATTTAGTAGCACGACAGTTCCAAGAACTCAAGGAGTAGATGATGGAAGTAATTAGGGAAAAGCTTGCCCAGGAGATGACCCCACCATCCCAACCAGTAGCACATTCACGCTAGGGAAGAGAGCGTAACGTCGACGCTAGAAGAACCTTCTCACCGGCTTTGAGTGCAGGAAACGACACTTACTACCTTGATAGTGTAGGATTAACACCCTTAGTTCGTGACAAGCGAGGACACACCAGCATGCCACAACAAATTCATTCAGAGAATGCACTTTCTAGATAGATCCCCGAGGCTGAAGCACCAGAATACTTCAAAATACTTACTCTACAATCCTATCAGAGAAAATCTGACCCATTCGATCACTTCACTTCTTTCGAATCAATAGTTTTTTTATTAACAGTAAAAGACACACTAAAATGTCAGCTCTTACTTATGACTGAAGCAGTCTGCTCTCCCTTGATCTAATAGTCTACTGTTGGGAGTGATTATCTCCTTCATTGAGTTCAAGAGGATATTCATAACCTAATTCGCTAATGCAAAGAAACCCTCACAAGAACAACCAGGCGCTGCTACAATTTTGACAAGGTGTAGAGTCATAGCGCGGCTTCATAGCTAGCTTCCAAAAGATGCTGAAAGTGCGTGATCTGATGGTCTCAGTTTCCCATGCAGCTTGATTTGTATCTCTCTTATTTATCAACTCGTTCCTAAGATGTCTTTCATCAGTTTTTCTTTTGTAAAATTACGTAAGTATAGAAACAGAAAGCAAGTAATATTCGTTAATAGTGGAGAAATATCATCCTAAGTGGGTTGCAAATATTTAGGATTGCAAATATTTTTTGAGACCATGAAGAACCTCTGGATTTGAGTTTGCCTCCGCATAAATAAATTATACTTGATTTCATGATATTTTCATCATATTCATGTTTATTATTCTTAAGCAAACCATTAGGGATTGAGAGAAATGGTTGTTAAAAGAAAATAAAGCTAGCTAACTTGCTATCTAAGCCCATAACGACAGAAGACACGTTTTGTGTTCCTTTCTTTTCTGTTGCAAGCCTCCAAATTAGGTGTGACATTCATTTCTATTGGTGTCTTTTTTCCCTTTAGAATTTTCATTCCCTTTTCTGGAATGGCGTTTCCCTATCTGATTTGAAGCTCTGCCAAATCAGGAAAGAGCTGCTTGAATGAAGTGCTTGTGCTTTTAGTTTTGACATCATTGTGACTGAAAAATTATCAAAAGCATCTAAATAGCGACCAACTAACCAGTTATGGCATAAATGGGGAAAACAACAAAGAACAGGAAATCTAAGAATTTATAGATGTTGACCATAATTCTATATCTAAACCACAAGTAAAATCGACTGTGCGCAAGGCGAATGATGAATGATGAATGCAACATTTCACAAGATCGAAACTGATTTACTTCAAACATTGCTGCAGTTACCTAACTGATCCCTATTTATGGAACAAACTTTGCCATTGTTTACGAAGTATCCACCAAGTAAGACCTTTCACAATCCCAATGAGAAATACATACCATAAACTTGACTTGCGTGATTCCGGTCCAATTTGCCTTGAGGATTGTCCACATTGCTGAAATGTCATCATATCATAAAGCGGATTGTGAGAACACATTTGAAGCATTGAAATTATCTAAGATTGAGCCTTCTGTGATCAAGATGAGCAAAAATGATGAAAATGACGCAATTGGAAGGGGCATTTGCATGAAACGACTTAAATATTCTTGTCCATCGCTGAAGCAACTCAAATGACATTCGATTGCAAATGTACCATGCTCGTGCACGTCCAGAGCGTTGTATTTGCTTAGGAAGGACACATTTTTCTGAGCTTTCACAATGAAATTTAAAATGCACAAAAAAAGAAATGAAGACACACTAGTTGACATGATTGAGCTTCTCCCCACTAAGCCAGTCCGATCCTCCACATAAGAAATGTTATTGACAGGAGTGATGCTTATTGCTATTCAAATAATGAGCTTCAATTAAATATTAAATGTGAATATTTAAAATATTTTAAATGTTTTCCTGATGATTATCGTGTTGAATGCGAATCTTACTTAGAAGGATTTGTTTTTAAAATTAAGTTTCAACAAATATTTGAATAAATTTAATTAATATAATTTTTGAACTCAATTATTTGTAAACAAGAAAAAGTTGGCAAGGTTCAAAAATATCAATTCCCTAATGTTGGGCATATTCACCAAACATCTTAACTGGAGTGATTTCATTTATGAAATCAAAATTTCAAATTATAAACTATAAAAAATATTTTGATAAAATAATGTTACTAAAAAGTTAAAAGCGAATCTTATCCACCCTCCTCAATCATTTGTCAAGCTTCATAAATCTAATGTTAATCTAAGCTCACATAGTGCCAATGTCATGTTAAAGTATATCTCTAAATTTAGACTCAAAATAATTCATGTTAGTAGGAATGTAGTCCTAGTCCTCTGTCTATGTGGTTTGACTAGTAGTCTCCACGAAGTGGTTTGACTAGTAGACTCTACTATAGAAAGATCACGACTATAGCCTATATGTTCCTCAATGGTATTCTATTCTTTTGAGTCATGAATCATAGGGTTTACATGATAGGCACTTAGCCCTCTTTAAGCTAATATCGATATAAATTAAACCCCTAAGACAAACATTCACTCCTGGGTTAGGTTAGTTGCCGCATCTGACTGAGTAAACTAGGGATCTTGATAACCCAGGATGACAAAACCATGAGATCTTGGCTGGGTTCGTCGTTATTCTCCCCATCATTCACTCATTTCACAACTTAAGTTTGTTGCTATTATATTCTAAATTTGAATGCTTATCGCCTAAATGACTAGCCTAAATCAAAAGTGCTCTCTCATTACCAGAAGGGGTAATTAACCATATGGGCTTGTGTCTATGAGAAACCTTAAATCCCAGATCTTAAAGTCCTCACAAAATGAGAGTGAAATTTTTGGGTAGTGTCTTATCTCATATGTCTTCTAAAAATTTGACTCATAACTCAAGTAAACCCTCTCATTCATTTTGAGGGAGGACGGGGCATCAAATTTTCAGTGCTCACAATAGACCATTCCAAATGAAATTAAAATGTGTATCATTTTTTCCTCTTTTAGTAGTGTCTATAAGTAAGAAACTGTGCTCAATATGCTCATGTTGCATCCAGGGGATGCGCCAATGGAGCATGCAGGGAAGCTGCATTGGAGCTTTTGGACCTAACATATTTCTTATTCTCTATTCACACACTCACATGCATGTACATTGAGGAAGTGTTTTCTAACCGTGGATTTTATAGTTTGCACTGTACAAGAACTTTAGATTTGTTCAAATTGAGATTTTGGAAAATTTATTAATTTTGGATTTTTGCAAGTCTGCTGAATTAAGCCTTTTTTTTTTCTTTTTTTTTTTCTACGGGGATGGTTGTCCATTAATGAAATCAATCAATGCTAGTAAAAACATTGCGTTTTTTGCTTGTTAAATGCAAATTCTTTGAGTGCGGTGAAACATTGAGTACCAAAATTTGAGAGTAGACTTCTTGTACCGGCTATTAACTGCTTGAAACTAGCTTGCTTGCCCTTTTTATGTCTTACTGTTGTCCACAATACTTTATCAATTGATATATTCTTAGTTTGCTTAAATACTTTCATTCTCTCTAATTATTTGCATTAACAACTAAATTCTCCAAATTAGTTTGTCTAAAATATATGATTTTCTGCTGCAGGGTCTGGCATTGGCCATGCACAAGAACAAAGAAGGCCCAGCTGCTTTTGTCATGTTGGATAAGGCTCTAGATATTGCACATCGTGAGAGGAGACTAAGCGAAGAAAGGAGTATTAGAATAATAATTGCCCAGATGCATGTGTTGAAGGTACATGAAATTCTTATAAACAATGCTTGTATGAGTTGTTGTGTTGCAAATAATTCTTAACCTTCTAAACCTTGATTTGATGGAGTTTGTCTCCATTTCTATCAATTTTATGGATGCAGGGTGATATAGATGTGGCTTTAAAGCAATTTGAAGATCTTATCAAAGAAGAACCTCGAGATTTTCGGCCTCATCTATGTCAGGTACACTCTAGATGGTAATTGATTTCTGCCTAGACTGACCATCTGGTGGCGGTGTTTGGCGGTGTTTGGCTGCAACTTAGATTTATGTTAAATAGGATTTATCAAAACCGATAAATCCGGGTCTATCAGATTGACGAACCGGCAGAAAAACTCCCGAACGATGACAGAATAAATCTGGCTCACAATCGGATTTACTAAATCCAGATTTACATTGTAAAAATGACAGAAGAACACGGGAAGAGAAATATGAAACGTGAGAAAATTGGATTTAACAGAACTTTGGATTTAGTTTTTATATTTTTAGTGTTTGTCTCACCTTAAAATTGCAGTTAAAATAGGCGTTAGACCCTTAAAACACAACAAGTAAGAAAAAATTGAGTCATTTGAACTCTGGAGATGAATCTTTTGTTGAACAAAGCTTAATTCTACTGATTAGTTATCTTTTACATGTTTTTTTAACCTTCTATGGTAATTGCTTGGCCTCATTTAGCCATGAATATTAACAACTGTTTCTAATTGTCAGGGGATTACTTATAGCTTGCTAGGTAAGAGGAAGGAAGCGAATGAAGAATTTGACATCTATCAGAGCCTTGTTCCTGATGAATTCCCACAGAGAGACTTTTTTGGTGATGTAATTCTAGCTGCAAAAACAGAATTACAGGAACAACCCTAGAAATAAGTTCAATCAGAGGACAATCATTCAGAAAATTTGCCAGAAGGTAATCGAACCATAGAAGGGTTTTTTGGCTTGTAGGTCTATGGTTCTTTGAAAGCTTAATCATGTGGTTGATTTGTATGATTATTTGTTCAATGATGGCCTCATCTTAATTATATTTTGGTTCAATTTTTTATTTTTATTTTTATTTTTTGTTTTGATTTGAAATTAATTGTTATGATGAATATAATTAATTTTAAAAAATCAATCATTATTATTTAGATGTTTTTTGTGTTTTTTTAAAGAGATTGATTTATTTTTAAGAATATTAAAATAAAACATATGATAAAATATGTTAAATAAATATATATTTAAAATAAAAAAACAATAATAATAATAATAAAACAAAATTAAACTTATTTCAAGCTAGCATTTAGAAAAAAATTTGGTGTGGTAGGTGGAAACCAAAAGTGAGTTGCCTTGTTAGTTGGTAGTGATAGGGTTGTAAACGGTCCGAGGCTCAAAGTCAAAATCGGTTCGAATGGATATATTGTGGCTCGAAATTGGCTTGTTACTCATTATAGTTGATTTCGAAACGAGCTTGTTTGAAATTGAATCAAGCTTGATCCGACTTGAGATCTAAATAAGTTGACTCAAATTGAGTTATTTGGATTTGTTTCAGGCTGGAAGGAGCTTGATTCGGTTCAAAATTGAAACTAATTAGCTCAAGTTCATTGATATCGATCCGTTAAAGCCCAAAATGTGCTCGAAATTGGATTGAGATTCTTATATTCAATTTTACTTAGCATTACAAATATAATTTTTTATAAGTATACGAGTTGATCTCAAGTCAGTTTGAGTTGATCAATGCATGGCTCAAAAAATTTCGATCCAAAATTTTTGCTTATTATTGAGTATGTTTATTTCAATTTGATCTCGATTTGAAACAAAATTTGAATCCATTTTCGAGTGCTAAATGATCTTGAAGTAAAATCATAGCTCCAAATATTGAAAAAATATTACCTCAGGAGTACTGATGCATCAGTACTCCAATGAGGAGGTGCCACGTGACATTATGGTGGGATCATTGCATATATGACACTTTCCCATTGGAGTACTGATGCATCAATACTTCTGATGTAATATTTTTTCCCAGATATTGGGTTAGAAAAAAACAATCAAAGTCACTGATATATGTCAAATCAAACTAATTAGAATTAGTCTGAAGCATTCTCATTATTATGTGCTGCTTACAACTTAAAATTCTCATGTGCTGTCAATTTTATATTATTAAATGTATTCTTTAATCTTATAATTTAAGTGTAAACTTTGGCATGGAGTGTTGAATTCATATTTGTTCGTGAATCACATCAAAAAAAAAATGGAGAGTAGGAAGAAGATATTTCGGAATACAAACTAATTTTTTGTATACAGGTCTCCTTTTATATTTATTGTTATTGTACTTATAGAATATTATAATCATATGTAAAAATTTGGTTATGCCCTTGATATTTTTGTTGCGACTGGTCTTTACAGGCCGGTTTCGAATAACTCACCTTTTAGTGAGTTCTCGACAAATCATCGCATTTTTTGTCATCTAAGTAGTCGCTACTTGGGTCGGATGCTCCCTTGGTCGCTTGGTCGTCGCACGGGTTAGCCCCTAGTTGGTCGGTCGGTTGTCTCCTATACTAATCTCATAGCCCGATCCTTCTTGCCACAGGCATTTGTTCTGCTTAAGCATGATTGATCTGCTTGCATGTGCTCAACTTAGGACTATTCGATCTGGCCAAATGTCTTTTTGTTATGTGTATTTAGTTTCCCAATTCTCTCGTATTTTAGTACACTATGTGCTGCAAAAATAATGAGAGAATTAGAATGCTAGAATTAGAATGCAATAAATGAAGTGCAATAGAAGGTTGGTTCTTATTAAATGACTTATATGATTGATACTCCCTTGATTTTGTTGGTTTAAGACGTCTTTCCAAATTTACTTGCTACGTTCCTACTATAGATTACCTCTGTGGCATAAGTTGGTATACCCTTCTCTTTCAGTCGCATTACTTGAAGGTTAGCAATGGACAAATTACCTAGATCCCAAAGCATCGTTTTGAACATGATTTTTCCTCGCAGGTTGTTTAATAACAAGAAGAGGAAAACATTCCATGAGGGCGAGCAGAGGAAGAAGTTGTGGTGAATAAGATTAGACTCTCATACTCAGGTCAGGTAAATTTGTTTGAGATGACCCAAAAGAGTGCCTAGCTAGTCTCGGCTAGCGCTCAGCCAATCATCGTGAGCACTCTACAAGTTACTACCGTTATACGACTGACTAATGTAGCCCAAGTCCTAATGTCCCAACCCGTTGTTGCATCCCAAGCTTGGTCAAAGACTGAATCTCCTAGCACCCTTTAACGCTCCGTCGTTGTTGCGATTTCATCTGAATGAGTCGACAATGTCTGATTTTCTAAAGAACATGAGTTCATATGTTTTTCTTTTCTTTTTGTGACGAATCTTTTCATGCTTATGACAATATTGCTTTAGGTGTGGCGGTCAATATGTTCAATTGAGTTTAGGTGAGGCTCCTATGACGTTAACATGGATCAAAAGGGAAATGATGGAGGGGGAAGGTTAGCTCATTAAGGGCAGTGCGGTAGACCATCCTAAAAATCCCATGCTCATTTTGAGTTGCAGGAAGGAAATACTTGAGCGATTCAAGCGGATCGATAGAATTGGCTTGCCATTTGGGTGAGATTGAAAGTTCCTTCCCTCGCAAAGCCATTCTTCGGCAAGTTTTGAAGGTACATGCCATATTGATTTGCATGATGTAGGTGGAAGAGGAGACATGGCATTGAAGCATATGACATCATGCTTTAGCAGAAACTGGCGAATTCACAGGAGCAACTTCAGATAGGTTAGGCTAGTTTGGGTTGGGGGGTGAATTCTTATTTAGGGTGTTGGCTGGGGCAAGTCCCAGTAGAGGTAGCTTCATATCCCTGTGTTGGTTTCTTTGTTATCTAACATAGAGTTAGGGTCTAAATCGTTGTAATAATAATTTTTAACAAATTACATTTCTTACTCAAATTTTCAATTTTCACACCATTATTTTCCATTACTATCTTTTTAATTTCGCGATCTAACCCTCCTTATTATAGTTGGGATTTTCACCGACCCTATAAAGAAGAATGAAATATCTACAAACGTACTTTTTTGGTGTCTTTATTTATAGATCATGCTTCTTTCGATTGACTCATGGCTCCTCCTGTCCCCACCACTATTCTCTACTAGATTTTCTAACTTCTGGGCTCTCTGACTGGTCAAAGATGTCTCTTGAGGAGGTTTCAGAGTATTAAGAGAGTCATATCTTTCTTCCATCTATCT
This sequence comes from Phalaenopsis aphrodite, assembly GCA_003013225.1. Classification (NCBI taxonomy): domain Eukaryota; kingdom Viridiplantae; phylum Streptophyta; class Magnoliopsida; order Asparagales; family Orchidaceae; genus Phalaenopsis; species Phalaenopsis aphrodite. The sequence goes on along the minus strand of NEWO01000059.1, from coordinate 1,348,140 downwards.
TCGAGCTGCTAGCCAAGATGAGGGGAAAATATGTTGAACACAGATGAATTAAAATTTTACAGGGATCGATTTGAATTATGCCTCTGACTTTCATTGTGTGATGAATTGTGCAATATCTTTAATTTTTTCGGGGGTCATTCATGCACAAGTGATGCCGAATTTGATTGCTGCAATAATGACATTCGTGATTTTTGTCTTTCATTATTTTGGCTAGTTTACTTTTTTTTTTGCATGTTTGCATGCTTGAATTATTTTCTCTTATTTATTTCTAGTTGATCTAGGATGCTATGAATATTTTAACCTAGGCTTATTAAAGACTTTAAAATTATAAAATTTCTACTCAAAATCCTAAAAAATAAAATATCGAGATAATAAAAATTTTAGGATTAAAATTGTCTGGAATTTGAAAAACCTACTTTTATTTTTCTGCATGGCATTCAAGCCGGATTTTAAACAAGTTATATAGCATGACTCTTACCCAAGTTATAATTAATAGGCCCTCCACAATATCTAATAATCACTCTGGATAACTGCATCATTTTGCATGTCCCGAGAAGGTCTCCATAATTCTCGAACCGACTGACACAACATATATCTCTGCTTATGAGGTTGTCTGGTTTGCTTAGGGTATTAGTGGCTTTCTCAACCCAGATGAGGTGTAAGTCCTTTTTTTGGGGCGTATCCAGCTTTGTAGCCGAACCTCCCATTCTCTTTTTGAGTCACGGTGAGCCACGTACGACCCCTAATATGGTCTCGTTTCACTCATAGAGGGTGCCACACATTCATTGCATAAAAAATGGATGCGAACATTGGAATTAACCTCATATCAAATTTTGTAATTATTTCAAAGGATCCTTTTATGTCTTTTATGTACTTTTTGGCTATTATTTTTAACTAGCACATCATCCACATACACTTAAATATTTTTTTCCTTTTGTTTTAAAAAGATTATATTCATCAACATCTGGGAAATAACCCGAACATTTTTAAACTCAAAGGGCATTAAATTATAACATAATACACGTTCGTTTATTATGAAAGTTTTCTCTCCATGTTGGTTGTGTGCATCTTTATCTGGTGTTATCTAGAGAAGACGTCCATGAAGCTCATCACAGAATGGTCGATCGCTGAGTCCACAGGTGTATCAATCCTTAGTAATGAGTAGCTATAATTTGGACAAGCAAAGTTTAGGTTTGTGAAGTTGACGCACATCCTCCACCTGTCTGCTTTCCGCACCATCACCATGTTAGACAACCAAGTCATATATTGCACTTCTCAGATATATTTAGCCTCCAACAGCTTATGTACCTCTCTCATATCAGTTAGACTAAGATAACAGTTGAAGATCTCATCTTTTTTTTTCATCGGTTAGACGATAAGATTGACTTTCAGTCATCCTTGACTTTCAGTGACTAGCTAAGCTAAAACATCATGTTGCTCTTCGAGGGTCTGAATTGGTATATATTTCGACCCTGCATAGAATTTTTACTTATTAAAAAAAATTCCCCACTTCGCCTTCGACCACCAGAAATTTAAGAGTAGTCTCGCTGGTTTTGAGATTTCCTTCGTGCATGTTTTGAAGATCAAGTGGCTCTTGCTCCATGCTTCTGACTTCCTGAAAGCATTAGGTTTAAGACTGCTTCAAGTTGCTTCAAATGATTAAGACCTCCCAGTAGTTTGGAAACTTCATTGCTACATGGTACGTTGAAGTGACATATTTGAAGTTAATGAGTTGTGGCTAACGAAGATGGCATTGTAAATCAGTGGTAAGTCAACCATCAAGAAGTCCTCCATATCGGTTTACTGCTTGTCATTTCCCCTTTGATGACTGACAGAGTTATTATTCCCAGGCTTCTTTTCTCTTGTCAGAGAAGCCATAAAGTGATCCAGCAGCTGCTTTCATTTGGTTGTTGTATAGGCCCATCCCATCAAACTCTGACTTGAACAGAATGTTCATAGAACTGTCAGTCTTGACTAGGATATTGTCGATATGGTATTTGTCTATTAAGGCGGTAATGATTATGAAATATTTTTAAGGATTTCTCTTGGGGGAACATTCACTTCATCGAGGTGATAAGGGTATGAGAGATTCATTTGGGGCAAAGGCAGTTGCACACATCACTCTTGACCGAAGTATCTTGAGACTAGCTTGATGGAAAGATTCTCCACCTCCTAGAAAGAGTACACTAGCAATTTGAATGACATGCACTCAGATTGACTCATCGGATCTCATATAGTGGAGCTTTCCTCTGCCAATGGGTTGTTGCTCTTGGGGTTACAAACTCCTTTAACTTACCAAACTTGATCATATCCTTGAATAGGCTCTTGAGGTGTTGACAAACTTATATGTGGTGCCCATAGTCTCTGGCGCCCTTCATTTTAGTAGTATGTTTGTTATGATTTTCTTCTCTGTGTGGTAATCCTCTTATTGTTTGTAGCATAATCGACTCTTACCACACCTTTTAAGATGTTAAATCACGATTTGTACGTGAATCACATCAAATGAATAAAGTATGAGATAGGAGAGAGCGACAGAGAAAGAGAGAAAAAAGAGATGGAAGTGTACAGTAATGAACAATAATTTGAATTACTGATTAATCTTTTCTCAGGAAATGATTTCCCTATTTATAGAGGAGAGATTATAATATATGAACTTATATGTTTGTCTTTGCTTTAATAAAGAAGTTAAATGATACTTTGGGTGTTATAAATGTACGAGCCTTCGACTCGGCCACCCTATGACTCAGTCGGCTAAAACCAGTTGGTCCTGGTTCGACAAGACCTATTCTTTTGACTATGCTGAGTTGGGGTTGCCGATCAACCTTTGATGGTCATCGGGTGGGCAAGACTTGAATCGATTGACTTGGCTTTGTTAGTTGTCTATTCTTGTTTAGTTGTCGACTTTTGATACCCACACAAGAGGCTCCTGTAGGCAGAGCATGGCCATGCTATCAGGCAAAGAGTGAATCACTCTAATTTGATATCTAGCTGTCTCTTTGATGAGGCGATCCTTCTTGATGCTCTGTGTAATTATGTTATAGTCAGTTCTTAGCCATGGATGTGAAATTTCAAAGGTGCCAGGATGACTGACAATGCTAAGTTCTTTCATTGGGTCGGTTTGTGGCGACAGACAAATCGAAGCCTCTAATCCACTCAATTAGCCTTGGTCTTTGGTTGGGATGGCCTGCTTTCAGTCAACCTCCATCCTCAATTCAAGGGGGTTGAATCTAGTGAGATAGGTTCTTTGGTATTCCACTAGTGAACCCTTAATCTTCTGCTAGTTAACCCTTAGTTTTCCACTAGCGAACCCGTGGTCTTCCTCCTGCGACCATTGATCTTCCTCGTGGGGGCCCTTAGTCTTCCACCAGTGAGCCCTTCTTAGCCCCACTCCTTTGTCCTTTTGTCCATTAAATTTTCTTGAGATTAGTGCATGCTTTTCTAATGTATAATTTTAAATCATCTCAAAGGACTAAATCAATCAAAATAACTATTTAGGCACCTTAGGCTATTATCATAATTTCAGAAGATACTTGATTCTCTATAAGAAATAATTATTAAAAAATTGATGCCAGAGATGTTTTTTTATACTGAAATTTCAAATAATTGTTTCTGAAACTTGGAAAAAAACAAATGAATCCAAATACAGAGAATTTTTCGTGAAGTTTTGCAAATCTCAGCAAGAACATTGATGTAGAAACAATGATTAAGCACAGAATGACAAAGAAATGTTAGATGTTGTGTAGGTCCTTTGAATTGAATGTTAAATCATTTACTGTTAAGAGATTCCCTAATGAATGCCTCTTCTGCTATGTCTCTTTTATTTTTTCAGCTAAAAGTTGAGTAGGGAGTTGGATGGCTCTTGTGCTTCATATTGACTTTTAAAATACTTATCAGTTAAGAGGTGGCTTAAATTATATTTTGTCATTTTACATTTTATTCAAATTAAAAAAAATCATAATTTTTAAGGAAGGATTCACCATCAACAACAACAAGAAGTCTTTATTCCAGCATGTGAGGTCGGCTACATGAATCCGTTTTCTCCATTGCGTATTATTATTGAGTGTCATATTTCACTGAATTCTGATAAATTATGATCATTTTTTATACAATATGTCCAAGTCTTTTTAAGCCTACTCCTGCCTTTCTTAACCTAGTTAAATATGAAACAACCACTCTCACATATATATATATTATGAATTTTATATACATAAGACTGAAAGGCCATAACTTTGGGTGTTGATGGAACTCATCTAGTGCAAAAAATCTAATGGATTCAATCAAAGTTCTTAGAGGTTGAAGGGTTAGAGTTATATCCTCAGTGTAGATCTTACTCAAAGTTATCATCAATGCTACACTTAGCTTGGTTAAAGCGGTTAAATGGTTGGACAAATAGAGCTTTTGATATGGTATTATAATTGTCGATTGATGCCTTCCTCAAAGGTGCATTGCTTCCTAACAATACATACGAAGTTAACAAATTATGAAAGCATTTGGTCTGGTTATGTGAAGATAGACGTATGGTTGAATGATTGTATTTTATTTTGGAAAGATCATTATCATAAGCACATATGAGGTATATATTATATATTTAAAATATATATTTTTTAAATTAATAATTTTGATGGGCATAGTATTCAATAATATATCTATATATATTTAAAAAGGAATGGTCATATGTATACGAGCCTCCAGCCACCTCTAATGTGCCTAATAATTGGAGTACTACCTCCTTAAAGCTAACTGTACCAGAGGGGATTCAAATTGCCGACCTGAGGGGTCTTATAAGTGGATGCCAACCATTTTAAAAAAATGGTTTTACATTGTTATAATTTAGCATTGACACACCATCAATAATTTTACATCAGCTGACATGAATATTGGTACAAGATACGAATCTCAAGTCAAACTTCTAAAGAAGAAACGTTCAAGCTTCGATTAAAAATCATCCAAAACATTGATTTCATCCAACTTATAGTCAAGCTGACCGACTCGATGAGACGGGGCCAACGATACCAAAACTGGTCTAATGTAAGTCAAATCAAGCCAAAAACAAGTCACTAAACCACTTTTTGAAGCTTTCTGGGCATAAATGAAAGATCAAACATATTTTGAATCTAGGAAGCTCATAACCAAATTGAGTGTCGTAGCAAGACAAATCCAATGAGTCTAAGATCGCTCATTTCTGACATCACTAGGGCACTCACATGTCTATTGAACGTCATCCGATCATGGCGATCTCTTTGGGGCGTTCGATCAAAGTGGTATGGATTCTTTCCTTATTTGCAGTATGAAGTCTATAAATAAAGCCCAACTTCCTTTCTAAGGGTGGAACTAGACCTTAAGCAGGAGGAATGTCAGAGCCTTAAGAAGAGGGAGCTGAAGTCCGGGACTCAAGACTCACAATCAGACAAACACCTTCTATTTTTGTAGTCGTCAACCACCATCGACCACTGGTTGTCGGCTGTTGCCGACCACCTTCAGCCTCCCACTCTTGCAGCCATCAACCACTGTAGATCACTATTCATCCAACAACGGCGTCTGATCTTGACGATGAAGCACCATGCGAAGCAACAACAGACGTCATGGAGTCCTTAAGCAACCTACAAGACGGTGCATCATCCAAAACGTCATGCCAACCACAAAGACGGTGCACTGAAGCTCCAACAGTCACTCCCCATTGTGTTCGCTTCGTGTATTTGTTTCTTAAACTATATTTCTTATAGGTTACATCATAGTTTTTAATAGTTTAAATGATTTTTACTCTAAAAAATTTAAAATTATCCCAAGTTTTGACTATACAAATTTTAAATACAAATTAATAATCATTCTTGTAACTTTTTTAGCTACTTCTTAATATCTCTTACACTTTTAAAATATAGCCAAATTGTAACTATTCATTATATAAATAAAAATATTACAATTACTAGTAAAAATATTGCTAAAAAATCATCTTTAGTCATGATTGCAGCCATACACGCTATAGTCACTTTCTTACTCCTAAAAATATATTTTTAAATAAATTTATTATTATTATTATTATTATTGTTGTATATATATATATATATATATATATATATATATATATATATATAATTTGTTTGTCTTCTAACCGTTGATAATATTTGATTAACGATATTATCATCGTTATTATCGTATTAAATGGTAATAATTTGTCATTATTTAGAACGATAATAAGTTTATCACCTCGGCCTACTTTCATCATAATAATACAAATCTTATAATTTTTTTTTTAAATATTTGTAAAGAGAAAAATTATCAGCACTAATTTTGAGGAGATCTGATGACATAGATAGAACATGGCATGTCAAAGGAGGGCCCACTAATAGGGGACATGGAGGCACAGGTGTCTGGTCAGAAGTGTCTAAATCAAAATTCATCAAGGTGGTCAAGCGGCTCAAACCTAAAGAGTTCATTCAAAAGGGAAGTATAGTGGAATCCAAGTCATTCCAAAAGTTAAAATCAATTAGAGGGAAAAACCAACACGTCGGGTCTTAACTTGGAGGCATTCAACATCCTCCTCGAACATCTTCAAGAATCAGCGAGACGAGTCTCATCCATCTCTCAAGACCTCTTCGTCTAAGGGCGACTACTTCTCATATTACTGTGAATTACTTTTTGTTTAATGATTTAGCTCTGTCCAACCAATAAAAGGTCATTGTTAGTGATCGAGGGTCAACTATTAGATCTGACCAGCCGATCGGGTAGACTTTAGTCGACCGAGTCAATCTCACAGAGCCCCTTCACTACTAAAGGGTCAACCAATCGACAGCTTCACACCCGGTTGACCGGCAACCTTACCCCACTTTAGCTTAATCGACCGACATCATCTACTAAAGACTCGCTAGTCCAGCTAGTCGATCGTTTGAGTACCAGTATTTGGGCCCACATATGTAAAATACGTTTAATAACTTGTGTATCCCCTATTAAAGCTTGAGCATAAATGTAATTTATATATTGTATCCTCTTCTCTTTAAATATCATATCATACTATCAATAAAACGTGACAACCTTTCAAATTATTGTTCCTTATTGTGTATTTATTTTCCTTTCTCTTTCTATCTTACACTCGTACATAAAAAAATATGCCAACAAAGATCTAGAGGCAGAACATACAACTCAGAACAATGAAACGATCGATCGGCATTCCAATTAGCGATCAACTGATTATTACAAGCAAGGGAGGCGTTTAGAACGATCAACTGTAAGGACGTGCCATAAGATTTCCAATTCAGATCAAATATCTATGGAGTTAAAGGTCAAGCAAACGACCGACAAACTTCCTACCGATCAACATCAATCTATCAGTCTTACAATATTAAAATATCATCATAATTCCTTAAAAGATCCTATAAAAATTGAAAAAATATTACCTCAGGAGTACTGATGCATCAGTACTCCAGTGAGGAGGTGTCACGTGGCATTTTAGTGGGACCATTGCATACGTGACACCTCCTCATTGGAGTACTGATGCATCTGTACTCCTGAGGTAATATTTTTTTCCTAAAAATTAATGATAATAAGACTAATCTGTATTTTTTTAAGAGAACGTCTCGTATCTTAGACGTGTTTTCCGAACATATTTGAATTCAATAAAACTACATTGATTAAGTGTGATTTATTAAATTCATGAATGTCTATCATCCTTATAAATTATGATAAATGCAGAAAAGTTGGGGGCATTTGCGTGCAGGGGAGAGTACAGGGATGGTTGGGAGGCGAGAAATTATCTACGGCACTGACAATGAATGATAGCAGGGCTCTTTTTGGAGCGCAAAAATCGAGGAAGAAGATGAACAGGATGTAGATCTCCGGCCAATGCAGCCGAGATCTCTTCATCATTGCCTCATATGTAGGCCGTCCAAAAGCCATAGGATTCTATTGCGCGCCTTTGTAATTTAGGCCCTGTGGAGAGAAAAGGTGAATGCAGTGATGAGTGAAGGGGTGATGGATGGATGTGTGAAATGTGTGGGGATAGATGAATGCCAACATGTGATCCTCAGTATATCATTATTAATCACTGTTCTTTGATTTATAAGCAGCAATAGGAATGTAGCAATTTAGGTAAACTTGCTTTGAAATGTATAAGCTTTTTCAAGGGATATGATAGTATTATTTTCAATTTAATTAGTTGAAACTTTTATTATTTGATACTTAAACATCATTGTTGGGTTTTGATTTGTCTTTTGTGAATATCGTTAAAGAGTTGGGGTCGGACGAAGGATGGGAGAGAGTAGAATAAATTTAGAATTTCATGTAGAGAGAGTCGGGAAAAGAGGCTTTTTTATTCATATTTTTACCTCATATTTATAAGAGAGTATTTTGTACAATTACAAGAACGAGAGAACATTTATGTAAACTGTCCGTAATACAATAAATACTCTTGTAAATCGCATGGATTTCATACCATGTATGTATTTACAGTTTGAATTTTAACATGGCAGTAATTGGCTGGATGACTCGCTTTAATTTGACGACTGAAATGACCGGACGAGTGGTGACTGTGCTCTCTGAAATACGTGTTGGTAGGGTCTGTTGCTCGAGTCTCTCGCCATGGCATGTCGGTCGATTCTCGCGGTTAGCAATAGGGCGGTAAGACACCTTGATTGTCATGTTGTTGTCGGGGCCATTTGGATGCTTTGAGATCCGTACTAACGTTTATGATATATAAACGTGAGAAAGCCAAAAAGGCAAGTATTTACATCGTAACGAGACAATTTTTTTTCTTTTGGCTATAAGAACTTGGTATAATCAATGTGATAAATATCAAGTGGGTAGTCATACACATCGTATGCAGAAGATTATATTGAATATTGATCATAGACTAGCAAGAGTAGGGCGATGCTGCTTGAATGTGTGGCATGAAATCATTTGCATATAAGCCAAACTTAATATTGTGTGACTCTATATCAAATTCAAGATAAGTATAATCAACTTATTTGCATGCTTCTCCGTGACTCAATAAAGTGATTTTGTTTGATGTATTATGATGTCATATCATTTGCAGAGCAGTGCCAAGATGCAAATGATATTTAAAGATGTGGAATGTGTGACTAATGTAAGAAACACATCTATGTAATTTCTTTCCGTCTCTTATTTTTCATTTTGAAATTTTAATCTAAGGACCTCACAAATTCTGTACTAAGTCTCTATTGCTTTAGTCTTGTAGAATTATAACAAGTAGTTGTTGACACATCTTCTTTAATGACAAGTTTAATTTAGACACCATTTTTGGTTTTATATAGGTCTTATGACATTAAATTTCTCGTGGATTTATCTCTTTAGTAACCTTGTAACTTGATTAAAGCATTCTCAAATTATTTTTAATTCTATTTTGATAATCAATACTCTAAGAACTATCTCAACCTTCCCACAGTGGTGAAAGCAGTTCATTGAACATCTGGGCTGTTCTATTTGGTGGCTCGTCCTCTACTACTTCAACAAACGTAGCTCTTGTTCTATTGAACACCATTTCTTCAAATCTATTGGAATCATACTCAGCTGGAGGATTACAACCCGTTGAAGGAGCATAGCTCATTTAATGATCAACTTCATATTAGATATTTAGTTCATACTTTTCATGTGAAGTCTAGAACCAATAATTTTGATTGAAATTACCCACAATAAAAATCATAACAAATTTCATGTAGCATTAAATATATTTGATTCTTATGTTTCACGCATGGGCATCAAAAAACTTACTCTCTCAAAGGTATGTCGAATACTGAGAAGCCACTTGTACAAAAGACTCAACATGGTTCAATAACTCATCATTTAGTCTTTTTTTTTTTACCTGAATGCAATCTATTGTATATTTAAGACATTAATTATAGCTAGTGCGAATATCCATAAATATATTTAATAACACACCATTAAGTTAACTTACATAATTACTGTATTGTACCTACTAAATTGTGTGGCATCTACTTTAAATATAAAGCCATAAAACCTATATATATGTCAAATTTCATACATATCATACTTACAAACCTGAGTGGGTTACATACATACCCCCAAATTCCTATATATTTATCTATCAAATGCATATACTTACCTATTCATATAGAAACCTAACAACTAAGTGGGTTACATACATATCTCAAAACTCATATCTACTTATTTATCTGACCACAACTCTTGCACGTTAAACCCTCAACCATTAATTATGGGGCATTTACATGTATACATCACCTAATCTAGACTAAATTACACCTAAAAATTATCCTAAATCATATATAAAAACTCAAAACCAACCAATTGAATGCAATGTAGTCCAACGGCCATGACTGTCAGGCCTGTTGTTTCAGACTTTTCTGCAGAAATATTTGGGTATTATCTGACTAAAAGTTGAACTTTACATGATATATTAATAATGTACAAAATTTCTGTCAGAACTTTATAAATGATCACAATATTTTTTTTATTATTTTCCCATGAACACAACTCTCCCATAGGTACTGGGCCCCATTTCATTGTTTGATTACACGAGGAAAGTTAGATATGCTGTTCCTTTCATAATAGACCTCATTCCCAACTCCACATTGAACCCACCACCTTTATTTTTCTCCACATTCATCTGGTTACTGCAGTAGCAATAGCAATAGAGTCAGATGGGTAGGTATGACTCATATATCATATAAGAGATAAATGTTGGAGCGGAGGGACTCGTGAGCGAGTGCAACAGAAGTATCTGTTCAATCGGGAGGAGTTTTGTTATGTGAATTGGGGTGCGGTGTTGCTCCGCAGTACAGTATAAGAATAATTTTATATTTATATATTATACTTTATGGTAATATATACTATATTGTAACGCTAACATGATGTACTCCCTTTTTAGTCAATTAAAAGAAAAGTCACTGTTCTGCTCCCGATGACACAGACAAATTGCCGAATCTCATTAAATCTCTATGTTTTCTTCTTGATCTGTATCAATTCTCACATTTCTTTGCCTTAATTCTTCAACACAAATGAACCAAATAGGATAAGAAAATAAGGAAGAAACATTAAATAGAACGAAAGTAAGAAAGAGAAAAGATGTTGTTGCCTTCCACTGCAGAAATAGTCCTGGACCAGAGATTGGAGGAGAGTCAAGAAGCTATCATGGATCAAACCTCCCACACGCCCTTCAGCTTTCATCCCCTCGGATTAATCCAAACCTCCATTAATATTGCTTCATCCTCCAACGTTGGAACAGAAGCTGCTTCTTCTCCTTCCTCTTTGCACAGATCTGCTACAAACCCTAGTTGGTAAAATTTTAATCTGAAATTATTGAAATTATGTATTCATATAAGTTTGTGTGTAACAATATTTATATGTGGTTTGCAGGCTATGTTGTGAGGAGACAATCAGAGGGTCTAGGGCTGCAGTTGATAATCACAACAATATTAGCAATATGTCTTATAGTAATTATGCAGTAAACCCTAAAAGTGATAAGGTTGGCAATAATTTGTCAGTTGGAGCTATGAGGATGAAGAAGGTGAAAGCTAGAAGGAAGATAAGGGAGCCTAGGTTTTGCTTCAAGACCATGAGTGAGGTAGATGTTTTGGATGATGGATACAAGTGGAGGAAGTATGGTCAGAAGGTAGTCAAGAATACTCAGCACCCAAGGTACGCATGTCTCATTTATGCATATTTACCATTTTATTGAAAAAATTTCAGATTATATATATATATATATATATATATATATATATATATATATATATATATATATATATATATATTTGCATGCGTCGCTTACTCAGATCAGTTGGTAAGGTATCTGTTTGTCAGTTGTAAGTTCTTTCTGATCTAGAGTTTCATTCCTCCGGTGGAGGGTGTGGTACTGAAACTGTTAGGGGGCATCGGAGATGACCGAGGCTTGTATAAGCTCAGATCATTCCTTATATATATATATATATATATATATATATATATATATATATATATATATATATATATATATATATATATTTATATATATATATATATATAATCATTTAAGAAAATAAACAAATCTATCATATGAAGAGCATAATGTGATTAAGAGATTTGTCGCTGCAATTTCCAAGAAAAATTATGGCTCATTATATTGGTTTGATGGACAGTAGTCATTAAAAATGGTTAGCAAGGAATAACTCCAGGGAGATTGATTTCGTATTTTTATCACAACCACTCTCTATCTTTTTTTTCTTCTGAATGACTTATTTCACTTAGCACAATGTATTGTGCTCGATTCTTATTCAAATATTAGCTCCCTCTCAAGTTGAGTTTCTCTTCTGTAGTAAAGTCTCAGTCGTTTTAGTCTCAGAGTTTATAAAATGTCGAAAAGTCAAAAGAGCTCTAATTGTTCTTTATGATGATTATTTCAGCTCCAACTTAAAGAATTTTGGGGCTATTTTGACATTTTTATAAATTGTTTGGGACTATTTTGACACTTTAGTCCAATTAGGGATATAAACTCAACATTTCTTATTATATTTTCTAAGGTTTTGATTAAAAATAATAACTTTTTTAGTTGAATTGATTGTTTTGGTATTTATAATCTTTCTTATATTATAGTACAGATGATATGATTTAAAGTTTTAGGCAAATTATAAAAAAATCATGTTAATGGTTATTTCTAAAACACTAATGATAAATACTTCGGAGTTTATATTTATTGGAATATTATAAATTGTTTAATTTTCGATAGTACTTATATTCTAAGTTCATGTAAATAATGATTTTATTTAATTAAAGTTTTTTAAACATTTTTTATTTAATTTATTATTATTATTTAATTATCATTTGATGCTAAAAAATAATAAATTAAAATTAAAAAATGTTAAATATTTTTTTTAATATCTTACTTTTTCTTAGCAAAAAAAAATAAATAAATAAAACTTTTTATGCAATGTGGCACAAATTTAATGTGTTTCATAATAGAAGTTGAAACCAAACAATAAAAAATGTCAAATATAATAAAGTGCTTAGTAATTATATGTGGCTTTCTCATAAAATGATGTCAAAATAAGTATGATAAGAAAATTGTAGGTTAAATTAGAGTTAAAGCAAAAAATTAGCTCAATGAAAGTCAATAAGGCTTATTTTTATTATAAAACAATGTAGAAAGGAATGCCTTATATTATTTAATTTTTTTTAATAGTATTGTAGATTGTACATAGTATATACCAGACAAACTACAAGATACAAGGGCACCAAAGTAACATTTTTTTTTCTTTTTTAGTAATTGAAAATATACATCTCTTTTTGTTAAGAATACTAACATGTACCATTTTTAAAAAAAACAAGGTGTTATGTTTATTGAATCAACTAAACACAACTCATTAGCTTATCATTAAATAATTTCTATGTTACTATAATGCCAATGCATTTTTCACAAGGGTGCATTTGTGCACGCTTGTGTTATGTGTTTGTGTGTGTGTGTGATATCAGCTTTGTTTTTATACAAAATTAAATTATATAAATGATGAACCAAACACATCAAAAGTGAACCAATCATAGTTCAAATGAGCCCAAATATAGCGCTTCGAATATAGTAGGATGCTTTCAGACATTAATTGAAGGCCAATTTAATCTCTAAGTCTTACATGCTTTGAATCAAATAGAGTATTTTAATAGGACAAGTTTAAAGAATCCACGGTGTCACGTAATTCTGATTTCATTAAAGCATTAAAAAGCTTAAAAACACCAAATATAATAAGTAATTATTCGAGATCGCCTAATGGAGTGTTCTAAATTATAATTTATTTTTTGAAAATATCGCTATAAAATTTTAAATATACTACCATTCCCAATCAACATGTCTTTTGTTAATATTTTGATGGCTTAGCCTCTACACTGGTGCTGCAAATCTTTTCTGAAGGAGTATACACCAATCAACACATCTTATGTTTATATTTTGATAGTTAATCATCATCATGATGAGAAGACTATTAAGTGTCCATGTATATTTATATCAATTTCAAAAACTTAAAATCAATATTGTCACTTTCATGAGTGTAATGGATACAAGAGCAAATCATTCAAACAACTTAAAGATGAAATTAAAAACAAATTTGGCAAGAGCTTTTTATTTGAATTATATACTAATATACCAACACAAGTACATCCATTATTGCAGACCACAAGTACAAATAATAAGAAAACAACTAATTTTTTTGTTAAAATGGAGCAATCGTTGAAGTTATGCTATTATATAATTAAATCATCATTGTTGTCTTTGAGGGGTCAATACGAAAAGAATTATATGATAATAAAGCTACTGTTTTTTTTTTAACTTTAATCAATAGAGAGTTTATATTTTGCACCAAGACTTACTTGTCATTCTTGTGCAAATTTTAAACCAATGTTACAATATTAAAAGGATTATGCTAAAAAATGTGAGCACTATTGACGTTCCATTCTCCTCCACATTTCTAAACTTAGAATACATTAGGGAGAGGTTCACCCTATTGTTGGACCACTAGAAGAATTTGATAATTTAGTAATGACTAAATGTGGTAGTAACTCTTTCTACTATAAATAGGTAAAACTCTTGACAGGCGACTCAATCAATCTAGCTTATGATATTCAAGTCAAAATTAGTATATATTACCATCTTATGAGGCCCCTTCAATCAATGTTCAACACTATTAACTCTATGCTTCAACTTATGGTGAAGCTCCCAATCCTTTCTAATCCTTGCTAGAATTTGGGTAATATGTGGATACTAACATGCAATACAATTATGTTATCTTAGACAATTTAAAACCTTGCTTATATATAGCCCTCAACATTAAAAGCTTTGACAATCAAACCGTAAAAATGCTCCAAATAGGTTCTCCTATAAAATATTTGATGCATTTTTCAATATGTATTTAGAATTTCCCATAGATAGTTCAATTTAGGCATTTACTCTCTAATGAGCACAAGTTAAAATATATAGACATTTTATGTAAGAACCATGATCTCTTTTCTTAAAGCATCATATATGAATTTAACAGTTAAACGAGTCGTTCAACAAGTAAAATTTAACACTCAATTGGC